>CAJQZJ010033514.1:1296800-1361988 GCA_907164525.1 Lophiomys imhausi | reverse complement strand
AACAAAAAAAAAATTAATTTAAATAAAAGGTCAGAGTTGACCCCAACTATGATGGTGGTGGCAGAGTGACCAGGTAGTCTGGAGAGGCAAAAGTGGAGAAAGGCATGGATGAGAAATAAAAGCGTATTCTTCACCCTGGTCATATCTCCTGGCTCTCTGGATGCTCTCAGGCCATCTGCAGGACAGTGTCTCTCTCCTTGACTCCCTGCTTGATGAAAAGAAGTGTAGGGACTTCTCCACCTAGTGTCCATTGGTGACGTGGAATTTGTCTGGTCTGATCTACAGACATCAGGAGACAGAGCAAATACACTCATGTGAGACTTCCAGGGGCCAAACTGCCCAATCATTGAGACCAGGTCAACGTTTGGAAAAAGAACACAAAGCTTCTTTCTTTCTTTCTTTCTTTCTTTCTTTCTTTCTTTCTTTCTTTCTTTCTTTCTTTCTTTCTAAAATTCTGCAAGGCAGGAGGGAGTTGGGATGGGCATTGTGGAGTTGAACTGACCATGAGCTTGCCTAGGAGACCCATGGGATTAATAACGAGAAGGAATAAAAAGTGAGGGAACATTGACTTCTAGCAAAAGACAACAGTGTTCCTCTCATGTCCTTCCCAGCATATCCTCAGCACCCCTATACCCACATTGCTCACCCTTAGAGGTGAGTCAGGTTCAAAGCAAGGCTATGAACCCTTGCACTATGTAATGAGCCTTTGCAAGATGGCGCCAATGTCGTTAGTGCCCTCCCCCCTTCTCCTGGGGTTTCTTGCCTGCTGCTTGCAGGGTGCTGTCCTCCAATAATAAAGATGTTCCTGGGAAATCTGGCATGGGGGTCGGGTGAGTTGGTTTGGCTTTTGGCCTGAAGCCCTGGCAAGTGGATGTTTGCTGAGTCCTGGGGCCCAGCTGAAATGAACCCGAGTGGGATCTGATCTCAGTGGTAGAGTTCACCTCTACTGGCCTTGTCCTATACCGTTCTTGCAAGAAGTGACTATGGCAATGGGCTCCAGGGTTTAGATCCTGGATCAGAATTTTGAATCTGGACTAGAGGTCAGGGAGAGGAATGTAACTACTGCATTTTCTTCTTCCCACGGTACCCTTACTTTTTCTTCTTTCCCAACTGTAACTTTCCTTCACATGTTTTTGTTGTGGTTGTTTTCCATTTGCTGTTTTTCCTGTCTTATTTTGCCTTTTGTTATTTTTATTTTAGGTAGATGATAGCAGTTCTGTAAGTTGATTCATAGTTCCCACCCTACTCTGTTTCTTTAACCTTTCCCCTGTTCCTTCTCCACACCATTCTTGATTGCTTACTGTTTCTTAAGCATGCCAATGGGTACTGTCTCAGGCCCTTTGTACACGCTATTTCTGTTGCTGGCTCCCATTACCCCATACGTCCACATGTCTTGTTTTCCTCTCTGGAGCTTGCTTAAAAAACACATTTTCAAAGCCATTGTCCCTGAGAAGGCTGTGTAAAACTGGTCCACCCCTCTCCTTCTTCCTTCTGTTCTCTGCTGAGCTACAAACCACATGTAAGTCTCCAATTTACTCTACTGTTTTCTCTTATTCATTGTCAGCACTGTACAAAACCAGAATATAAGCTTTATAGAGGGTAGGGCTCTTTGTCTGTTTTTGTGAACTTCTGAGCATATCTAGGATAGAGCCTGGCATGATAAATGCAATAAGAGAACAGAAGTGATTCTTTCTAGTGATCAACAAAACATACACACACACTATTTTACTACTATGAATTAAGTTTATTAAATATTTTATTGGTTCAACTGTCATCACTAGCTATACTTGAGATAAACATATAAAGTGTTTTATAGATACCCTTACTTCTGCAGAATCTGTGGCTTTGAAAAGGCTCCTGTCCTGGAGAGTTTGAGGACTCAAGTCAGATCTGGCTTCTTGTAAACAACTGACAGAACAGCATTTCTCCTCCTTGTCTTGGTGTGGTGTCCTGTGGGAGTCCTGTGGACATTATGGGATTACTGGGTTAATTTAATAGCGCCTTGACACAGGCATGCAAAGACTCAAAAGGCAACACACACATGCACAAATCACGGCCAGAGCAGGAAACTGTCACTGGTTCTCCGTTGCACACCAGGAGGGGATTCGGAAAGTGGGCTTCTCTTGGTGACAGAAACACCTAATGGGACAAGCCAGCCGGGTGCTGTGTGCGACTTGGTCTTCACGGGGGGCAGAGCTGCTCAGAGAAAAGGATTTCAGGAAATCTGAGTGCTATTTGGGAGCTTATCAGGAAGAACAGGAGAGCAGACGCCAGCAATGTCATGGAATATTCCTTCCTTTCGTCCATTCCTCCAGGGTCTACACGGCCGCGTCTCTTGCTGTGTATTAGTGATGGAGGAAATGCTGATTCATGGGCCTGAGTTACAGGAAGCCTTGTTTCCTGGTGAAGAAACAAGGTTGGTGGTGCTGCCAGCCAGCAGCCTCTCTGCCAGTTGCTGCCACATGTCCTGCTCTGGGCTTGCACCCAGGCCATCTGAGGAGGGGCAGGGCCCACTCAAGCTTAGCCAGTGAGATCACTTTCCCTGCCCCAGCTCCTCACCAGGACTCTCTGACCTTTTAACCTTACAATACTTTTCCAGCCCACCTCCCCTGCTACCTGCTTGCTCCACCCACTGCCTCCCAGCTCTCCATGAGTACCTTGTATTTCCCAGTCTGTGCCATAGCTCCTCATGTTCCCTGACCGAACTGGCCCCTGACCCCGTGTTGGCCTCCTGAAACCCTACCTCCACTTCAGGGCTGCACAGCTGCTCTGATATTTGAGGCAGGCTCTCCTTCCTTCTACTTACTGGTATTCTTTTTAGCATGGGGTGTTTCCAAATAGTTGACCATTTGAGTGTGCTTACGCACTCCAGCAGTTACCCGATTCCTCCTACGTAGCCCCAGCTTTCTCCATCTTTGAGCTCCCCTGGCCAACTCATGCATGCGTTCCTGCTTAACACAGAAGAAGGTCAATCAGTGGGTTTGGGCCTTTCTCTTTACTCACCATTTACAGTGAAGAATCCAGGGCCAAACAGATGTGAGCTGAGCTAACCAACATTATAAAAATCAACTGTGTCAGGCTGAAGGTTTTGTTTTTGTTTTGTTTTGTTTTTTCCTGAAAGGCCTTGTGCTTTAACTTAAAATGATTCTATAATTACTGTACTCTAAACACAACAGAAGTTCGGGTTACATTATTATTAAGTGTGTAGGAAATGAGCAAATTAATCCTTTAGCCAGCTGATGAATAGAGGGACTTCTTAAGATCAGCACTGAGCAGTCAGTACTGGACAGCCCTCTCTGTGGTCTGGTCTGCCTGTTTTTTCATCTCCACCTGTTGCAAGAGATGGCTGACTTAGATGGAAAGAAAGTCATCTGATTATAAAGGCCTGTGTGAGTTAGTCAAGGTTTAAGTTGACACGTATTATAAAACCATGTCTCTTCTACTGTTACGTGGACTAGAAAGCAGACGTTTAGCACTGGAAGAATCTAACTGCTCTGAAGTTACTCTAACTAGACAAAATAGGAAGAGAAATTAAAAGTTTGATATGTGAAAGTGGGTGTTGGAAGACTGGGGAGGAAGGCATGAAGAAAGAGAGAGAGAGTTAGAAAGAAAAAGCAAGAAATGCAAAGCTAATCCTGGAAAAATGGCACCCTTTCATCTGGAACCAGATGCAGCTTCATGCCTGGACTTTGGACTATGGGGGGGGGGGGGTGTCACCTGAAAGTCCAGTCCTAGGTGTTGTGTCACAATGGGAGGAGGAGTCCGGTCTTCAGTCAACTGAAGGGTAGAGTGGGGATCGAGGGGGATGAAGTGACTATGTAGGTAGTCTTTCCTCATGAAACATAATTCTAGAAAACAGTGGACAGTGGTGACCAGTTCCCCACCCGCAATCACTATGCCAGCCCCACCTCTTTCAAGGGATGATAGTCATGTTGGTGCCTAGGTCACACAGAGAGTCTGCTGCCACTAAAATGGGGCTTGCAAGCCATGAAGGGCCTCTGGGAGTCTGGCTCTCTACATCTTGCATTGTTTCAACACACTAGTGTACCTGATGGCAGCAGACCCTGCCCCAAAGACAGGAGAAGAGACTGGGGAAATAGGACAGGTATGAGAGAGGAGTTTGCATGCTGCAGTGTGAGGCAGACACATGGATAAAGGATACAGCTGGGGGGACTCCCGAAGCATTTCTCCCTTCCCTATGTCCCTCTTTTCTGTTATTACTCCTGTGGAGATAGATGCTCATAAAACCTTTTCCAGAGAGAAAGCTTCCCATGTGCCAGGTTTGGGGATGACATGTCCAGGCAGGGTTTGTGGGAGGAGCGGGGTGGGGAGAAATGTTCAACATTCCATGGCAGTTACAGTCGTAGAGTGATGGGAATTTAGTGGGCTTTGTGGGACCAGTGGTGGAAAACACAGGATTTAAGGTTTCATTGGCAGGTATTTCCCTGGATTGGGCTGTGGGGAGATCTTTCAAGGACAGACAGGGTTCTCAGAGGAGATTCATAAACTCTGTGACAGGTAGGGTTCCACGACAGCAGAGGACCATCAGCCATCAAAACCCATGACAATATTTTTCCTCATGAGAAGACCTACCCCCTTTCCGCTGTCCACGCGAAAACTATAGCACTCGTCTTAAAGGAAGTTCAATGATAGCTTCGAAGAGGTTTTTATTTATTTTTACCAGGTGTGAGTCCAGACCCAGAGTGAGGCAAGGAGTAGCTGTTCCAGAGAGCTAAAACTAGCCCAAGATAAAGTAATTAGACTCTGAATCTACAAAATTCCAATCCCTCCACAATACTGAATTCATCAGTCTCTGCAGACCCAGAAACTCCTTCCTGGAGCTTTATGCTCACAGCCAAACACAGCTTCTTTTTAGGAATTTTCATTTCCATCACCCACCAACACACCTGTTCATCTCCTTTGTAAAGTCTTTCTTCGGGAGGATTGGATACTAAGTGTGGCCTGGTGCTGGGTATCACTTGAACACCTCCATCCCGGTCCTCAGTATGGCAAGCCTTCACTGAACATGGGAGATGGGGGAGGGCCCTCGCTCCCTCTCCAGGCTCATCCAGGACTCACAAATTAAAGCAAGGTTTGAGTTCCCCACGGTGCTTGTACCTTAGCACATGTGTGTGGCCTGGAACTTTCCCAACCAAAAAGGAAAGGCAGGGCTTCCTTTCCATTAGCAAAGGATTCGTCTTCTTCCACACAGTTTTTAACTTCAGGACTTTTCCGAGGTGGAATGGAGACATTCCCGCAATGAATGGGCAGCACAGCCAATGGGGCATTGAGAGATTTCCATCAGTGCTCAAGGGAAGGCCCGGGAGAAGGCATCACCAGGAGGGAGCCCTGCTGGAGGGAAACACTTGGGCTGGGCTGAGTTGACATCGTTAGTAGTAGGATTAATTCTGAAGTTAGTGGGCATTCATTAGTCTTTTGGTTTCCTGTTGGGATGGTTCCATTTCTCTTTTTCCAGTGCTAGGGATTGAACTCAGGACCCACACATGCTATGTACATGTCCTACCACTTAGCTACAAACCAACTCCTGTTTCCATCCTCAAACTGAAGGTTGCTCTGCAGCAGATGAGGATTTAGCATTATTTCCACAGGGCTGGTTTGTGTGCTTACGTTCTGAGGCCGGCTCTTGAATGGGTTATAATTGTGAGTTCAGGCCAGATGATCAAGCCCAAAGAAGACAGAAAGATAACAAGTATCATCAGTCTGTACCTGTGAGCCTATAAATGTAAACAAACCACTCTTGAGGGGCAAGTGGCTAATTCATGGTGGTTTTTGTTTGTTTGTTTGTTTTCACTTTGTGCTGCATGCGATCCCACTATGGCTGCTTTCAAGCTCCCAATATTGACGACCACTGGTCACTGGGAAGAGGAATCAAGAACCAGTTTTCATGAACTGATAACACATTGACCCTAACACAAGACTGGTTGAGAGTCAGAACTGACAGACAGATTCACAAAAGCTCAGTGAGAGGAGCAGAGAGGGGTGGGAACTCAGATGAGAAGTTAGGTGTGTGTGTGTGTGTGTGTGTGTGTGTGTGTGTGTGTGTGTGTGTGTGAGTGTGTGTGTGTGTGTGTGTGTGTGTGTGTGTGTGTGTGTGTGTGTGTGTTTGGATGTGGAATTGTCAGCAGTCAATGATGATGGGCCAGTCAGTAACTGCCATCAGGTGTCCAGTCTGTGCTGATTAATGCCCATCTCAAGGAAAGTAGCAACTGTTCACCAGACAGTGATTTTTGATACTCTGTATCGATGCCAATTCCCAGGGACTTATTAGAAGGACACTTTCTTTCTTGTTTTACAAACGAGGAGATTGAAACCTCGTCAGATAAAACATCTAGTCATACGAGTTAGCAGGTAATTCAAACTTGGGGTCTGTGTCCATTCTACCACTGGACTGAGGGGAGGGGGTGCTGGACCAAACTGACTTCTTAGTTCAGACAAGGAGAATTGATGGTTTTGTGGGAATGAGGACAGGATGAGATAGAGCAATGGCCTAGAGTGCATGTCAGAAAGGGATGAGCTTGGGGCTGGGCCACTCAACTTCTTAAATCCTTCCTAACCCAAGACAAAGTAGAGGCCATCAATCCTAAAGTAGAGCTGAGCACAAAATTAGGCTGTCCCTAGATGTCAGCCAATCAGTGTATTGATAACTAAGGTCTTGCAGAAGCAGTTGAAATCTCTGAGGAAGGGGTCTATGTGGATTGACTCTAAATATCTCCAGTACTTCAAAACTGTAGTATAGTCTAGGAAGCCAATTTGAAAATTCAGGTGCACCTTGTTAATGTATTTCTTATGGCCTGACATTATTCTGTGGTATTGTTGAAGTCACAGCTGTCTACACTGTAAGGCATGAGGACTGAAGGAGGGAGCAGTAGAGTAGATACAGATGTAGATCCAGGTGGCCCAGCTATTAGGAATGTGGTACCTGAGGAGGACCCAAGGTCTGTGATGAGAGCAGGAAGGACAGTGCAAAAGCCATTGTATTAAAGTCAGAGGATGATCACTGTCAGGTAGAGGTTGATAAGAAGGCTCAGCTCTGGGAAGAATCTGAAAGCCCTCCCAGGAGGTTTTTCTCTTCTGAAGATAAGAAATTTATAATCTTTGCTTTTCTATGTTTCTCATGTTGCATTTCAGGGGTACAAGAGGAAATTAGGCTCTTATGAAAAGAAAGCCCAATTGAGACTTTGGTGGTAGTATGTTGTGATGGCAGACCCCCCCAGGCTATGGAAGGTACACCCCATTGTCATTCTCCATAAACTTCTGATCATGTGATGCTTATGGCTAAAATTTGTTCCAGTTATATCATGTGGGGATTTTATTCACTACAACTCCCTCATGGTATGAATGCTGGTAGTATCCTCATTTTAAATAAGTGTCAAAGTGTGAATCTTTGACACTCTTCAAAGCCTGAGCCCATATCACTAAATTTCATGAAATTGATTATGTTTCAAAGTGTGAGATTAAGGGTGGGAGACATGGCTCAGAGTTTAAGAGCACTTGTTCTTCTTCCAGAGGACCCAGTTTCAATTCTCAGCACCCACATGGTGGTTTGCTACTATTTCTAACTCCAGTTCCAGTGATCTGTGACCCTCTTCTGGCCTCTTTGGGCATCATGAATACAGAGATACATACATGTAGGCAAAACACATGTAAACTTAAAGTAAAAATATAAAATAAATTAGAATAAAAGTTGAGGTTGAATGTTGGTGATTCTTTGTCATAAGGCTTTGACTCTTTGGCTACTGAGCGTGTCCTAGAAGTAAACATGACCCTTTGTCTATTGAGAATGTCCCAGAAGTAAACATGACTCTCTGGCTACTGAGAATGAATCGGAAGTAAACAGATGTTGCTGCTCCTGAGGACAGAAGAATTGACCAGCTGTAGCTGTGATGTGGAATGGCACACGTGACCCCAGCAGTTGGACAGAAACTCTCAGAAGCAGAGGTGATGAACTTGCAAAGGTTGTCAACATAGCGTAAGTGTATTGAATATTCTTTTTAGGGAGTGACCACTGGGACAGGGACCCAGAAAGGAACCACTCAGCTGACAACCCTCCTGAAAAAGCAGCATGCTTGTGTTGAATGAGTTTCCTTCTAAAATGGAATGCTAAGATGGCTTTCCCTAAAGACTGCATTTACCACTTGCAGCTAACCATCTTGGCCCACAGCTGAAGTTTTGGCAGGGTAAGGGATGCTGTGGTGGAAAAGCCAGTGTTTGCTCATACTTCTTTCACTGGCAGAGCAGGTGGCTTCAGGAATATCCCTTACTCTCCCTAGGGTTCATATGCAGTGGGCAGGCTCATTCTTTCCAAAATTTCCTCTAGCTAGTAAGGAGAATCCTAACAGCATGGAGATCCTTATGAACCTTGAAGAATACAAAAGTCTTGATGGAGGTAGGAAATAAAATGTTTAATGTCATAGATAGCAATGTGCTTCCTAGTCGGGAATTCCTAAAAGACCCAATATCCGGAGTAACAAGAAGGAGCCCCAGAAAGCATAGAAAACAGCACAATTCTGGCTCAGAGCCTTGTATGCACCCTTCCCATGCTGTGGCTTCACCTGCCACTGGGGGTGATTAGTACAAGGCCTACCACTACTATGGGCTTCCTGCCCTGCTGCTCCAGGGTGAGACCTTTCCCAGCCTCATTCTTACTGGCTGCCTCCTCAGCCCCTGTCTGGAACAACTGTGCATAATCCCTTCTCTCCTTTCTTCCCCTGCCCAGAACTCCCACCTGCCCCTTCTGATTCGGTGCCAGCAGCTGGTCAGTGTGTGAAGCCAAATATGCCGAACAGATGTGTGCAACCTTGGCTGGCACGTGCAGGGAAACTGTCTGTCCGGACTAGGCCTAGTGAAGACTTCCTGTCAACTAGTTGCAAGCTGGGAAGTCACTTTCAGGGGCCCTGTCAGAGGAAGGTCTGATGCTGTAAGTTGTTTGCCATCCTGTGGGCCTGGTCCTTCTCCCTGGCTTGTCATTCTCTCTATTCTTTTTTTTTTTTAAACATCTTCCTACTTTCATTTCATTTGTTTGTTTCTTTCCAACTCTTCCTCCTTGATCAACCTCCTGAGCATGGTAAGGGTGATATTTTTAAAAAGCAAAATGTAGGCTTCAAAAGAGGATTTCAAACTTGATTCTTCCAGATTTATAAGAGATATAACAATAGGTCATGAGACCAGCCAGAACAATAACAGCTGGTCTTTACCACAGCCTGCCCCAAACCTTGGCTCTTAAAGACATCACTTCCTTCCTTCCTTTCTTAGTCAGTGGCATGCAAGAGTCATGGTAGTTCTCGGAAGCAGGTACCCTTGCAAGCAAGCATCTTTGATTTTGTATGCAACTTGCTAACTCTCCTCAGGACTTGAGAACAGCGGCAGTTAATCCAAGAGAGTCCCGAGGCAGACCAGACCCTGTGAAGACCGAAACCTTGTTGAAAATAAAATTGGCAGGCTGGGCATAATGACTAGAAGACTGTTCAAATTTTAGGCTATATGTACATTTACCTTGTAAATATAAGTGAACAGTTTGCATCCTATGATTCCCTCTCTTAAGAAATAGCACGCGCGCACGCACACACTCACACACACACACACACAAAACCAATAGCCTCAACACATGCTTAATGATTTATTTTATGGGTCCTTTCTAAAAAACATATAAGGCCTTAAATGTTAACTCTCACCAGTACCTCCCTGCCCTGCCCCTTAGTCTGCAGATACACATCACACACCTTTTGTACGTGTTCACTGAGCAGAAAATACAACATTCCTAAGTGAGACCTTTGCTTGGATTTTGTGTATTTTTAAGAGGTCATAGATATTTATGAAAAATTAAATGATAAGGATGGGTTTCTTAGTTGCCCCAACTTCTAGGAAGCTCAGAGTTGAATCTGATGCTCAATCCAGTAATAATTCTAATGCCAGCCTGGGACATTTCCTTTTGCCTTAATAAAAATTTTCTACTTCCATTTAAAAAAATAATCTTTGTGTATAACACATTTTGTGATGCCAACGGTCCAGTGTTCTTTTTAGAAAAATCAGAAAATAAAGAAAGAAAATGTCATAAAAAAAAAGACTTCAACTAACGGCAAAAAGGATTCCAGATTCCTCCCTCTCTGTCTTTAATCAGTAGTCTGTGTATTTATTGTAAGGGTCTCATTGTACCACACACTCCCTGAAGACAGAGCTGGTCATCTGTCCCTGGTGTTTAGTAAGATTATGCTTAATAAATACAAATTTAGGGTTAATTTTAGAGGCAGTAGAATGAAACTTTTCATCCCCTTTCTTTCTCATCCCCTTCTTTCCCTCCTTTTCACTTTTTAGAGGAGACTATGCTTATAGTAGGGACTGCCCTGGGTGTGCAGGTCCACTTCTGTGTTGATGGGTGAGATGTTACATGCTCCTCTTTCCTCCAAGAAGCCTGCCATAAATTTTTTTCTTCCTGTATATTGTTCTCTCCCTCTTCTTGAATAATACTCAGTAATGTTCTCCTACATAAATGATAACCACTTACATTTACATAAGCACTGCTACCATCAACACATTCTTTCCAAAAAGGATTTAACATAGACATCTTAGAGGATTTTTAAGTTTTACAATGCACTCTCAGACGTTATTGCTGTCGTTATTAGCCAATAATTTATTGTGCATTTACCATGTGCCAGGCACCAGGAAGGGCTTTTTGTACACTCTCTGATTTAGACCTGCCAGTAATCCTATGGAGAAGCCGCTCACAGTAGTCTCGCTTTGAATGCAAACAGAAGAGTATGGTCGAAAAGCCAGGAAGGGAACAGGACCCCAGGCTGCAAAGCCTAGAGTCACCACGGGTATGCAGGTCCACTTCTGTGTTGATGGGTGTGGCAAAGCCAGGAGCCAATGTTCTGATCTCTGGTTCACTGTATCCACTGGGGCCATTGCTCAGCCCTGCGGAAATGGGCGGGGCAGGGAGGTTTGTGTTGTCTTGCGATTGAGAGGAAAGGGAAGAGGCCTCGGAGGATGCTCTGATAACTCATTTACCCCTTCAGTTGTCCTACAAGTCAGACGTAGTCACCTGTATCACAAATGTGGGGACAGTCCTGGGTGAACTTCCACGGGCACTGACACAAGCACAGGGTATCATTCCGGGTGTATTTGATTCCAAAGTTCTTATTTCTTCTGCTGTTGACTTGGAAAAAAACTGGCCCATGTTCACACAGTCGGTTATCAAAAAAGGAAGTACAAAACAAAACAAAGCAAACAAACAAACAAAAAACCACCACCAAATTTGATCGGCATTAGCTTTCTTCAAGGAAGTTTTACAAGTTCTGGCATTCTAATGGGGCCAAAAATGTGAGGCTAGGGGGATATCTTACTGTGACTTGACAAGGCAAAATGCCATTGTGTTTTCATCTCCTTCAGAACAGAGAGGGAACAGTTTTGGGGACGAGGCTAGTTTGCAACAAGGGCTCCTGAAGCTAATTAAAAGCTGATCTAGAGGTGTGCTCTTCATCCTTAAGGACGTTTGACCTCATTAAATAGGAAAAGCAAACAGAACTTTCTGGTCTCCCCCCCCCCCCCCCCCACGTTCTTCATCGGATGAGAAGGCTGAACAAGTAAGAAATGTTACTAGGACTTCCAGCCTGCATGCTACCGTGGCATTGCTGTATCTGATGAATGAATACGCATCCTTCTCCAGTGCTTATGCAGGGACAAACGAAAAGCACCTACCCATGGTGACTCTAGGTTTCAGATCTCCCATCTCCTGCACTCCCTCTGCTACCACAGGGACAGAGAACCCATATACAGGCTCAAGCCTGTAATGGAGCAAAGAGGCTACTTTGCTTTTGTTTTGAGAAAGAGTCTTGCTGTGTCATTTTAGCTGGCTTAGAACTCACTATGTAGACCAGGCTGGCCTATGC
The DNA here is from genome assembly GCA_907164525.1 of Lophiomys imhausi. Classification (NCBI taxonomy): domain Eukaryota; kingdom Metazoa; phylum Chordata; class Mammalia; order Rodentia; family Muridae; genus Lophiomys; species Lophiomys imhausi. Next base: position 1,350,082 of record CAJQZJ010033514.1, on the reverse strand, counting down.
ATCGCAGAGATCCACCCAAATCCACACAACTGCTGACATTAAAAGTATGTGCCACCAAGTCCTTCATGCTCTTCATAGGTAGTACTCCTGTTGGGTCTTTCTCAGATACCCGAAGCAAACTGTAGGCCATGGTCACAAGATTCTAGGGCAGAAGGAACAGAAAACTCAACAGACTTTCCACACGATCCCGGCCAGAATAAGAAAACGTACACCATTATTCTATATCTGAACATCGGATTGATAGTTGTCAACAGTAGGTCAGAGACCTTGTACCTAGACCATGAAGATTCCTGGAACTTGGAGCCCAGGGTGGGGAGTGGCTGGCAAGTCCACTTACAGGTATATGCTGCTGCCAAGCAAAGTGCTAGCAGCTTGGCCTATATCACATCTAATGCTCCCAGGGACCCTAGAGTACAGGGGTCATCTTCATTTTAGACGGGAGGAAGGAGAGGCCCCCAAAAGATCATCCTCTTCTCCATGGCTATTGGCTCTTGCCAAGTTAATGGTATGGTAGGAAGAGTTCTGGGTGTTCAAACTATCATAACTGGAAGGAATGGTAGAGACCATGTTGATCATGAGGCTAACACTGAAGAGAGGTCAAAGCTGGGAGTGTAAATGAATGTGCTTAAAGCCACAGAGTAGAGCTAACACATCCACCCAGTGGGCCAGCTTTTGCTTCTTATTAACAGCAGGAGAACAAAGAGATGAAATTGCCATCTGGGATGGATGGAACAAATGTCACGGCCTGCTCTGGCTCTGAGCAACCATCTCCACTGACATGTCATTTTTCAAAGAGTGTCTCCCTTTAGAATATGAAAAGTGGAGCCTTGACGTTCTGAAGAAGAGCAATTAACGATGATAAAATTGTGCACTGGTATCTGGGAACAGCTCAGATACCTCAAGACTTTCAGAAGTAGGCCTCAGGAAAGCAAGAGGTTCATAATTTTTTGAGTTTCATCTTAGGTATCCTATAGTGATGAACCTTTTCAAAGCAGTAACCAGTTTGCTTTCCTCATTCATTGATTTTTTTTTCTACCTTAAAGCATTTGGAGTTCCAGAGGCAAGATCCCTTTGAAATGCTCCTGACTTATCTTGCAGATCTCTTGGGACTGCATTCATTACCAAAAGGATTATTTTGATTCTGTAAATCAGAAATCAGACAGGATGCATTGTGGAACACGGCTGCAGGACACTGTATGAGATAGTTGAGAAACAACAGGGCTGAAAGGGATAGTGGAGACAGTATGAAAAGTCACATTTTTACTTGTTCTCCATGTGATCATTGGCCCTGAGAAATTCTCAGATGGTGAATCTGTTGCTATATTGGTAACCAAAGTCATCTGCAAGAGCATAAAATAAGTGATCTTCTAATATTCTTCTATCAAGCTGGTGGGTGACTTGCTGTCCCTGTTTACTAACCCCTTTGAGGGTTATTAGATATCTCCGCTTCATAGATATCAAAAAGGATTTGAAGTTCAGCATTTCCTTATATGTCCAGTGAAATCTGTGCACAATATTTTACTGGTTCTCAAAAGGACCTGAAAAACAGATGGAAAAGAGACCTGCATTTGTGTATTAGTCAGAGTTGTTATTACTGAGCTGAAAACTCTAACCAGAAGTAACTTGGGGGAAAGGTTTTATCTGGCTTACTTATCCCAAGTCCCAGTTTACTGAGGGGAAGCCAAGGCAGGACCTCAAGCAGGGCAGGAACCTGGAGGCAGGAGCTGATGAAGAGGCCATGGAGGGGTGCTGCTTACTGAATTTCTCCTTGCTCAGTCTGTTTCCTTATAGAACCCAGGACCACCAGCCCAGGGATGGCACCACCCAAAATGGGCTGTGCTCTACCACATCAATAACTAATTAAGGAAATGCTCCACAGGCTTGCCTATAGTCCAGTCTTATGGAGGCCTTTTCTCAGTTGAGGCTCCCTCCTCTCAGATGACTACAGTTTGTGTGAAATTGGGATAAAACTAGCCAGTCTTTCATCTCATTCTGCAGATTAAGAAATCTCGATACTTGCAGATGACATGCCTTGATCAAGACCATAGACACAGGACAATGTCTCCTGAACTTTAATCAAGACTTCTTTCCCCTGTGGGGCATGGGATAAGTTCTCCACTCTCACGTGCCCACAAGGACCTGTTGAGACTGTCTGTGAGGGCACCGCTCTTTTCTCTTTCCTCCCCTCTCTGTACACCAACTGTTCCTACTTCAGTGTAAGGAAAATTCAAACCACATTCACTGTCTGGTAGATTTTTTTTTCTCTTCCTGGTATCTTTGCCTACCACTGCTGTAGCACATTGGTGGACTCTGATGGGTAGCTAGGTGCTTTTTATGTAATCACAGAAGGGAAAGAACCCAGTGACTAATTAGAATAGAAGCATGTAGAGAAAGGGATCAACTCTTTGTATATTGTTTCATTCATCGTTTATCATGGGGCCAGGAATGCAATAATCAATAAATGATTGACCAAAAGTTGCTTAGGCTTAACAATTAGTCTATTCTGAAGTCTATTCAGCCTTCAGTCTTCAGCGAAGATTTCTTGAGACGATGGATAGCTTTCCAAGTTCTGTGAATCATGTGATGACTATGGATACTTAAGAGGCAAAAGGATCCTGGGAAGCCCGTTAAGATGGGTTTACCAGTGTTCCCATTCTCAGTGTGCCTAAACTCCCTTAGCTGATGCCCTGAAGAGCTGGCATGTGCCCAGTGTTGCTTTAGTTCATATTTTCCCTTTAACCGAGCGTCAAAAACAACTTTAGATGGAGAAAATGAATTGGGTGAAGAAAAAAGAATCCACGAGTCCCAGAATAACCTCCAGTTTGGTAATAATTTATCCAGTTCCACTGTTAATTTTGCAATTAAGCAAGAGTACTTTACATGCCTGAATGACCCATGGATTGTATCTTAATCAAATTAATGTGTCTGCAACATCAGACTGATCCAGTGCTCAGCTATTAGAATGACAAATGTTTAATTTCTATCTATCTTTCTTTCTTTTTCTCTTTCTTCCTTTCTTTCTCTCTCTTTCTTTCTTTTCTACCCTTCAAACCCTCTATGATGAAAGGTCAACTTCTGAAAGACTGTTGTTTTGATGACTCCCATGAAATCCTATTGGTTAAAAAATGTGAGAAGCCAGCCCACCAACTCTCAAACCCAGTCAAACCAACTGTAAATGTGAGTGATTCTTGAGTTTGGATGAAAAAAAATGTGGTTAATTCTTCTTGTTAGGTACTTCCCGCCACTGACATTTGTTGCTGTTGCTGTGTAATGATGTTGAAGCTGTAGGCGAACCCGGTGCAAGTGACCTAAATATGTACCCCTCATTGTCACCATTCCTCTCAACCACCATTCTTGGAACACCTGGGAAGGGGGAAAGGTGATCAGGAACATCGCCTATGATTTGTGCCACCCTCTATGATTCTTGTCATCTAAATCTGTGACAAGACATTGGAAAAACATGATTCAGCATAATAAAATGATGTGCATTTTTAAGATTCTAAATCATAAACAATTGTTATTTGATGTAGAGAAAGGGCCTGTGGTTTGAGTCAAAGTCACTACGGAATCGTACCGGAGCTCTACTTAACAACTTCTGGCTAGAACATCAGAAACAGTTTCTTTGCTCCATCTAATCCATATTAAGCAGTGGACAAGAACATTTAAAACAGCTTATTAGTTAGATCAGGCCACTTCTCTGTTTGGAACTTTCTGATGGCTTCCACTGTCCTCAGTACCTACATGGAAGGTCAAATTCAGAGTTCTTCCTATATCTTAGCAGGCCCTAGAATCCAGCTGCTCCTCTCTCCAGTGAGGTATCTTTTAAAAATTCTTCTGCCATTTTATTGAGAATTTCACACATGTATACAAAGAGCTATAAGTATACACACTCCCCCCAGCTCCCTCTTAACTTTGTGTCCACTTTTTGTTGTTGTTTTGATTTCTCAAGACAACAACAATCCCTCATTGTCACCACCTCATTGTTGTCTTGAGAAAACAGAACAATTTCTCTGTGTAGCCCCGGCTGTTCTGGAACTCACTCTGTAGACCAGGCTGGTTTTGGTCTCATAGAAATCCACCTGCCTCTGCCTCCCCAGTTCTGAGATTCTGCCCTGAAATCCACTTCTTCCTTTTTAACCCTGCATCCTCCCCTCCCCCAGTAACTACTCTCTCTCCAGGCTCAGGGGCTTCTTGTAGGCTGTTCCTTCTCCTGCTCATGCTCATCCTGGCTCACAGTTATGAAGGCCATCTGTTCAGACAGGACTCCTCTCTCCAACCCTGAAGAAACATGCTGTCTCTTCAGCCATTTTCCTTACATGGACCCTGTACATTTTTATTACGGCCGCCTAACTTAATGTCTGTGTGTTTGCTAGCCGATATGCCCCATATCTGTTCTGGTTGCATCTTTACCTAGTCCTGGGTGTCTGATAGGAACTTAGCATTGACCTTAAAGCTCCTTAGCTCTAAAGTGGAGAGCATTCATGCCATCCTTATTCTGCAGGGAGCCACGAGACTCACTGATGTTTGCTTTGAGATGAACTTTGAGATGCTCGGATGTCAGCAGGACACGTGCAGGACATGTGAGGGGATTCTTTCTTTTCTTTTCTTTTCTTTTTTTTTTGTATGTTTTTTCTTTTCCTCCTCTGTTCAAAGTTCAGGGGCTCATGTACCAGAGTTTAGGTACTGTTGCTGCTTTCAGCACATTCCAGGCAAGGCTCTCTGCACCTCTGCTGCAGCCGCTCTCCTTTGACCTTATTAGTCAATGTCTTTCCCCTTACCAAAGGGATAAAGCACAGAGAACATTCAAGTCAGCCATTGGACACACGTTCCTACAGTGTTTTCTTGTCCTGTACATAGCTTTCCAGAGGATGAAGGAGTTACTCAGACACTGTTGAGGATGGCACGTGAAATGCCACGGCTCTCCCAATTCTTTGTCAAAAGGCTAAGGTCCTTCCCATCCCCTCCTATCCTGAGATGCCATCTCATTGTGCTTTCTTAGAACTCATGGCTCTGACTTCTTGTACTAACTTCTCCCAGGATATGCTACTATGTGAATAGTTGCAGGACCAGGAAGGAGCTACATGTTTTCAGGAAAGCCAATGATTCTTTCTATAAAAGAAGTGTTAAAAAACAGCTATACAATAGTATATTATATAATAGTATTTTTAAAGTATTTGACACTTGGCTCTGGATAAATGTCAACTGTTTATTACTCTGCCACCCTTACTAGTATATGTTCTCCACCTGTTCCAAAACCCATGTGTTTGAACCCAGGATGGAAGAGACAATAGGTTTCTTTTGGCCCACCTTGTCACGAGGAGGGTTGTTTTAATTTAATGGGAACGTCCAGGAGCATTGATGTTACCCTGGAGCCTTCATTTTGGCTCTAGTTAAGCCTAGATTTCAACATCTAAAATTTTGGCGTGTGAGGGGGATTTAGTGGCAAGCCAATTCAGTCCAGCCTACTCATTTCCAGCCAGCAACCTGGTAGATCATCTTCAGTTAGAACCATACCACTGTGGGATTTTATAAGCACATGCCTGTTCTACTTCCTAAGGAAATAAAACCTGGGAAAGAATGTGACGTGAGTAGAAAAGAAGCAAAGAAGTTGCCACTCAACTTCCAGCAAAGCACAGAAAACCAGAGTAGAATTATTCACATTGTACATTGGTCCTGGAAGGAAATGGTTGAGTTTTTAACCAGGAAGGGCAGTTGGTACTGTTGCTACTGTTTTGACAACTTAAACATAGATGGTTTCCCTTAAAACATAGATGGTTTCCCTGACTCTGAAGAGGTCACATGGATAGCAGACATGGAAGGACGCCCAGATAAGTACAAGGGTGCCTGCCTGAAAGGCAAGGTGAGATTGATAACTTTAGAAAAGGGGCAAAAGAACCACCCAGCTGGCTTTCCAGCTGTTTCTCTCCATGGCCTTCCAGCATGGTTAGGCTTTGGACTCTGTGACCTTTGTTCTTTATGGTTCTACCCAGGTTCTCAAGCTAAGGAAGAAAACTTCCTACACCATGCAACAGTCCTCTTTGGAGAGTTCCACTCCCTGTAGGGTCATAGCCCAGGAGCACAAAGTTAGCCCGTTTGAGTTTAAGAATGGAGACCATGTTCAGCAGTGTGAATAGCATCAGCCCCAGTCCCGGCCTATTGCATTGTCCCTTCGCAGGACAGCTGAGAAGAAAGGGCACCTGTGATACAGAGGCTGCAGAAGAGGTTGCCTAACCCATCACACACTGTCTTCTTCAGGTCAGTAATGGTGTTGGCTGACCAAGGAGGGGAACATCAGGAGAGAAGAGTGTCGGGACCTTTGAGAGGCAGATGAAGAGCTCTCTTATGGGGGAGTTTACAAGTTAAAGAGCTTCATGCTTGCCCGCCCTTCGTGTAAACAGATATACAGTCTGAGTGGAGGGAAATGAAATTGTAGTGGTAGATGAAGTTTCTAGAGTGTCTTAATATGAATACACCTAAAAACCCAGAGGAAGAACCCCATTTTAAAAACACGCATTTTTTTCCTGCTTTGTTTTTTGTTTTTGTTAGAAGTGATCTTTTTGACAAAAGAGCAGGAGAATGGGGCTGACAGGTGAGGAGCTGGAACTGTGTTAATATCGGACAAAAGATGGCTGCCCCACTGTTGTTATACTACTCTTCAGCAAAGAAACTGGAAAATTAAGTGATAAACTTAAGCAGAAGAAGTGCCAGGAGTCAGGTGGTAGCAGTGCCCTTTGAACACTTTCCATGGTACTGATGCTGAACTCTCAGAACACATGGGATGGTAGCTGTGGTTGGGGACCACAGGAGGGAGGCAGCTGAAGTGAAGGTAGAGAAATCCAGGCAGAATCAGGACAGAGTGCTCCAGGGACAGAAAACATCATGTGTTTAGCTCCAGGGAGTAGCACACTGGCAGATCTAGTACTGGAGAAAGTTTGGTTGGGCTGCAGTAACAGAAGGTAGGGCTCTTAAAACAGCAGGATCTATCTCATGAACACACAGGAAGCCACGTTGGGAGATTAGCCTCCAACCTAAAACCACTGAGTTTTTTTACTCAAGGAGAGATGCTGGATGTGGGGCCTGTCTAGACACAGGTCAAGAAAGAGAGGAAGGTGGCCTGGACTCAGACAGCCATGATGGTGAGGGAGGGGACAAGAGGAATTAGGAGATGTTTTGACAACACCTGGACAGACCTTGGCAGTAGAGCAGTGGGGTACATGCTTGAGGAGGAAGGGACTTTCGAGGAGGCTGATACCCAGGAATTCGATGTGGATGCTGGGTGCCACTCAGAGAGGCAGGAACCCAGCAGGAAAGAAGGAGCTATTGGCAGACAGGTTTGAATTTAGGGTGGAGATAAGGATTTGGGGATTATCAACATATAAATTACTGTTTCTTAAAATATTTGCCAGGTGCCACCTGCATCACGCCCACCTGTGGAACTCAATAAAGAGGTTGCCAGGGAAGGGCTTAATAATGGCTGAACAGTCCTTAAGCATCTTATCTAGGAAATAGGCACAGAGAATATAATATTCTTTCAAATAATAATAATAATGAGGACTAAAGATTTCTGGTGAGGACCATGCAGGCAATGCTAGAGAAATGGGAAAAGGCTTCTAGTCTTTCCTCTCTGGTCTCCTGTTTCTCAGGTCATTGGTTGGTCCTACACTCATTTGCCCCCAGCAAGTGCTAATTTTGTTTGTCTTGGTTTTCTTTGGGGGGGAGTGTTGCAGTACAAAAGAAGCCCTGCCCACTCTTTTTCTTTTCTTTTTTTAGTCTAACTCAAGAGTAGAGAAAGGCTTTCATCTACAGACCAGATGTCTTCTGCTGTGATCTTTTTTTTTGTGGTCGTTTCACTTTATTTTATTAAAAAAAAAAAAAAAAAAACTCTCACAGATGAAGCTCATTTAAACACAATGGCAAAGCCACAAAAGGCTCTACCAAGAGGCGATTCAAACTGGGCTGGACTCAGCCTGGGAGACCAAACAAGGACATGTCCCGTCCTTTTGGTCCCCCTTTTAGAGGCCAAGAGCAGCTGCATTTCAGATGCAAATGGAAGATGGGGGTGTCGCTCAGTGGAAATGCCCAGGAAGCTGGTGTGCAGGTGTTGAGGATTCCAGACATGACTCCCAACAACAGGCTCTGGGAATGCAGAGTCCACAAACAGGCTTGAGTGCGCCCGCTTGGAGGGCTCAAGTGGGCCCTCAGCTGCACTGGGCATTCATTTTTGTGGTCATCAATGGGCCCTGTATTGAAAATATGACAGGGAGCAACTGGGACATTCAGAGGAAGGAAATGCTTTGGAAGTGGAGTGAACACCAGGCTGCAGGGGCTTCCCCCCTGACTATACTCTTTAGTTAAACTCACATCCATGCATAAGATAGATATTTGATCTTTGATATTATGGAATCTGAAGTCTGGAAGGTATCCAGGACCAGCCCACCTGTCCCTAGAGATGAGAAAGTTCTCCCCAAGGGGTCAGTGACTTGCCCCAGGACAAACCTATGTCAGCGAGATAGATAATAGAGGAGAAGACAACAGAGGAGAGGATAACAGAGGAGAGGAGATGTACTGGGCCCTCTCTGTTCTAGATATTATATTTTTGCATACAGTATATTTTTGTATACTTTGTACAGGAAATCTATGAAGTTGGCTTCATAATTTCTTTCTTTTTAATATGGGGAAATTGAGGCCAGTTAATTTAAAGATTATCCCAAGTCAAAAAGTGAATGATTAAGTCAGGATTTGAATCTATGCATATATTTATATGCATGTATATTTCACTCTAAAATTTATCACTTTCATTATACTTTATTCCTGACTCCTAGGCACGTGTTGTTTTCTCTCAAAAAAAAAAAAAAACACAAAAACCCAACATATATCTGTACATTTGCAAATATTGTTTCTTTTCCCATATGTGTAAAATGTACTAACCTATATTTAAACCTCAAATGTGGAATATTTGTCTTCAAACATATACATTAAAGTATTGTGCTATCAAAATACAGCATAAAGTAGTTTTGGCTATGGTTGATGGCAATGTCTTTCACATAATACATATCTAGTAACCACTTGGATTTTAGTTCTTTTTTATTTGAAAGGCTATGCTTTCTTAGAGACAGAACCTGGTGTCCACTGGCCTTATTATTTCTGTGAATCTTATATGTTTACCTTGTACCTGTGCTCAAAAGGCACATTTGCAAGCCCTGGTTTAATGCATGTTGGTAGTACTAGAAAGGAGGCTGTAAGCAAAGCCCTCGGTGCGATCCTATAAATAAGAAAACCGGGGGACAGAGAAGATAATAAATTTTCCAGAGAGAAAGCTAAACTCGCTTCTCACTGGCAGAAGGTGTTCGGTGAGAGGCAGATTAATGAGAGAGCCTGGGAGGTCATCACCATCAATACTGCTGGTCACTCTTGCTTCCTTCTGAAAGACGCTGTGGTCTGATGTGTATAACTATGGGTCTCCAGACAAACAAGGTGGAGAAGTGTGTGTGTGTGTGTGTGTGTGTGTGCGTGTGTGTGTGTGTGTGTGTGTGTGTGTGTGTGAGAGAGAGAGAGAGAGAGAGAGAGAGAGAGAGAGAGAGATTGTAGGTGGCACCTTAAAGTGTGGGTGGTACTGGAAGGGGAAGGGATGTTGACCTAGAAGAGGTGAGACTCTGTGGGTGGCTTTCTTTACACAGATGCATCACCTTGTGCCTCTGTGAAGGCTGTGGCAATCCTTGGGTGAGTGCCTTCAAAAGAGCACCCAGTGGGTGGAAGACAACCATGATTATGCTGATGGCCCAGCTAGGGTCTGGGCCCAGAATCCAGGCACTGGTTTTGAGCAGTTTTGTGACTTCAACCTAAGTGTCTGAGAGCAGCTATTTTGCTGTGTAGGTGGAGCCACAACCTTTCCTTGGGAAAATTAACTCAGCAATATCCCCTGTTGATTAACCCGGCAGAAGTGTGACCTGTCCCTCTGAAGAACAGCACAGCATGAGATCTGAGACTACAGTGGCTGTATACTGCTTAAATCACCCACTTAGGTTATGTGGACGGAACACTGGGGGCCACAGAGTAAAATAGGCTCTATGACTTCATGCCTGCCTTTAACAGTTGACATATTCAACAAACATTTGTTTAGTGATGCTGGCGAGGTTGAGGAGAAAGGGGAACCCTCCTCCATTGCTGGTGGGAGTGCAAACTTGTACAACCACTATGGAAATCAGTCTGATGATATCTTAGAGAACTTGGAGTAGCTCTACCTCAAGACCCAGCCATACCACTTCTGGGTATACATCCAAATGATTCCTCACCAAACCACAAGGATGTTTCCTCATCTATGTTCATAGCAGCCTTATTTGTAATAGCTAGAGAGTATTTTAGGAAGCTGTTTTCAAGGATCTCACAGTCCTTGGGAAAGAAAGGCGTTATCAAACTGCTACAACGGGGCTCCATGGTAGAGAAACTTCAAACGAAATGGAAGATAGGAAATTTTGACTGAGAAGCACATACCTCGAAGGAGTGGCATACTCAAAAGATTCATATGTGGGAAGGGTGCCATGTGATGTAAGAGTTGGAGGGCTGGTTAGAATTTGGGGTGTGTTATCATATGTATGATTTTGTGGGGTGGGGTCAGCAGGCCAAACCAGCAGGCGGGGAGGTGTTGGATGATGAAAGGAAGGCCTGAATCTGGACCATCCTGAGAGGAGGTTGGGAGGTTGGCAAACAGAAGCATAACAAGATTATAAGTGAAATTCGGAAGTATCATTCCATACACAGTCTGAAAAACGGGCTGAGAGAAGAAGGTGAGAGGCAGGGAGGCAAGTCGGAAAGGGCGAGAAAGAACCATGACAGACAATTATCTACATCAACTGCAAAGGGAAAGGAAAAGAGAAAAGATACGAGAAATCCTGGAACTGGTGTTCATCTGGACCTTGGAGTGATGAAGAACATAGTGGGAAGATGGGCCCAGAATGTCCCCGGGCTCTAGCTTGGGTAGCTTAGGTAGGTGGTGGCACAGTTAACCAGCACAGGAGCTGAATGTGGTTAGATGAGCCTGTTCCTTGTGTTCATGTGCAGACACGCTGTTTGCACATGACACTCGGGGATGTCAAGGTGTAACTATGGGTGAAAGAGACAGTCTGGAAAGGAGCAGATACACACTGGCTGGGTGATACGGGACGTGGTTAAAAACCCAGTCCATCCACAGTGATATTCGAGTGTCCAAAACCTAGCTTACAGTCCCTAGAGGACAGAGGATCCTCAGCACTGGTACTGAGGGGCGCGCAGGAAGTACACTACACAGTGAACAAGAATACACAAGGGAGCACCCAGCGCCCCCCCACCCCCCAGTCTGTCTGTGTGGTATCAAAGACACGACGAGGGCCAGATCAGATCTCTTTATGTTAGAGCTTGTTTCGAGATACAGTATTCATTCATTTCCTCTCCGCCCCCACCTGCTTCCCACTGTTAATACCTCCTTGCCTTAGTCACCAACCTGAGTCATCTTTGAAGCTTTTCCTGCCACCTTTCCTTCCATCGGGGTGGACAGACCGAGTTTGAGAAGGAGCTACAAGACACAGGCATTGCCACATGCTGTCTAGATGGGAACATGAGAAAGGGTCTCTTATTCTGGTTCTAATCTACATATCACTCATGGGTTCCCAGAAGTAGGTACCCATGATTCCTGGAAAATAAGGGAGGGAAAATGTGATGGATATTGAGTCTGTCTCCTGTGCTCAGAAAATGTCAAACTTGTTGACATCTACTCCCTTTTGTGCTGGTGATAGGCAGTGGCATTATCTTCAGTGAGGTTAAGTCATTTGTCAAAGGTACACTGTATGAACAGCTATAATCATTCAAAGACCACAGTGCTGAATAACATTTCTCTACCTCCTTGTATCACCTCCAGGGAAGAATGATTTTTTTCAAGCCAACTCATGATAAGTATCCACTGTATACACAACCTACTGCTGCACTAGAGGACTTTCTACGGGACTTACTCCCTTGAGAAGCTAAGCATCCTTTAAGGAAGCCCTTTGTCCCTGTATTTACCCATTGATATTTTCTGAGCCCCACCTATAACTGGAGTCTTCGTGGAAGATGTTTAGGTAGCTCTGGTCACCTTCTAATACCAGATACAGGATGCTATGGAAAGACAGAGTGAATGGGCATTGAATACTCGTGAGGAGGTCAAGGAAGCCCTCTCAGTTCTTTCAGATACAGCTTGTAGTATGAAACTTTTCCTAAACATGGAATCTGGGGCAGGAAACCAGGGTCATGGAAACCAAGTGCATGGAAATGGAGGACTATGGGAAATGTCAGGTACCAGGTAAGACATGAAGAAGCTGCATGGTTGTAGTTGCCCAGTGATTGAAGCAGGCTTTTAAGGCACCGTTAACAAGAGAAGAATTGCTGAAGTTTTGAATGCTTGTTTTTCTGAAGATCAGTCAGTTATCTGTCATATGTACCCTTGGTTCTAGATGCTAAGCTATTGTTGAGGTGATGGGAGTGACTAAAATGTAAGTGAGATCATGACATCAAGGAACTCAGTGACTCATGAGATGGCCACATTTCAATGATGGTTTTGAAAACTTGTATAATGTGAAAAGTGGTGGGAGAGCCCATGGAATAGGGGGGACTGACATTTTATGAGAAAAGGAGGTGGTAAGAAAAGACCCTTCGAAGAAATAGTGTTAAGGCTGAATCTGAAAAAAAAAATAGGTTTTGTTTTGTTTCTCTCTCTTTCTCTCTCTCTTGTGCTCTCTCTCTCTCTTTGTGTGTGTATATGTGTGTGTGTGTGTGTGTGTGTGTGTGTGTGTGTGTGTGTGTGTGTGTGTATTGAGAGGGTAGTGGACACAGGGAACAGCATCAGGGTATAATGTTTCACAATGATAACCTTAGCAAAAGGAATCAGATGATAGGACAAGTAAGACAGGACAATCTGGAATAATCTGGAAGCCAGCCACACTTCCCTGACTTCCTTGAACTCATTTGTTGGGATCATGCCCTTGAGTTCATCCTGAGAAGCAACTCCTGAGCCCTGGTCTTTCACTTTTCACTGTTTTTCATTCTTGGTTTTTCTCAGCAACTACAATGACCTTTGCGAATCAGCATCTTCTCCTGGATTGAAATAGTACACATGCCCCAGCACAACCCTGGCAGAAACCAGAAATGAGAACACATGAATTGTCTACAGGCTCAAGAGCCCAACCGCTGGCTGGAGTTGATGTTGAAAGTCAGGAAGGGGCATTGTAGTATCAACTGGCCATGTCTATGAACTCACAGAGCCCGAGAGTTGAACCTATCTCTCCGGTGGATGGGTGTGGCATTTCATTTCCATCCCCACATATATCTAAAGGAAGAGGTGTGCCTTAAATAGATAATAGCATGCTGATGCTCACTTGTGCTCCTTGGAACTGCTAAGAAGAGAAAATTACCTCCATTTGTCTTAATTTCTAGGCACCCTCTTCCAAGGACTTCAAAAAGACTTCAGCATGGAGCCAAAAATATGTCATATTCAAGGATCAGTGTCCAAGGTGGGATGGAAGTCTAGAATTCCACACTCTAAAGTACCACCTTCTGAATGCTAAGCCAGGACAGGATTTTCCCCTTTGTTATGCAAGAGCCTAAGGACATTGAAGTTCTGCAGCTTTCAGAGACAAATGCAGAAAGATTCCTGCGGCACTCAGGAGGGCCTATCCTGGGAACTTTATGGACTGTGACATTTCTCAGAGTGTTGGTGTGCTGTAGGGACACCAGCTCTGAAGTCAGGACATGGCATTTTGTCTTGGTTTCACTATGTATTGTTTGGTGACCTTGGATATGGTCACTTTCCCAACTGTAGCCCCATTTTTTTTTTTTCATTCCTAAAACAAAACAGCTGGTGTACAGCCACTGACGGCCTTGCAGCTCTCACAGAGGACCATGAGCAGCATTTAAAAAGGATTTGGGTCACCTGAGTGATAGACTGGATTGTTGGATGGGGACTGGGTTGTTTACTCTGTAGACTGAAAGGGCCTACTCTTATTCCTGCTGACGCTCTGCTATCTGAGCCCAAACTAGAAAGGATTTTCCACACATGTTCAGCACTAGCATTTTATGGATGCCTTCTACACACTTTGAACAATTTTTTGTTGGTGAGGCACCTGCATCTCCGCCAAACAAAATTTGATTGAGAATTTTAGCAGCACAGTGCTCGGTTGTTGCGATCCTGGGGACAGTTGATGGATGTTATGATGAAGCACTGTCAGAGTGCGGATGGACAGACACACTGACTCATGGACACACTGACTGGGTCCCAAACAACAGCTGTTAAAACTTTCCCTACACCTCCTCAATTCAATGATTCCTCAACCAGGAACCTAAAGACTGGTTCCCCTGACAGTTAAGAGTTTGCTTGTAAAATTTAGTGCTATGTCTACTTTTACATATTCACAATGATGCATGTACATATACAATATATTTATGATTTGATATCTGCATATCCTTTGATTTGCAGTACCTCTATTTACTCTAGCTAATCTCACGTATCTAGGATTGGTTCATTTGGTTGGTTCAAAGCAGCAATGAAAATTGCCAAGAACTTCCACGCTGTAAGTCGGTCAGTGAGGGGTTCTATGATCTGTCCTGTGCTAAGGCAGAAAAGCAGATTTATCCTCCCAACTTGAATCGGGGTAACTGTCTTTTTATGTAATTTCCTTCGCTATTCATAAGAACCCACTGATTTGGGCATGGTGGTACAGGCCTTTAACCTCAGCTCTTGAGAGGTAAAGAAAGGTAGGTGTACCTCTATGACTTCAATGACAGCTGGTTTGCAGTTTTAGGACAGGCAGGGCTACATAGGGAGATCCTGTCTCAATAACCAAAAATCAAAAAAAAAAAAAAAAACCAAAGAAAAACAACCCAGTGAAGTAGGTAGAACTGGATAAGTCTCTCAGGTAGCAAGTGCCAGCACTAAAGACAACTACACCTGAATAAAACCGTCTATTGTGATTTTATGCCTTGTCATTCACAGTAGAAATGCAAGGAACCGGATCCTCCGAAGCTGACTACCTTGTGCTTCTGGGTTACGACTGGGTCTGCTTCTATGAGTGACCTGGACAGACGCCCATCTCACGGTGGGCTTCCCTTTCCTTCATCATGAATGTTTGCACTCTGGTGAGACAATTTTACTTATGTCTCATATATCTGTTATTCTAGGCCCCTTTGAAAGTCCATTTCATGGTTCAGTAGAGCAGAGTTTCATCCAACAGCACCCAGTCTAGGTGGCTTCAAAGTGCAGCCCCCACCCCAACTCCGGCTCTGGCTGGGTTTCAGGCAGTAATACTTAACAGTCTGATGATTAAGTGAGAAGCAATAATAACACAGCAGTCAGACTTGGTTACAACACCCTGATGAAGCCCAAGCCTCAAGCTATAATAGAATGAAGACAGAAGGATACATTTGCAATTCTGAGAAATTCCTACTTTGTTCTTCTGTAACCAGACAGGACGGAGAACCATTTCACCGTGGACCAAGATGCTACAAACTTGCTTTCCATAGAGCACCTCTTAGACTCCATAGACCAGTCTAAAAGTAAACTAGAATAACTAATTCTAAAATTATTCCAGAGACAACCTTCCTTCTACATGTCTGGACTAGACTGATATCTAAAGTGTGTGACATTTCAGTTTTTCTTCTCAGCATTAATTAAAAACAAAAACAAAACAAAACAAAAAAACCCAACCCATCTAGCCTTGGGCTCTAAGGTCCACAGAATGAAATGTCTTAACTTGTTCCTGTCCCTTTTCTAAGACAGTCCTGGCCCGAGGGCCCTGCTGTGATGTGGCAGTAGACTTCCAGAGCTCAGTACCCTCCAATGCCTCAGGAAGAGATGCTTCCTTCATGGGTCACATCAGGACAATGCAAACTGAGCTATGCATTTACTGTAATTCTAATCAGATGATTCTATAATTGGAAGGACACCAGTGGCATTCTGTCTTTGGAGTCTTCTCCATTAAGTGACTGAACAAGGGCCAGGGGACCGTTGCTTGTCCCAAATGCAGGTCCTGATTGCGACTATGGGATGTGTGTGTCATTATGTTCCTTTCTATTATAAGATCACGAATCTCCTCTCTTGGTAAGATTATGAAATGTGAGTAGCAGTCATTTCTCACATATTCTCAATAAATTCTTATTAACTGTGATTCCAGCTGTGGGAAACAAAGAAATAAAATCTCTCTCTCTTTCTCTGTCTGTCTCTGTCTCTCTCTCTGTGATATGTTTGGAGCAGGGGGTGTCTGCAGGTATGTGGGTAAATATTTTAGGTATTTCCAAGTCTCAGTCATAGTCATATATGGTAAGAACTGTATGAAAATAACAAAAATGCTAATTGGAATTTATGAATCTCTTTCAATACCTAAAGTAGAAGCAGACTGAAGCATTATGGACAGAAGTGTTGTAGAACTAGTTTGTGGCTGAAGCATTGCAAAGTGCTGTGAGAAATACAGAAATAACTCAGACGTAGACCTGAGCTTGAACTGTTAATAGTTTAGAGAGAAAGAAACAAATCATGACCATTAAAAAAACCCCATAATCTGAGGAAGGAAGTTCAAGGTATTTGGAATTAGAATAAGAAGAGCTCTCTAACTGGCAAGATCTGGTTGGATTCTTGGTGGACCATGAGATTTTTAAGGCAGACTTTACTGGATGAAAAACATTTGGCCCAGGGACAAAACAGCATAGAAGACATTACAGTATCACAGGTGAGTATGGAAGTAGGAGGGCATGGAGCTGGTGAAGGTTGCCTTCAGGAGTCAGCCAGAGATGTTACAGTAGATGTCTATGGTTCTCATTAAAATACAGTTCTTATATAGGGCAGTCTGCCTGGGCCTGACAATCTACACTCCTAATAAACTCCCAGGTGATGCTTCCGGTGCCATTCTGAGGACCCCTTTACACTACAGGAAACCCTTGACGTGTCTTCATAGTAGAAGAGTGTTTCTCTTCTCACCTCCAGCCTTAAAATGTCCCTTTAAGGCAGTGGTTCTCAACCTTTCTAGTGCTGTGACCTTTTAGTACAGTTCCTCACGTTGTGGTGACCCCCCCCCCACCATAAAATTATTTTTGTTGCTACTTCATAACTGTAATTTTGCTACCTTGACAAATCGTAATGCAGGATATCTGATATGTGACCCCTGAGAAAGGGTCATTCACCCTCCCAAGAAGGGTTGTAACCCGAAGGTTGAAAAACCACTGCTGTAAGGAGACATTTTGGTGTTGCACACACATAAAACAACCGGCACAGCAAGGGCAGTTCCTCTGAGCATTCGCTTTGCACCCTCTTCCCCTTCTTCTAATGAACTGAAGAACCCAGATGGCAAGAGAGTGCAGTGAGGGCTGGGGAGGGTCACCCACTACAACCTCGATTCTAGAAACCAGACACTGCCATGTATATGTTCCATTGTCTTCACAAATGGCTCCTTCTCTGAAACTGTTCACTGAAGGGATGAGGTGAGCTGACTAGCTCCTGTATATTTGGCAGCAACTTAAAAAATAGTGGCCCTCTGGCTTGATGGCTGATAAAATGTTATCCTATGATGACACTATGTTAGTTGTATGCAAGGAAAGGACTGGGATAAAAATCAGATGTAACATTAAGTTCTTCAACTTCCCTGACTTCAGAGGCCTATCTTCATCTACAGCAGGAAAGGTATATCCTTTCTTTGCTACCACTCAAGTTCTGCCTAAGAATCAAAGAGCTAATAGGCATGTGGGTGCTCTGTAGATTTTGTCCTGCAGGTATCAAGCCACACACCTCTTCTTATGCACGGAGGAGGCATTGGGCTTTTCTCGCATACTGGGGGTTGCTAGTGAAACACGTTAGTAACAAGTTAGGGGAAGGAATGTGACAGCCGTGGGGCCCTGGCCTTAACTAAGCATGGCAAGAGTTTGGTACCCTGTTCCCTTCAAATCAGGGTGCTGCTGTGTGTGGCTGCCTGTCAGACTTACTCTGTGTCAGACCGTATAGCTTCCTGCAGTCTCTGGGGAAATGTTATCAGCAGCAGTATTGCCATTCAAACCATCCCCAGGGACTGTCTTGGGGGCCTCTATATTCAAATGCCACATCTGTTTCCTGAGTTATGACCTTTGTGTTTTGCTGCCCCTCAAAGGTCTTTTTGGCCATGTCCCAGAGCAGCTATGTAGGCAGGTAGGAGTATCCACTAGGTAAATGCAGAGGCAGGACTAGTGAGAAGACACCAGGGACCATGTTTTAGGGGCAAACGTACCATTCAAGAGGAGTCAAAGAAGCAATCCAAGAGAGCCCACCTGCGAAACCAATACCTGTATCAGGAAGATCAACCACAGGGAAATTCTATTGCATTTCATAGTGAATACAATTGAGTATTCTACAGATAACAGTCATTAGAACCATGGAGGTCAGGTTTAATCCTAGAAACCTTTGCATATATAGAAACCAAAGCACACAGCAAAAGGGGTTTGCCCTTTTTTCTACCTAAATTAAGAAAAGACTCCTGGATAAAAACCCCAGTTTCTCACTGTTTGAGAAGGTCACCATTTTTGCCTCTCCCGTTTTCAGCTCTGTGGCCTGCAAACCCAAGAAAGAGCTTCCATCTGCTCATGATGGTCTCCTACATCCTGCAGTGGGTGGGTGCAGATCCCGGGCCTAGCAAATCTTCTCACCTGAGCTGCACATACGAAAACCAGACCTTCTCCAATGTCCTCTCGTGGGGACTTTGCAATTGTGCTCAATCCCTGCTCTCAGACTCACCTGCCCAAAAGAGAGTCTATGAACTCTTCAAGCAGTTAACCACAGGATGATGCCTGGGCCTGTTTTCTCAACCAGGTGCTCCAGGGAGGGAAGTTGTATGAGTCACCGTCGGCCAGAAATGTAAATCTGGCCCAAGGTTTCCTTTGCAGTAAAATCCAGGTCATTAATAGTAGTGACCATCTGCATAGCACGTTACACTCACAAAGCATTTTGCATATTCATTTGCTTATCACAACTGTTCAGAGACCTGTCATTGTTGTACCCGTTTTACAGAAGAGGAAAGTAGGCCCTGGAGGTATCGTATCGTACCCAAGGCGCCAGGAAATTTGAGTGACTTAAGTCTTTGGACTTGATAATTCATGGCTTACGCTACATCTCCAATATCAGACTTCTCTTTTGTCTATTCGTTCTCCAGAGCTATAAACAAAAGCAAGGAAAGTCAGACAGCCTGGGGTCATTTACTCAAACTCCATGTTTCCCTGTGGTGTGAGAGTCACGACGGGACGGGGTGCCCAAAACAGGCAGGAAGTGAAGGCTAGCCTGAATTCTCCGCTTATATTGCAGCCATCTGGACTTTTCGATGCCAGCATTTCCTCATAGTCAGTCCCTTCAGCTCTCTAAGGAAACAAACAGATAAAAACTAGCGGGGTCTTTTGTAGCTCATCTCTTCCTAGCTTGCTCTCTGTCTCATTTCTGTCTCTATCTCCTCTCAGTGCGATTACCATCCCAACGATGATATGTTCAAATCCTGTCCATGCTTGGTCCGTTTACTCCCTAGGTGTGCAGGGCGGTGTAGAGTATTGCTTTTCAATTCAAAAATTTCAGGAGTGATCTAATACTGATCTATTCTGTTTGTTTTTTTTTTTTTCTTCTTTAAACAATGTTGTTTCGGGCATACTAATATTGGTGTACCCAAATAAGATACCAGTATTAGTACCTTAGCCTGAGTTCATTAACTCTAACTTCTACCTCCATAACATCCCTTTATAGGAAGATGTCACAATTTCTTAAGCAGTTCTGTACTGGTGAGCTTTTAAATGACATTTCCCTCTTAGAAGCAATGATGCATAAATTGTCCTTACACAAGGCCCTTTGTGTATTTACGCAAGGATTTCCTCGGTTGTACATGCTCGAGTAGAGCTTCTAAAATACAAGGTGTGCCTAGCCTCACCTTTGTGGGTACTGGCGATTCCTCCCCACAGTGGGCACCTCAATTTATAGTTTCGTCAGCTTTTATCTTAGTGTTTCGTTGTTTGACATCACCAAGTTTCCCTCACTGTCAGGCTTAAAGCATTCCGGCCAAGGTGACTGCTCTGAAATGACCCCTCTTGCTTTGTACATCAGTGTTTCCTGGGCTGTTAGTGATTGCAGCTGAGTGTGTGCTTGGATACCACTCACTTCCCCAGCTTTGCACGTTGACATATGGTCCCCTAGTTTCCTATTATTTCCCATTCCTGTGGCTGTGTAGGTAGTTTTCCTCCTGTGCCCCCCGGTGCCCGTCCTTTGTCAGCCACATGAGCTGCTATTGCATTCTCTGTATCTGACTTGTTTTTAGTTTGGTCCAGTGCCCAGTCACATTGGCTCGCAGGCTGTCAGCTGTCTCCTGCACCCACTTGACTCTTTGGATCACAGCAACTCTGAGGTGAGCGTTTGCTTGGAGCTGTGCTTCGGAAAGCCTAGGCGAATAAAGGTTCCCTGACTCTAAAGATCTGGAGTGGGCTGTGGGCTGTATTCTTATGGGAGAACCAGGGAAGGACCTGTTCTGCTTGCTCAGGACTCTCGTTTGCTAACACAACTGTGCAGTGAAAGCAAAAGAAGCAAGAGTGGAAAAAACCTTAGTCATTGAGGGTTGTTTGGGCTGCTCAATGGCTACTGTGGTATGTAGATCATTTCCCTTGCCACGGTGCGGCCTGGCACAGCTTGCCTGGGTGTCTTTACATTTTGTGGACCTGGTATATGTGTGAGAACACCTGAAAAGAGCTGTCAGGCTCAGGGGTCTCTCCTGTCTCTATCCACAGCCTGAAGCATCTTCACCAGGGGTCATGAGGCCTGCCAATAACCCCTGGCAGGTAGGAATAAGCAGAGACTTTGCAAAGCTTTTATCATTGAAGGGAGTCACTTTAAGACTTTGTTTATCTCTGAGTGCCTCAGCCATCCCCAAAGGAAAAGCAGAACCCAGGACAGGAAGTACAGAGCACCCAGAAGGATGACTTTAGAGTGTAGTGCTATTTATGCATTCTGTTGCGTGTCCTCCATACTGTCCCACAGGGGGCTGTGATGTTTAGATGCTCCAAGCATGTGTATCATCACTCCCTGGGAAGCCAATGGGTATGCAGGAGCAGAGCTCTGGGATCAATTATGTTGGCAAAACTACAGAGGCCAGGCGTGCCACAGAAGCTCTGTGGCTTAGGAAGACCTACTGAAAAAAGACCTGATGTTCCCAAGTGGAACCCAGTGGCCCCAGGGGAGGTGACCTCAGCTGTCTGGTTGGGCAGCCAGAGCACCAGGCCCAGGGAGCCGGGACACACCTTCCGTTCCAGTTGACTCACTTGAGTAGCAAATTCTTTTCTCCCTCACCAGCCTCTCATCTTCAAAGGGAATTCATTAAGCCCTACCATGCCATCAGCACTTGGCCAGGTGTTGTATTGGCCCATTAGGTGGACACGGTCCATAGCCCCAGGGAGCGTGCCAAATGAGGTGGAGAATGGCAGCTGAGACCTATTGACATCTGAGATAGTTCTGTGGCACTTTCTATAAACCCCCCAGCTGTTTCAAACTATTTGTATGGCACTTTCCACACACACTGTGTTCTTCCTATCCCCTGGCTTTAGGCTCACTCTGTCCCCTTTGCCTGGAATGCTCTTCCACTGTCTGCTTTATGCATTCGTAAGTTCACTCCTAGGTGGAACTTTCTCTGGTAACCCCGGGTAGAATTGCCACTATAAATTCTCTTTCTTCCACAGCGCTCTGTACAGCTGATATACAGAACACAGACCCTCTGACTAAGCTGGGATCCTGGTTTGTGTTACTATCTGTCCTCAATGTGGATTCCACTGATTCATCCTGTTTCCCAACCAGAACTGGGTAGGCACTCAGCGAATGTGAGCTGAGTGGAGAGAAACAGCTCAGGGGCTTGATTTGACCCAACTTTGTGTGGTACAACCAGAAGCAGGTCCTAACTCTTTGAGTCTGAGTTTCCATTTCTGCGGAATGAACGGGGTGGGGCTAAGTGAGAAAAGGGTCTTCTGAAGGTTTTTACTGCCTATGATCCTTGTCTGCTATTGGAGAAAAGTTCATGAATCTTTAGAGACCAAGACAATGTTTGACTAAAACTCAATGTTTCCCTCCCACCTCTGTCTATCACCTTTCAAAAATGTGTATATTAGCAGTTTTCAAATCTCTGACTAAAGTTTCAGGAGGTTTATAGAATTGATTGATTACAGAAAGTATGTACATTTCATCTTCCCTGGGGAATAAACTTGTGGGACTAATTGATTCCTTGGAAGGAGTTTCTAACTGTGTTTTCTGATGAATTTGTCAACCTGGATGTTTGTGGGAAGGAAGCATCGGACAGCTGTGGCTGTCACCTCTAGTGTCTCTCTTCTGTCACTGTGTAGGACATTTGGTACATGCACGAGACTCCTCAGAGTCCCTGCCCCATGAGGTTAATGCGTTTTCTCTGTTTCCACTCTGCCCCTTGTGTGACTGGTATGAAAAGATGATTGAGTACTCCACACACTCCAAAGGTGCTAATGACACCCAACTATGATCTTAGACCTCCACGTCCCTCTGTGACGCAAAGCTGTATGGGGTCATTAGTGACCCAGTTTTCCACATGGAGCTAAGTCTCAGAGAGCTTCAGAGTTCACATCTGGTCACATGACTTGCAAGACTGTGACTTTGGGGAGCTTCATTGACTAACTCTCTCCAAACTTACTTATCAATGGCTGTTTTATTGACTGACTGTATGTCTGGTATAGCCCAAAGCAGGTGGAAAAGGAAAAGAAAAAGGGACTCCCAACCCAGGGCTGACTTTGTGGGGCCAAGTGGCTGCATACATTAGTGAGGGAGGAAGTCAGCTTAGTTAAACCTGCCATTTGGTGGTTTCTATCATTAGCCTCGCGCCATGCCAGTAAGTGAGTTGTTGAAGCCTGAAGTGGGGGCTTCCTTCTGAGAGCACGAGAAGATTCTGGGTGTGGGGCACTGTTGGGGTACATCACGGCAGGTCCCCTTTAACTTTGCACAGGTAGTGAGAGGGAGAGAGAGAGAGAGAGAGAGAGAGAGAGAGAGAGAGAGCAGGTTTTTTAGCAGCCCTGTCTTGGATTTGGTTTCTGTGTCTGTGAAATGGGTTAGTAAAGCTTCCTTCAAGTTGCCTAGGAAGACGTTTGTGAGGGTCAGGCTGTACGACGGGGATGGTGCGCTCTAGATTCAGAAAGGGCTAGCTCTGTTTCACTGTTACTTCCTTCCCTGCATTTAGAGAAGGCTATGAACCTCCAAAATGGGCCCCAGGAATTACCTCAAGAGGCCACGCACACTTGTAACGGGTGAATGACCACAGTCCCTGTCCGACTTTCCTGTCAGAACCCTGAGCATGGTAAAGACAGCAGGCATTTCTCAATCACAGAAGTGTTTTTCATGTGGATTTGTTACCCTCCCCACAAGCCTAAGGTTATCCCTGAAAAACCTCAAAAGAGTTTATCCAAGCATTCTGCGGGCTTCCTTGTCATTGTGCCATCTCATCTTGAGAGCAAGGTCTTCCTGGGCTGAAGATCGCAGGCAGACTGGACTGGAGCCCCTCTGCTCTGGGCTTCCTCCTCATACTTTTTTGGCTCCCTATTTTGAGTGAATGTTTCTAGTTGTCTGTAAGGATATGTAAACTTCAGACTTAATTTCCCAAGTCACCTGGAACTGAGCATATTCCAGAGCACATTTGTTAACTCCCTTCTGAAATGGGTCCAGCACTCTCTCACTTAGTTAAAGGGTCTCGCACACGAGCTGTCCTTGCTACCACCTCTGGCCCCTACCCAGTGTATGCTGAAGACCCCATTTCTTCATTGATATTCTCTCTTCTGTTTTCATCCCATCACCACTGCTCTACTTGAGAGCGCTGTCATCACTCACTCAAACACAATCGCAATACCTTCTCAGTTTGTCTTGTTACTTCAACCTGTCTCCACAGAGCCTCTCTAGAAACTCAGTTCTTTAAAAAAAAAAGAAGAAAAAAAAAAAAAAGAAGCAAATCTCAATGATCTGAAACTCTTCCAAAGGCTCCCCATTGCTTCCAAGGAGAAATCTACACTGAGGGCTGGGAACATGAGCACTTCCACCTGCTTAATTTTAGTCTCCTGCTGCCACGTGCCTTACAAATTCTGTTTCTGTAAAGCAGGCCACTGTACCCTCAGTGTCTATAAGACTGCTCCTCCCTCCCTGCGTGGCACATGGAGCAAGTCCTGCATGGACTATTCCTTCTGCTGGGAAGTTCCTCTTCTCTTGCAAGCAAACTTGAGCTTCTCATGTCCTAAGACACTTGCTTTGTCCCCTTGCAATGACCACCAGTTAGGTTCCTATGCCTCTGAATTCCTCATTGCCTGTGTATATCTCTGGCTTATCACATGTTGACTGTGACTGTTCGCTTAGTTTCAAACGGTAAGACAATGAAGTCCTTAAAGACACAAATGATACCCCATATCGAACATTTCCAGCTCTATGTATCTTCCCAAAATAGCTGGAGCCTGATAGTGTATGATGATAGTGCAGATGGATACAGAAATCGAACAGTTTTTTGATTGTTTGTTTGTCTGTTTGTTTTTGATAGGGTTTCTCCATGTAGCCCTGATTGTCCTGAAACTCCATCTATAGACCAGGCTGGCCTTGAACTCACATCAATCCATCTAGCTCTGCCTCCATAGTTCTGGGACTAAAGGTGTGCACCACCACGCCTGGCTGAGGTTGAACAGGTTTTGACTCATGATGCCTCACAGGATAGGTTTAAAACACACTGCACTGACCAACAGAACTTTTCTCTAAGTTGACCAGAGGAATGTGCGGATGGACAGTGTTTTAGGTAAGTGTGCCTGAAATCGCCTCTCTGTTGGCTTTTGGTAAGAGCTACAGACATCAGGGAGTAGTTCTGTTCTTTCCACGGGTCGGTTATGCCTCCCTGGGGCATGTCCGTGCAGCTTGACCACCCTCTGTGATAGAGGTATCCATTTGCTAGGAAGGAAGGAAGAAGAAGCCTAGCTTGGCAGTGTGTTATGAGGGTTCCCACTGCACGGGCAGGGTTTCCCCCGGAAGCATTGTTTTTTATTGAGTTCCTGAGCCAATCAATAGAGAATCCTTCCTTCATTTCATTTCATCAGGGTTTATATCACGCAAAGGTTTTTTTTTTAGCTTTGCTTGTAAGTGAATTAACACCTGCCACTGCTTATTTAAAAATACAGATTCCCGGGTCCCCATAATGCACTGAGGCTTCAAAGTTGGTGGGAGCCATGCCCTGCTCTCGGTGGTTATGATAAAGTCATGTCTGACAGAGCTTGGGCTGAACATTGTTTTTAACCTCCACGGATCACTGGCAGTGTGAAGGCTTGTGGGCAAAAGCAGTTTCCAATGTCCCTCGGCCCTGGGCAATACCGCTCCCTTACTGCCCTCAGGGGCTGTTCTGGGTGTCTGCAGCTCTTCTCGAGGATAGCTATACTTAGCAGAGGACACACTACAGGGGTCCACACTCCAGAAATGAGATTTGAGGTGCTGTGCATGGCTTGTCCGCTATAACATAGATTTTTATTTCTCATCAGTACTGAAGCCAAGTTATTTTTTTTTCAATTTTATACTTTATTTTATATACATGTGTGTCTGTCAGATTGTTTGGATCAGGAGTTACAGATGTTTGTGAGCTGCAATGTGGGTGCTGGGAATTGACCCTGGGTCCTCTAGGAAGAGCAGTCAGTGCTCTTAACCACTGAGCCATCTCTCCAGCCCACCGAAGCCAAGTTTTCTAATCAACCTTCGAAGTAAACAGTATCAACACTTCAAAGCAAATCCAAGCTTGCTGATTTCAGAACTCCTGCTCTTGTGTTAGCACCTTTGGAATCAGTTGCAGCTCGGTGACCGAGGCAAGGGCAGAACTCTTCCCGGTTTACAGATAGGATCTGGGCTTCTTGTACAACATCTCACAGATGAGATGGCTGATAATAGGTTCCGGATTTTTATGACTCTTCTTCCCTGCACTGTTTCATTCTACCTCATTTGCTCAACTTGTCAGTCATTTGATTTGAAAAGGCCCCCCCCCACCCAATATCAGGACTTTAGGGATCAACAGTTTTGACAAAGTCACAGTTAAGATTCTGTATAACAATGACCAGTACAAACTTAAATCAAAGCAAGAATTCTCATTTGAAGTATGAGAGGAGGAGACCGAATGGCCATCTACTACAGCTTGAACACCACGAGTCAAACAGGCTTGCAAAGCACGTTGTACTAACCAGTATTTCAGAAGGTGGGAAGCAGTACTCCAGCTGACGCTGACGTGTGCCTACATGTGTGGGCCAACTGTGGGCATTTTCCCCTCACCCCGTGTTATTAATGGCTTACTGATATTGTGGAGTCAATAGGTCATGGTGTAAGTACTTACTCAACAGAACTCAGCCAATCTTATATTTCAGGGGGTTTTCACCACCACAGGACCAGTGGTTAAACATTTACCAGCCACCCAAACTGGCAGCTAATTTTGACTGGCCCCAACTGGCACTCAAATGTTCTCTGTCATGTGCACAGGCTCATCTTCAGGGTTGGTTTTTGCCTCTAACCACAAGTCATACCTGAGTGGCATTCCTTAAACGGGAGATTCTTTCCATCTGAGCTTGCAAAATCACACTGATGGGTTTCAACCAATAAATAGTCCTCTGCATGTGTGTAACTTGCAAAGTGTTTTCACAGCCCTCATCCCTTCTGAGCTTTATGTGATCTGTGGAGCAGATGCCTTTTCCCCTTGGTAGAAAGGAAAGGACTAGAGGGACTGACAGGGGGTGTGACCACTCCTACAATCAAATGCCTTGCGAGTAGCGGATGGGACTCGAACCGCCTTCAGCTTCCTTGTTCTGTGCACCTGCTCTCCTGCCAGCTGCATCCTTCACCTCAGATGCTAGAAATGCCTGGAGGTTAGGCTACTGTCTGCAGCAATCTGGGGTTAACACTGGTCTTGGACTTTGACAGGAAAGGATAGAGTCTTTCCTGTCCTGTGGGGTTATGAGCATATGCCACCCACTTCGCTGATCTGCTGGGAAAAAAAGGTGTCCACTTCGGTTCCTCCTTTGCACTCAATCCTCTCTCCATTAAACGCTGTTATGGGGTCTTTGTGTTTTGGGGTCCTGCTTTCATCAGGAATTTGGAGCCTCTCAAAAGACCCAGAATAAATTATTTGTTTCCCCTCTTGCACAACCCCAATCCCCAGCCTTGCTACTGCCCAGTGGTGTATTGATTGGAAAGCATTTCACAACACACTTTCAAAACATGCCGAAGGTCATGACTGAATGACTCACAGGCAGTCACATTTCTTTCTGCCTTAGTCCCTCTGGACTTTATTGGTTAGGTTGGCTAATGGAAGTCCCTAAAGAAACTCAGGCGAATGTTAACTCTGTCCAGTCCTGGCCCATAGGACTACTAGGTGGCTTCACAAAAATAATTCCTTACCATGTCTGTGGCACTGGACCCAGGGAATCTCATTGGTTTTGGATGCCAAATCCCTAGGCGAGTAAGAGAAGGCAGAGGAGCGTTACTGAGCTCTTCTTTTTTTTTTTTTTTTTTTTTTTTTTTTGCCAGCTCTGGATCCTAGAGCATCAGAGAGCAGAGAAAGTCAGGTGAGCAAATCAGGTGAAACCTGGGTCTCTCCTGGTGCTCTGGTGATCTATGAGACTAGATTAGTCTGTAGAGCTCAGGGGTATGACTCCAACTGAAGCCATCAGAGCTGGCTGCCAGAGGCCAAAGGAGGCTGCCCCGTGCAGTAAAGAATGCCCTGGAGCACAGTAGTAATGGGTAGTTCTGGGTCAGCAGTAAGGGATCTGGCTGACACACTGCCTTACTTCTACCACCTGAGTTTTCTGATAAGTGGCTTGGCCTGTTAGCATTTTGATTTTCTATCACCTGATAAAGGAGGATCTTGATAGCAGTTTATTTCACAGGGTTACTTTGAAGAACACACGATAGAATGTATGCAAGCATCTCATATGTGTGGAAAAGCCTACAGTGTGATTCTTCATAGACTACTAGAAAGCTTTGCTTTGTAATCCTTTACATGCAAGATTTTAGACCTTTTTCTTTAGTCCTGAAAAAGTAATCTGTCATAAAAATTCAGGCTTCCAAGTGAGTCATCTAGAATAGCCTTGAGGTTGAAAATTTTCGTAATGACCCTTCTCGCCCAGGATTGTTTGTTTTGAGTATCTTGAAGACCCTTTCACTTTAATATAACATAATCACAGAAATAGTGCTGCAAAGGCATGGCAACAATGCTGTCGTCAGGTCCCTATCACCAGTCTAGCTTTCCCTAGTCATTTCTTCCTCCAGCTTCTCTAGCTCCAGGCTGCTGCAGACAGAGCAACAAGCCCTCACTGGGGACTGGAGAGTGACCAGTATAAACCCAGCGAATTCCATCATATAAAGTACATTCCCAGTGAGGAATGGCCATAAAGTCTTTCTGTCCCACTGGGATTGTCTCCCATGCCACTCCAATCTGTGATTTCATCAGGAAATGTCAGAGATCTTGGCGATCACTGTGCCTATCCCTTGACCTTAGAAATGAACAACCCAAAGCTCAGAGTAATGAACTGGCTTTCCCAGGATGGCACAGCCCACTCATGGCAGAGTGAGGATTCGGATACCAGGCTTCTCCCTGCTCCATTGAGTCAGACATCAAGAGAAGCCAGAGAACCCAGAAGAAAGAACTATTAAAATAGATCTTCGTGGTGTGTGTTGGACATCTGGTTTTCAAGGAGAGTTTATATTAACTAGCAATGAAGCCTCCAAAGCTATGGTAGCTAGCTTGAATGAACTTATGTAACCAACATTTATCAGGAACATGTGTCATCAAACACCTGCCAGATCTGAGTGTTGGCACCAAATCTGCTTTCATTGTCAAATGAAAGAAGGGAGAAAGGAACTTGGCTGAACAAAGCTGGCAGACGTTTTTTACTAGAAAATTCAGAGATATTTTCTTGAGGAAAAGAAGTATACTTTCAACATCTTAAAATTGATTTCAATGTGATTGGATGATATCGGCAAGAGAATCAAACAATCAATCAATCAAACAAACAAACCAAACCACAGATGAATTGGTGCCTAAAGTCCAAGCTCCTATCTTTCCATTCCGTCTTGGTCAAAGAAGCCTGGAAATAGCAGGTACAGAGCTAGTTCCCCAGAGCAATATCCCAGGTTGCTGATCTCCTAAACAAAAACACCCCAAAATGCTTTTGGTACGACAACAGAAATAGGTCAGAAAGTAACAGAACATTCTCCAACCAAACTGAACCCAATTCCATAAAGAATCTGGCTTTCGTTAAGACTTGATTCTCAAATGTCTCCCATAGGCTCACAGTTTGGATACTTGGTCCCTAGTTTGTGCTGCTAGTTTGAAGTCTGTGCAGCCTTGGAGAGGTTGGGGCCTGACTGATGGAAGTAGGTCACTAGGGGCTGGCCTTTACTGGTTTACCTGACCTTAGTTCACGCTGCAGTCTCTCCTTCCTGTCTGATGGCATGCAAACAAGCTTCCTGCTACAATGCTACTATCTATGCTCCTGCTGCTGTGAGCCTTCCTCTCTCTGGTGAGCTAAAACCCTCTGAAACTGTGAGCTCAAATACACTCTTCCTCACTTAATTTGTTTCTGATGGCATTTTGATCGATCTGATGAGGAAATCCTAACATTGGTACCAAAGAGGAGGGTTGTTCCGGTAGCTAAACCTCTCTGTCTGGTTATGGGGTCATGGTGACTTGCATCAAGACTCAGGTGAAAAGTCTGTGAAGCCAGGGAATGTGCAGCATGAATAGATGTCTTGGGAAAGAAAACCCTGAGTGGTCAGTTTATGAGTCTGTTAAAGTGGAAGCCCAAGTTGTACTGTAGACCCCAAGAGAGATGTTAGAGATGCCAGCAACATGGAACATCTGCCAACGAAGCTGCAACGCTACGAGAGAGCCCGTGTGTACCGCGGCTAGAAGCCAAACATGTTGGAGTTCATATCATGCCACCATGTGTCCCAGGTATCATCCATGGAGCCAACAGGTCTGATGTGTGTCCTGTTAGGTTTCTCTCTTGCTTTGGTCTAGTCTTTCCTGGTATGTTTCCCTTTCTCCCATTTGGAATGGGGATGCCTATGCCACTGTGTCTTGGAAATGTGTAACTTAAAAAAATGTTTACAGGGACTCAGAGTTAAGAGTTTCTGGTAAGTCTGAGAAAAGATGATGACCTTTTGAACAATCTTGAGACTACCAAGACTTTGGGGACTCTTAAAGTTACTTTGAATGCAGTGTTCATTATGAGATGGCTGGTTTGAACTTGAAATGCCCCACTTCTCCAGGCTTGTTGTTTTGGATGCTCAGTTCCCAACTTCTGAGGTGGGGCCTCATGGTCAGAAGTTGGTGACTAGTGGCAGGCTTCTGAAGGTTCTGCCTGGCCCTGGTTCTGCCTGGACACTTTGCTTTCTATATGTTGCCACGTGAACAGTACCTTACCACATACCCCCACCATACTGAACTCTACCAGGCTTTCCTTAGTGGTGGCCAGCAGCTGTTTGAAAGTGTGAGCCCAGACAAACCTCTCTCCCCCTGTTTCTGTAGGCATGAATGCACTATGCACTGGAGGCAGGATTCTCCTGCCTCAGCTTCTTTTGAACTGGGATCCAGATGAACAGCAACCTCCACTATACTGATTCTTATTGGTCCTCATGTTTGTGTAAAACCCTCCAAACTCCTTTTTCAAAAAAAATTTCTTGATTCTCATTCTCTCTCTCTCTCTCTCTCTCTCTCTCTCTCTCTCTCTCAGATGCATAGCTGCGTTCTTGAGTAAGCCTCACCATCTCATTGACAAATTCCCTTTTGTTGAAAAGGGCTTTAAAATAGCTTCAATTCTATTTTCATTCATCACTTGACCTGAAAAGAGGAGAGTTGGATTCTGGATCTTACAGGAAACAAAACAAAACAAAACAAAACACAAAAAAACAACCAAACAACAACAACAACAACAACAACAACAAAAAACAAAAACATAGGATGGAAGGAGAGGAAACAAAGGGAAAGGACTGTGAGATTCATATTTACTTTAACAGAGTTTTCCCCCCTCCTTTTCCTAAAAATTCAGGTTCCATGTAACCTGGGAAACGAGTGCTTCTGTCCTTTTCTTTTCCAATTGGACAGCTGGATAACTTTCCAGGGATTTGATGTCAGAAATCAAATACAATGAGTGGGAAGTTTGACAAGACTGAGAATAGTGTCACATAGCAGAACGGAGAGGTAAGGTTAGGCCACATATGAAGGGCAGCTATGCTGAGGACGTGAGCAGAGACACCTCTGGAGACTGTTGCTGGGAATGTAAGCTAGTCCAGCCATTATGATAATGATCATGGAGGTTCCTGGGAAGCCCTAGAAGCAGAAGTGTTCTACATGATCACGCTATGGCACTCCTCCTTACACACCCAAGAGGATCCAGATCAGCATACAGTGGGGGCACCTGCCCACTCACACTACTTGTAGTAGCCAAGTTACAGACTCAGTGTAGACACTTATCAACAGATGGATGGGTAAAGAAAATATAGTATATTTATACAATGAACTATTACTCAGCTGTGAAAAAAGAGCAAAATTATGCCATTTGCAGGAAGATGGACAGAACTAAATAAATATCGTGGTAAGTGAAACAAATCAGAGCCATAAGGATAATTGTCATGTGTGTCCCTTCTTATATGAGGGATCTAGGTGTTTAAAATCAACATGAAAACGGAAGAGAGACAATTTGGAAAGAGAAACCCGTGGGAGGGCATGATCCACACGTAAATGGAAAATGGCATAATGAAATCCATTGGTTTGTACAATTAATATTTACTAATAAAAAATAAGTAAGCTCAGCACAGGAGTGCTTGCTTCACATGGATAGGGTCCTGGGTTCAAACCCCAGCATGGCAAAAATAAAGTAAAATTAAACTTTAAAGGGCAGCATATATAAAGCTAATAATGACATCACATATATTTGGGTTAGAAAAAAAGACTCAGTCATAGTAGTTGCTATTAATAAAACAGAAAACAAAAAAAAAAACCCAGTAATAAACAACCAGGAAAACCGTGAAGTGGGCCTTTTCTTTTTGTAGGAAACCCTGAAACACATAGACCTCCTGTATTTCATGAAATGGATTCTCTGCAAAAACAAGAATCATTACAGCTAAAAAAATATTGCCAAGGAATGAACAAAACTGTCAGAACACTGAATAAAAAAAAATTACAAATCATTGCATGATCCCACTAACTTGGAAACATTTTAATCAATACAGAAAAACCTTGGAGAAAAACTGTGTACATACATCACTGTACAGGATAGAACTCTGAGGCGCCCAAGCAAATCATATGGCCATGGACTCCTTTAGACAATGTAGAAGAGCTTTAATACTCACCTTCAACGTTCAGAACAGAAAACATCTTTCTCAGGAACACAGACAATGTTCCACTAAAATAAACAAGCAAACAGACCTAGCTAAGCAGGTCATTTCTCTCTGTCTCTGGCATGGTGCACGACCATATGTTTCCAGCAATGGTAATTTAAAAATAGCCTGTCACACAAAACTCACACTGTAGCCTTGGGACAAGGTGGGGGTGGGAAGGACTGCCTCTCACTTAATAACAGTGAGTGACACTTCGCTTTTGTAGCTAGCCACTTTTCGGAGCAATCAAAAGTAATTTTCAGTTATTATTTTTGTCTCTTGAAAAAAACAAAATCTCATCTTTCTGATAGGATTGAGCAGAAAGTAATGTGATTCTTCGAACTTTGCCGGGATGGCGATTGAGGCTTGTAAAGACCAAGGCACTGAGAGGATTGCAGAGTGATTATATAGATTGTCCTTCACTGTTTGTCGGGCCCTGGAGGGCCATCTGCAGCAACATCCTGGGGTAGCTGTGGGTTGACTGGTCATTTCACAAAGACCTTGTCGTTTCCCATGGCGGATGATGAAATTCGTTGCCTTTCCTTGTGACAGTTTCTACTTTTAAGGCAGATTGCTTATGTGCTGTGATGACCTATATTCATTGACATTTGAAATCAAAACCTCACGCCAGTAAAAGTCTTAGATTTGCGTTCGGTGCCTACTTACAGTGTCAGGAGAATCCGGCAACTTCCCCCGTCTCCCAATTCCTCCCTTGTAATGGCTTGACATTTACCATCTCATCAGACTACGGTTTGGACTGGGTGGTTATCACAAGAGGGAACAGGTCCAGGGAGGGAGAGAACCTATCCATCTGCTAAATGCCACCGAAAGTGACCCCAACCCAGGTCTTCTCTGAGCACGTCTGAGGTTCTTTCTTGGCAGCCACATTGCCTCTTAGGTTTAGGGAATGAAGGAGACTTGGCTGCAGCACGCATACTGAAGGGTCCTGGGAGATAATGAGGCTACAAGAGCCGCCCACTAAAGATGGCTTGGTTTACTCCTTACTCCAACCCTGCTCTGCACCATAACCACTTTCTTTAAGAATCTCAGTTCTCCAGAAGGCTTCCACTTTATTGTGTCTGCTGAAACACCATGGTTCCTACGCAGCCTTAACGTGCACCTCAGCAGCAGGCGGTTGTCAAAAGCCTCAGAGCTTTTGTACAGTAAACTGACAGGCTTGCATTAAATATATTGTCCCAAACTTTTCTGGGCCCACCAGGTGGGTCCCACATAATTTCCAGAAAGTTCTCTTTTCAGCTTTTGGATCAACTTTTCCACATCTTGTTCCACCCCCTCCCCCCCACACACTATTTCCCACCTGCTCTGCCCTCCCGTTTCTTAGGATCCCGTTTCCTTCTTACTGTAAGAGAAAGTATTTTATCTCTCTATCCACAGCTCCCCAGTCCACCTGTGTCAGTTCCTAAGGCTGCTGTTCCATCTAATTACAGTGGCTTTCTTTCTTCTTCTGGATCTTGTCTCCTTTTCTGTATTTCTCTCCTATTACATAGATGTCTCTTATTCTAAAATACATACACGTTTGCTCAGCAAATATGCCTTTTAAAATAACTCACCCTTGACCTGTATGTCCCTTTCCTCTGTTTCCTTGATACTGCCCCAAAATTGTTTGTTTTAAAATGAGATCTACATTTCCTGTCTGCACTTTTCTCAGGTCCCAGCTCTGTTCCAGCTTTCTTTTGATCCATCACGCACTTAAGCAGCCTTTATCAAGGCCACCAATGACCTACATCCTTCCAAAGCCAAAATGCACTCAGCTAGCTGGACTCGTGAGCCCAACGGGACAGTGCTGCACCTTCATGCCTCTTTAAACCCTTTCTCCTCTGAGCTTCTGGGGTCCTGTGTGACCAACGCCACCTTGCCTTTTCCTCTCCTGTGTAGTAGTAGTCCTGTCTTCTACATCACATTCTCAAGTGTTCCGAGACTGTTTTCTGTCTGCCCTCTTCCTGGATGGCCTCTAATTTCATGGCTTTAAAATACCATCTCTGCCCTGACCATTCCAAACCTCTATCTTTACTGACTCTTCCTTGAGCCCCAAACTGCTAGCTCTGCTTGTACAGGTAATAGGCATTCTACACACACCAGGACCCACACTACACTATGGGCCAAAACCTCCCCACTCCTGATTCTGCTTTCTCATCACAGTAAGTAGAATCTAGCCTGGCAGTGACCAGAGCAGATAACAATTATTCCAATTTCCTTCACTTATTTTTCAAATCTTATTTAAATTAACCATTCAAGTTATGTTGACTTTACATCTGCAATACCTGTCAATCTAGAAGACTTCTCACCATCTCTACTGGTGACTATTTTTTCCCTTTTTGTTCATTCTTCTCTCATATATTAGATCCTGACTGCATATATTATATTCCCCTCTCTCCCCTTACCCTGCCTGAGCCTTTCTTCTCCACCTCCCCTCAGAAAAGAGTGGGGGATATCCAGGGATATCAATGAAATATGGGGTAAGAAGCTACAATATGACCAGGCACATAATCCACATCAAGGCTGGACAAGGCAACCCAGCAGGAGGAAAAGGGTCCCAAAGGCAGGCAAAAGAGTCAGAGACAGCCCTCCCTGCTCCCACGGTTAGGAATCCCACAAGAACACTGAGCTGTACAATCATAGCATATATACAGAGGACCTAGGTCAGACCCATACAGACTCCATGATCTCTCTGAACCCACTTAAATTCCGGTCAGTTGATTCTGTGGGCCATGTTCTTGTGATGTCCCTGATCCCTCTGACTCTTCCAATCCTTCCTCCCCCCTCCTCTGCAGGACTCCCTGAGCTCCGCCTAGTGTTTGGCTGTGGGTCTCTGCATCCCATCTTGCTGGATGAAGTCCCTCTGGTCTCTCTGATGACCTTATGCTAGGCTCTGGTCCCAGCACATCCAGTAGGCTTGACAAACTGTAGGTTGGAGGTTTTGTAACTGGGTTAGTGTCCCAATTCCTCCACTTGAGGCTTTGGCTGATTATACAAGATGGCTGGCTCAGGCTCCGTGTCATGTCTGCCATAGTGTCTCCCTTGTACATTTCATGGAGTTTCCATTGTATTGTATTTCTAGCTCATTCCTGAAATGATCTTCAATTCCAGTTGTCTCTCCCAGTATTCTCTCCCTCTTCCTTACGCCCCACCTGATCTTTCCTGTTCCCAACCTACCTGCCTCCAATCCACCCTCGAATCTATTCTATTTTCCCTTCCCAGGAAGTCCCTCGATTCCTCAATTAAGCCTTCCTTGTCTGTGGATTATAGTATGATTATCATTTACTTTACAGCTAATATCCACTTATAAGTGAGGACATACCATGTTGTCTTTCTGGGTCAGGATGATTTTTCTCCTGTTTCACCCATTTGCCAGAAAATTTCATGATGTCATTTTTTAAATTTATTTTTTATTTCTTCAAGTTACATCTCAATCACAATCCCCTCCCTACTCCCCCCTCCAGTCCCACCCTTCCACCCTCTTCCCCCTCAATCCCCCATCCTCTACCCTTTTTTTTTTTAGTTTAAGGTATATCTTCCCCCCCCAACAGCTCCCCTTTTCAGTCCAACAAATGGTTCTTTCTCAGAAATAAATAGGCCACAATTATGAGAGTTATATGGCTTAGCATACATTCCCAATGTCTAGTCCATATGTATTTGGCACCTGACTTTAACATTCTACTATCTAACCATCTCCATGAGTTTAAAGTTCTATATCTAACTCAGCTTTCATACTGGCTTACATCACAATTTTAAAAACATCTTCTTAGATCCAGAACACCCTCTTGATTCCTAAACAACTCAAAATGTAACTATGAGACTCTAGCTATCAATTCTTCAACCACCTCAGATACCTGAGAGGGATAAATATATCTGATTATATAGGAAGTGCAGGGCTTGCAGCTTCCAAAACTAAGAAATGACATACCAGTGGCTGCCTGGAGAGTTCCCAATTTCTCTCCATACATTACAACATCAATCTTCAGTCCTTTGGCCCCATTTCTCTGACAGACATTGATTGTAGAGCAGGAATTATGAAGGACTTGCCTACTCTGTCTTGGCAGAGCTAGGCTGTCGACTTACCTGCTTCCAAGTTTTGTCCTTTTTGGACAGCATTCTGTCTACAGTTGAAGCAAGGGGTTTTTCTTGCCAAGAGATAGGCTTGCCACTAATTCAACTATCTCACACTGGAGATTCTTATATTGATGCAAAATTAAGATTGTATTGGGCTACATAGGTATTGATCTTTGTATATGGATACAAAATTAAGGGTAATGCTTCTTAAAGGTATTGTACCTAGTAATGCTTAAAAATGATATGTGAAGTTTTGGCCTTTTGCTACCAACCATCATAAACTGTTTAGGATAATTAAGAAATGCAAACTAATAGTCATGCAAGCATGTCATTTTGTTAGTTACTATGACAGTCTATCACAGTTACTTTCTAAGCTAATCAGAAATCAAGTTGCTAAGAGACAAGCAACAGTTGCTTATTTAAATATAAGAGATAGATAGGGCGTCTTCAAAAACCTCAAGATCTGCAGAATATGGCATTCAAAGATGTTTTCTTAACTTAAGATCTTTTGATATAGAGACATGTCAGCTCCTGACAGCACCCCCTATTCTACTCCAAGTAATTTTTTTTAACAGCTATAGTCCATGTGTAAACGTACCTCATTTTCTTTATCCATTCTTTAGTTGAGGGACATCTAGGCTGTTTCCAGTTTTTGGCTATTATGAATAAAACTGCAATGAACATACTTATGCAAGTGTCTTTGTGGTAGAATGGAGCATACCACCCAGGAGTGGTATGGCTGCATCATGAGGTATATCAATTCCCAATTATCTGAGAAACTGCCATATTGACTTCCAAAGTGGTGGCTAAGCAAATTTTCACTCCTACCAACAATGGAGGAGTGTTCCTCTTGTTCCACATCCTCAACAGCATGAATTGTTACTTGAGTATTTGATTTTGGACATTCTAATGGCTAAGAATGTTGGAAATTTCTTTAAGTATTTCTCAGCCATTTGAGATTCTTTGGCTGAGAATTCTCTGCTTAGATCTATACCCCATTTTTTAATTGGATTATTTAGTTTGTTGGCCAGTAGTTTCTTAAGTTCCTTATGTATTTTGGATATTAGCCCTCTGTCAGATGTGGAATTGGTGAAAACTTTTTTCCCATTCTGCAGGGTGTTGTTTTGTCCTGTTGACGGTGTCTTCTGCCTTACAGAAGCTTTTCAGTTTCCTGAGGTCCCATTTATTAATTGCTGATTTCAGAGTCTGTGCTATTGGTGTCCTGTTCAGAAAGTTGTCTTCTGTGCTAAAGTATTCAAGACTATTTCCAAACTTCTCTTCTATCAATTTTGTGTATCTAGTTTTATGTTGAGGTCTTTGACCCATTTGGACTTGAGGTTTTGTTGTTGTTTTTTTGTTTTGTTTTGTTTTGCAGGATAACAGATATGGCTCCATTTGTATTCTTCTACACCCAGCATCCATTAGACCAGCATACTGGTGGCTAGTTGATTTTCATCCATCTTTGTATTTTTCCTGCTTACTTTTAACTAACCCATAAGTCAGGTTTTCATAGAGCAGTGACTGATTTTTCTCTTCTCATTCCCTACCCCTAATTCTTACATTTGTTTTGAGACAAGGTTTCACTCCATGGCCTAGAGTTTTATGCATAACCCAGGCTGGTCTTTAACTCAGAATACTTGTGTCTCAGCTTCCCGAGGTCACAGTACCGAAATTACAGGTCTGCATTACCCCATCTCAGCCTCCAGAATGACTTTTCTGAAGCTATAAAATAGTCCTCTTCCTGCTTAACTGGTCACTGTTAACCTGTTAACGGCACAGCCCTTTCTGATCTGGTCCCAACACCTAGCTTGGCTTCATCTCTCCCTCCATTCCTATGTACTATTCACTGAGCTTTCCCTCTGTTGCACCTTCCAGTCTCAGAACTTCTGTGTTTGGTTTTTCTTATGTTTGGATGCTTGCCTTCCCGACCAGCATTGGCTGCTTCATCCTGTCCCTCAGGATGTAAATTCACTTGAGCAACATCTCTAGGATATTCCTGTGAATTTTGACTCTTATGCTGAAGAGTCACTTCCAATGAGTTGAGTTTTAGTGACTGACACCTTCCACTTTGACAAAAACTAAGTTAAAAATTTGTTATTTCCTTGCCGCTGTGTCTCCTGCAGTTATTGTTTTGACAGTACATGACTATTTGCATGACATGCCACATGGGGTTCTTTTAGATCTAAGTACTTGAAAAGGTTCACTTCCTTTGATGAACTGGTAATGCCACACTGATTTTAATTTTTTTTGGGGGGGTTGGGTAATATGACACTCAGAGCCAAAGTTTTTGTTAATTTATTGCAAATATATTATGAGTATAGACAACACTTCCCAATAGAAATTTCTATAGTTATGGCAGTATTCTTTTTTGGAATATCCAGTAAGTAGCCATTAACTGTATGTGTTATAAAATATGTTCAGTGAGCTCACTTTTTAAAATTTGATGTCAGTTAATTTAAAGTCAATGAATATAGTGGCTATCACACTGGTAGCATGACCTAGATATGTTATAGTCTAATTTTATGATATTGAGTTGGTATTCATTTCTACATACTCTTCATTATCCATTATTGCATTTTCTGTAAGCTGCCTGAATTCTTTGTGGCTCGAGGGGAAAAAAAAGAAGGGGTTAGCACAGAATGACTCACTTGTGTTTTTGCTTGCTTTCTGTTGCTGTGATAAACATCATAACCAAAAGCAACCTGAGGAGGAAGGAGTAAGTGTTGATTTCAGCAGGAGCTCAAGGCAATAGCGTGGAAGCAAGACCCGAGAAAGACACCACGGAGAGATGCTGCCCACTGGCTCATTCTCAGGCTCACATTCAACTACCTTTCTCATATGTCCCAGAGCCGCCTTCCTAGTGATGGCACAGCTCACAGTGGCTAGGGCTTCCTTCGTCAATTAGCAACCAAGAAAATGCCCACAGACATGCCCACAGTCCATTCCTCGATGTAGGAAATTCCTCGATTGCTGTGCCCTCTTCCTAGGTCACTCTAGGTGAGTGTCCAATTGTCAGCTAAAGCTTGCTGTGGCAGCATCTAAATGAGTAATTGATGTTGAAGCACTGAGTCTGTTCATCATTTGGGGGAAGCAGTCAGGCTCTGTCTTCCGTCTCTCTTGAGTTCTGAGAAAGCGAAAGTGCGCCAGCATCAAGTCCTCATTTTGCTGTTTCCCATGATGTCCCAAGGTCCAGTCCATTCCTATGCAAGATGTGACTTCTAGATGGGCTTTGGAATCTGTACACATTAGACGCTTTACCCATCCCTACATCCTGTCAATCCAAGAACGTTGACCCTGACTTTGCGCTTAAAACACAAAGCAAATAGAGCCATCATCTTATTCAAGCCACTATGCGAAGGCAAGCAACTCCTAAACTAACTTAAAACAAATAAAAACATCTGTATCTTCTAAATATGTCCTGGGAAGGGAAGTGCAGCCTGAAAAGTCAGGAACCCGATGTCTTTTATAATGAAAGAAATGTCGTGCTCTTTGGAATATAGAACCACCAGCATGAAAATCAGAAGACTTAGCCAGGTGTGGTGTCTTATGCTGTTCTTCTAGCACTAGAGAAGCTGAGGCAGGAGGCTAGCTGCCAGTTTGTAGCAAACCTGGGCTGCAGACAGAGACACTGTCTCAAAATAAAAATCAAAGTTCGAGTCAGCGTAGCTATGAACTATATACGCAACACTGCTAGAGTCAAAGTTTCCTGTTCTTTCAAATGAGAGGACAGGACAAAAGTGACCTTTAATTTCCTGTCTAGCACTGGCAATAGATGAGCTAGCTGCACTGAGCACTAAACTCTGTTGAAGGGAGTTACCTCTCCCAGGGCTGTGCAGCTTAAATAGCTTTGTTTCCATTTCAAGAACAGAGGGAACTGGGTTTTGACGTGTCCCAAACCACACGGGGCAAATGGAGAGTTCTATCTGAATCCCATGATCTGGCTTCAGGAGGTGCCTCTTTATCTGTTCTTCCACACTAAAATTTCTGTTTCCTCACGTGCCAGGACGCCTTAGCTTTCCTGGATAGTCAAGGAATTGTGGCGTTTCAGGCCCAGCTTGGCAAACAAATGCCCAACACAGTCAGAATTGGTAGGTAGGTTGCTGACCAGCAAGAACAAACATGAGTACCGGACAAGTAATATTACTAAGTATGCTACTGGGTGAAGAATGTGGGAGTGTGTGGCTCAAACACAGCAGGACTCATGCACAGGGCTTAGCATGCACAGCATGCATATCACACAAGTCTTATCACATGCATTCCACAAGATACTATCAAAAAGGGCTAACTCAGTAAAAACAAAACAAAACAAAACAAAAACCTTTAATAATCACCTTCTGAAACACTTTCTCAGGCCTTCCATATCTCTAACGCACTGGCCCCAGGTCTTGGCCACAAACAACCCTTAATACATAGCTTACTTTGCTGTGGATACAGCAGCATTCTTGTGTCTGTGAGTATCCTGGAAATGCAGAAACAGAGGAGTTTTGGAAAATTTAAGTCTAACCTAAAGGAGATGAAGATTTTTCTTAAAGTCAGTATAGAGCTATGAGTACATCCCTGGCCTCTGTCTTGTGCTGTTCAGTGTCTCTCTCCTCTGTCAGACTGGGGATGAGAACTGTTTCCTTGGGAGATGGGGCAAAGGAAACAACTGGAATTCCATGTCTCTTCTGCAGATGTCAGGAGAAATGGAACACCAGAGGCAGGAGAACCTATGCCCTCTGGCTACATCAAAGCTCCCAGACCTATGAAAATCAGCCAGGCTGCTCTGAGCCACATGCCTGGAGGTCACAGAGGCATGCAGGAAAGTGACAGGAAGTGGAAACGTGCTGCCAGAGGGCTCAAAGCACTGTGCTCACCACCGGAAAATAAAAATAAAAATAAGCACACTCAGAAATAGTGTAACTGATATGCAAAGACGATCAAAACAAGGTTTAAAATATCTTGGCTGATTTAGAGTTGGAGGGCGTGGTAAGCGAAGTGAGTGTGCAAATGTGTTAGGGGAGCTGGGTAGCACTCTGTAGCCTGTCACACTTTGGGGACCCTGGGCCCCAAGGTGAAAGTATGGCATTTACAATCTCAAAAAAAAAATTGAACCATAGAAGCAAATAGAATGGTCATTTCAGAGGTCATTGGACGAAGAGACTGGGGAGATGTTGGTAAAAAGAATGTAGAATTTCAGTCAGACAGAAGAAATAAATTGAAAAATATCATTGCAAATGATGAATAGAGTAAATATGGAATAATATATCATCTTCTTAAAAATTTTTAAAGAATTTCTTTTCAGAATTACAAAAATGATAAAGTGATTCATATATTAATTGGTTTGGTTTAATCATTCCATAATGTGTACTGATATCATAACATCATGCTGTATATCTTAAGTATGTGAAATTTTAATTAGTCACTTTAAAGGAAGAACAAATACATAAAGCAAATGTGGGTGGAACAAATTCTTCTGGCTATCTCAGACTTGGATATGAGTTCCAGAGCAAGAAACTGGGGGTTCCTAAGCCCCGAACTCCTCCCTCTCAAGCTCCTTCCTCTTCCTGAAGATTGGCTCCATTTAGAATCATGGACATTTCTTCTAGGGAGGGCATGAAAGCTCAGACAGGCCAGCGGGGAGGCACCAGGGAGTCCACCTAACTTGGTTGAATTTCAGTGCTCAAGTTCCAGTTTAAAGCAAATGTTCCTAGGTTGAGGACCAGGACGGGACTCACTCAAGAAAGACAAACTACCCAGTCTTGGGATGAGAAATCCTTTATCACTTAGCAAGAAATTGGAAATTGTTTTTGAAGCTGGCTCCTGAAATGGGAAACCAAAAGGTTGGTGCTGGCCATGCTGGCTGATTTTAGCCTCCCTCTGCCAATCTAACCAAACCTAATAATAGACCAAACATCATGGGGCATTTCCAGCATCAGAATGCCATCAGTCAAGAGCAGTGGTGCAGAAGGCAGTGTTTGCTCTCTACAGATCCCAGCAGGCTCAGGGATTTTAACTGAGGGAGGGTGTGAGGCTGGAGCTACAGCAGGTGCCTGGGCTTGGGAAGCTAATCACCTATCTTACAGCAGTACTTACAAAGCACTTCCACATCTGTGATCCAGAAGGATAGAGTGGGCAAGGCAGATCATCATTTTCCGGATAAAGAAACTGAGGCTTTATGGAGAAATGATCCAAGGTCACAAGTATGTATCCAAGGTGCATGATGGGTTTTTATAAAACCCTTCAGAACCAGAGGCAGGAATGTAAATCTTATATTTTAGCCCTATGGGCTGGAGAGATGGCTCAGCCGTTAAAGGCTAGGCTCACAACCAGAAATATTTTAGCCCTAAAGCCTGGTCCTCCTCCCCTCCTTGGTGAGGACGGATCGTTTTATAGGGTTTTTTGTTTTGATTTTCTGTTTCTCCTAGTTCATTAAAAGACAAGCCTTACTCAAGTGCGGTCTTGAGTTGATACTTTAGTAGATCATCACGGAGAGATGCACAGAAGCAACCCTTTCCTGGCTTGCAAAGCCCAGCCATGGGCTGAGATGGGAGGTGGCAAGTTTCCTCTTTCGCTTTCTGTGCCTCTGATAAATACCAGGACCCAAACCAACTTGGGAAGGAGAGGGCTTGTTTGGTGTACACTTCCACATCACAATGATCACAATGAGAATCCAGGCAGGAACTCAAGGCAGGAACTGAAGCAGAAGCCATGGAGGACAGCTGCTAATTGGTGTGCTCCCCACTGCTTTGCTCAGTCTGTTTTATTTTATTTGCCTCTTCCTTTTATTTTAATTTCCCAAAGTGGCTAATTTATTAGAAATCTGGATATCATAAAAATAATAATAATTCCTTCATGACCAAGATTTGGTCTTGATTTCTTTTTAAAATTAATTTTATGTGGATATTATACATGTTTTCATCAAATTCTTTCATCATTCCCCAT
This sequence comes from Lophiomys imhausi, assembly GCA_907164525.1. Lineage (NCBI taxonomy): Eukaryota > Metazoa > Chordata > Mammalia > Rodentia > Muridae > Lophiomys > Lophiomys imhausi. The sequence continues at coordinate 1,306,665 of CAJQZJ010033514.1, read as the reverse complement.
CTCCCTGTAGATCCTCCCCACTTCTCTACCTACCTAACTTTATGTTCTTTCTTTCTCTCTTGAAAAACAAACAAACAAATTCCCCAAAAACAAACAAGCAAGCAACCAAAAACCGAAAAAACAACCTACAAAAAACATGGAGTCCATTTTGTATTAGCTCACTACTCCTGGGCTTAGAACCTATCCTTGACTGTGTTGGCTAGATCCCGTGATACTCCATTGGAGAAAACTGATTTTTCTCTTGCCGGAGCTATCACTCCCAAACAGCTTCTTAGAAGTGGCACTTTCCATCCTCTTCCCCTTCTCAGTGCTAGGATTTCATATGGTTTAAAACTGTGCAGTTTTCGTACGTTCAGTCTGGTTTCTTATACAACACAGGTCCACCTACCTAAAAGTGACACCTCCCACAGTGGGCCTGACCATCTCATATCCATCATTAATCAAGAAAATGGCCACCCAGATATGCTCACAGGCCGATCTGATGGAAGCAATTTCTCAACTGAGGTCCCCTCTTTCCAGGTGACGCTAGTTGGTGTCAAGTTGACCAAAGCTAAGCAGCCCAGCGTGTAAATGCAGTTTGCATCTCTGCCTGGAGATTCTTTGCCGTGCAGTGGTGTGGCAGCTTGAAGTGTTGGAATGTCAGGAGGAAGGGGTCACTGTGAACTGAGGTGAATACAGACATGTTTTAGTAGGAGGTAGTATTTAGTGAAGGGTTAGTCCATGTCAAGGTACAGGAAAACCTAGAGCAACACTCCAGAGGTTTAAGTACATGTTCTGGTGTTCAAGCAACCCATGAAGGCTGGAGCTGCAGAAATAATGTTGGGAAGACATTTTGAAGCCACAGTGTAGATGGTTTTAAGGAGAAGTCAAGTGAATGGCTCCATTTTTAACTGTTGGGTGTTTAGGAGTTGCTGAGGGTGTGCAGATGGAAAACCAGTATGAGAAGAACAGTATTCTAGAAAACTTTTTATTTAATTGGACATGCAAGATGAATAATAAAAAATAGAATGACTAGTAGTAGAAAAATCACTATGGGCCCTGAGTGTGGAGTCAGTTTTTTTTTTCTTTTACTTTATTTTTTATTTCTTCAAGTTACATCTCAATTGAAATCCCCTCCCTACCCCGCCTCCAGTCCCACCCTCCCACCCTCTTCCGCCTCAACCCACCCATCCCCTTCCTTTTTTTTTAAGTTTAAGATATATCTTTTCCCCCCAACAGCTCCCCCTTTCAGTCCAACAAATGGCTCTTACTCTTAAAATAATAAATACAATACAAAACAACAGAGGTAATTAGGCCAAAATTATGAGAGTTATATGGCTTGGCATACAATCCCAATGTCCAGTCTATATGTATTTGGCACCTGACTTCAACATTCTACTGTCGACCTATCTCCATGAGTTTAAAGTTCTATATCCAACTCAACTTTCATCACAGATTAAAAAGCATCTTCTTAGAACACCCTCTTGATTCCCAAACAACTCAAAATTTAACTATGAGACTCTAGCTATCTATTCTTCAACCACCTCAGAGACCTGAGAGGGACAAATATATCTGATTATATAGGAAGTGCAGGGCTGCAGCTTCCCAAACTAAGAAATGACATACCAGTGGCTGCCTGGACAGCTCCCATTTTCTCTCCATACATTACAGCATCAATCTTCAGTCATTTGACCCCATTTCTCTGACAGACATTGATTGTAGAGCAGGGGTTATGAAGGACTCGCCTACCCTGTCTTGGCAGAGTTAGGCTGTCGACTTCCCTGCTACCAAGTTTTGTCCTTTTTGGACAGCAGTCTGTCTGCAGTTGGTGCAAGGGGTTTTTTCATGCCAAGAGAGAGGCTTGCCACCAATTCAACCATCTTACAGACTGTCAGTTTTTTTTTAATTAACAAGTGTGTGTGTGTGTGTGTGTGTGTGTGTACATGCACGCACGTGTGCATATGTGCCTTCACATGCTTGTGGAGAACAGAAGACAGCGTGTAGGCATCAGTTCTATCTCCTTCTACCAGGGGTCCTGGGGGTAAAACTCAGGTTATCAGGCTTGGTGGCAAGTGCCTGACTGGCCGAGCAGTCCTGCCAGGCCCTATTATACTACTTTCTAATTGTGTAACCTTGACTGATATAAATCCAGATACAAGCATAGATACATATGACTGCCTCCCTCTGCTATGTAATTCTGTCCTGTCTATCCTTCAAGAAAGTGCTGGATATCACATGTAATGAGAAAGGTTAAAAGCGTCGTAAACTATAAAGCTATAGAACAAACACAAGAGAAAATGAAATAGCCAGGTGGATGTGATAAAAGCTGTAGGAAATTGACAGCCCTGGGGACTGGAGGGATGGGTGCTGGAGGCAAAATCTCTTCCAAAGGATCATCTTGCCATTTCCTCCCCAGCACTCCTCCCCTGCCCCCCCCCATGTCAGCTGCCTCCAACTGGGAGCAAGCATGAGATGGAGGCATAAGGAATTGATGTTCAAGAGTCAAAGAATCCAAATCCTCAAGTCTCCAGTAACTTCTTCAATGGAATAAACAGGAAAAAACTACAAAGCTGGCTCTTCAACCTTGAGCATAAATAAACATCTGGGCTACTGCTTTTCAGAGTTGCTAAAGCAATTTTGAAGGACAAAGACCAGTCAGGCCGCAAACACCAAGGCTGAGTGGTGCTGTGTGCAAATGTTGAGTGGGAATTCTTCTAAGGATGATGGGGAAGGCAGAACTTGCTCTCCCCGTGGAGGAGAGGGTTAATCCAATCCATCAGGATAGGAACTGAGTTGAGACTAGGTTAGGAGGGTTGATAGAGAAGCATCTGGGCCTGCAGCCAGCCCTCGGCTTCAAGTGGAAGCATTTCACAACCTCTTTTCTCCAAGGGTTGTGTCCTTGGATTGAGCAGCAGTCGAGGGCATTTGGGGGTAGTGGAAAGTGCACAGGACTCAGAGCCAGAGAGCTGCATTCCAGGCCTGGTCCTGTCACTGTTAGCGAGTGTGACCCTTCCTTTCTGGGCTAGGGTTGAAGTACATCGCATGATGCCTGGGACTTCTTTTAGATCCAGATCCTCTTGATCTTTTACATCCCTTTTAGACTCTGTCTTTTCAAACGGGAAGGCAGAAGGATAGCGACGACTGCTAAGTGACCTAAACCCTAGAACAATGGAGTTCGATGACTGGGCTCTAGCTCTGGCAATGGGGCAATCCAGAAAATTTCCAATACGTTTGTCTCAGGGCAGAAAAAACTGTGCAGGTCAGATGAATAAGAAATCTGGGACTCCTTCGAGGTTATGCCTCCCAAGCTGTGGAGTTTGGCAGACCTGAAGGAGAATTTCCTAATCGGCATCAGGTCTCCATCAGCCTGGAATCACCAAACACAGAGCGTTTCCTTCCATTCTTAGAAAAGCAAGATCTCTGCCACTCTCTTCCCCCAGCTCCAAGCAGCTTCTCAGTGGTAAATGTAATTTCTCTCTTGAACTTGCTTATCTATAATCTTCCTGGTCAAGAAGAACAATGCTCGTTCTGGCTTTTAGGTGTTGGGACATGAGGATGAAGTTCACCAAAGTGACTAGTTGGTGCCTTGGGTGGCCTGGGCTAGAATGTGTATCCACAGAGGCAGAGATGTTCCATAACAAGCCACTCTATCTATGATTCCTCCAGGGAAGTCAGTGTTGCTACCAAATTCCTTTAAGCCAGTGATTCTCAACCTGTGCGTTGAGACCCCACAGGGATCTCTTATCAGATATTTCCATTATGATTCATAACAGTAGCAAAATCACAGTTATGAAGTAGCAACGAAAATAATATTATGGTTGGGGGGTTGCCCCAACATGAGGAACTGTATTAAAGAGTCACAGCATTAGGAAAGTTGAGAACCACTGCTCTAAGCTTTTGTTGCAGATCCCAGAGGAACTTCCATATGAAGCAAAGCCTATGGGAGCTTCCAGGACCTTTAGGTTAGGTGAAGGATCCAGAAATAGGGTCTTCACAGTCCTCACATTCCAGGAGGGAAACAGTAAGTAAATAAGCGAGCGAGTGAGTGAGTGAGTGAGTGATCACTGAAATTTCCTGCAGACTATAGGAATGGCCACAAACATAAGAAAACAAAACAAACAAACAAACAAACAAAAAAACCAAGCCTTCAAAAGGAATACAGGGGTAGGGAGGTGACTCCGCTGGGAAATGGTTACTCTACAATCCCAAGACTCCAAGTTTGGATCCCCAGCAGTCACATAAAAAAATGAAGCTCTTATGTGCTCTCCATCTATATCCTCAGCACTGGGAGCCAAGATTGGGAGAGGGAGGAGGATCCCTGGGGTTCACTGTCTAGCCAATCTAGATGAATTGGTGGGATTCGGCTTCAGTGAGAGACCCTGTCTCAAAGATTAAGGTGGAAAGAGATCAAAGGAGACCCTTGGTATCAGCTTTTGAGAAGGAAGTGTTGACGTCAGACATGAGATCAATCACAGAAGGCCTTGAAAAAGATATGGCATGCGATAGGCCAATGTATGATTTTGATCACTGTGATTTATGCTAATTTTTATTGTGTTGAAGATACTGTATTCTGCATTTGCATTGTATCTTAGTTCCTCTTCATGAAAGTCCTCTGAAGTAACCCCATTTTGATGAAGAAAGTGAGGCCTGAGGGGCTTAAGTTACTCTCCCTGAACGGCAGGAAAGAAAAGGGTCAGAGCCAGATTTTGATGGAGGGATACAGGTGAGAAACTCTTCGTGGAGAATGAAAAAAGAACATCTGTAATTTGGGTTGAGTGAAGGGGTTGTGGGAGTTAAGGCCAACGGGGCTCGAGGGCGTTGGAAGCTGACCCTCGGAGTTGTGAGTTAGGTGAGGGTAGGCTTAGAGACTTGGGTGTTGACAAGTAATGGGGCCTTGAGGTAGGGAAAGCCGCAGCCCAGGGCTGAACACCTGCCTCTCTCTCCCTTGCCCGGAGCACCAAAGACACAGTCTGCACTGGTGCAGCTGCGCATGTGCCCTAAGAGCTTCCTGTCACTCAGTCTTGTGGCACAAGCCACTCCTCCCCTCAGTCCTCCTGAGAGCACACCTCAAGGACAGAATGCTTTGTGCTCCTGATGATTTTTCTCAGCCGTTCTTGGTTCCCCATGCCCCAAACCTCAGAAAGGCAGAGGCAAATGAATCACTGAGTTCTTTTATTGGAATTGAAGGCTGAAGGAGAATACCTGGGCGGGATTTAAGAAAGGGTTCTCTGAGTCATCAGCCACCCCCAGGAGATCAAACAGAAGCTAGAAAAGAGAGACAGAGCAGGGCTAGAGGGTGTGAGTGCCCAACAAACTGTTGAGTCCAGGATGTCGGATGGGAACCCTGGACGCGATGGTAACTTCTTTTTCCAAGGTCCCAGGGAGCCTTACAGGGCAGCAGAGTCCAAAGCTGCAGCTGAAACAAAGGCCATAGTGACTTTTTTTCCCCTCAGTAGGGAGGGTCTTCCACGTCACATTCTACCTTGGCCCTTACCAAGAGCTTCTTGGACAGGAGACAGCAGTACTGGGTGGTTTTTCCAGGACTACCATCTGCTGAGATCATCCGGCATAGTGGAAGAGGGGATCTGGAGACCCTCATCCAGCCTGTGAGCCCCATGGCTGGGGATAACTTACTCAGTTCTGTAACTTGACTGCCACATTTCCTTTTACAAATAAGGAAACTGAGGCTCAGGGATGTGAAATAATTTGGCCAAGGCCTCACAGTCAATGGTAGAGCCAAACCTGGGCAGTTTGGCTACAGAGTACAAACTTCCCTGTCACCCCTTACTCTGATGTATACTCTAAACCCCTACAATAAGGAAGGTCAGATAACTCATCTCTAACATGGTGTCCACTTTGGAATCTTGAACTCTTAAGTTCAGGAGAATCAGTACAAAGTTAGGAGAGAGCTTTTGGTCTTCAGTTGACTCTTCAGTACTCGATGGTCATGTCACAAATATCTTGCCTCTGTTCACCCCAATATTTCTAGTACTGGCTTCGCCGCCACCCAAGCAGGGAATCTGAGAATGAATCAGCTAGGGCTGTAGGCCCATTGGACCCCAGGCTCACACCAGTTTTCAAACCACTAGCTGATCAAGTGGGAAAACCAGGCTCATCTAAGCAGAGCAGATCAAGATAAGGCAGTGGGGGCTGAACAGTGCAGCAGTTCAGAAAAGCTAAGAATGGGAGGGAGGAGGGCTGCGAGAGAAGGCGGGAGTCTTCAGTTATCTCAGCCAGAAGAGTGAGGCAGGTGGTCCGATAGAAGCAACAAGCTTACAAGAGTTGAAGAAGGGGGAGCTCTCTAGTGTCCCACAGTGAGAAAGGTTCTGTTATAGGGTCACAGTTTCAAAAGGTCCTGGCTTGTTTAAAATTCTATGGGATAAAGACTAGATTAACACTGTGTACAGGAAGGTGGTAGGCAGGGAAGAACACAGGCCAGGTGTTAGAACGTCTAGTTTTATAGCCCTTGGTCTTCCAACAAAGTGGATGGCGTTACACTGGTTGTGTAGTATCTCTCCTTAGCTCAGGTTGCCTACAAGAGCAGTAACCCCTCACTGAGTATTTGTACGGATTTTGTTTTCAGAGCTTAAACAAGTCTTAACTTGGTCTTTTAGAAGTTCTACACATACGCTGTCACCGAGAGCTGGAAAAGACCACTCAGAGAGGTTCAGTAACTCAGGTGAGGTAGCCCATTAAGCTGCAGAGATGTGTTTGTCTCAGAGTGTGAAGACCACCACACCCCACCCCCAGCACAGAGACACAATTACAGAGATGGCCCTCATGGTAGGGATTGTTTAGTCCTGAAAAAGTGTGTCCTTTTGTGCTGAAAATGTCCCCTCCCCCCTCCCCCTCCTCCCAGGAACACAGCAAGCAGCTTTGTTCCCTGGGTTAACCTTGTGTTCTGATGCCACATGTCCTTCAAGAAAATTTGACGGCTTTTGTCACCTCCAGGTTGACTGTGATGATTCAACTGGAGGTGAACTCCTTGAGGTAAGAACCGTGGGCAGCCTCAGTGGGATCAATGGGACCTGAGAGACTGAGCCCCTCAGCGCAGAGCAGCAGGAGACACAGAAGCAGAACAGACCGAGCTCGGTGGGGTGTGACAGGCGCAGTGTCTGGACACCTGAATCTAGAGTTCCTCACCCAGAATCAGAGGTTGCCTTTCAGTTTAAGAGTTGGACAGACTCTAGTTACATCCATTGGGCATCAAATTGCATGATATCCTTGTTTCTGATAGAGAAGCTCATCCTGAGTGAGCTAACCCAGACTCAGAAGGATGCACATGGCATCTATTCACTTATAATCGGATTTTAGCCATAAAGTACAGCATAACTATGCTACAACCAACGCACCAAAGGGGACATGGACATAGACTTTTTTTTTTCCCTGTCAATGAGATACTTTGCCCTAGTGGTGCTGCCTTGTAGGCCCCCAGTGTATGAGGAGGCTCTTGGCCCTCATATGACTGCTGAACTGGGGCGGGGGACTGTTATGTAGGGACACTCCACTCCAGAGGAGTGGGATGGAAGGGATAGGGGTGTAGAGGGTGGGAGGGCGGGACTGGGAGGGGATGAAAGAGGGCACTGTGATGGAGATATAACCTGAAGTAATAAATAAACATTAAAAAAAAGAGTTGGACAGGTCAAGGTCTCAGGGTAACAAGATATGTTCTGGTCTCACTATTTGGGGTCCACATTTGGATACACCTCCTGAAGACTGTTCCTTAAACCTGACTGCTGAAGGAAACCTTTGAAAGCCGAGTCCCAGATGGAACTTTGTCAAGCCATTAGCTTCCACCAGCTGGGCTGGGTGGGGTTCCTCCCTGTGTCTGACTGGGTGTGCACTCAGATATTCACCTGTCCTGAGCCCTAGTCTGTCCCGTGTCCTGCACTCCCAGAATCCTATTCTCACCCAGTAGCATCTGTTATTAGCTGATCTAGCCACCATACCCGCTGCTCTCAGGTATCTATGTGCTTGCTCAAGGGATGTACTCCCACTTGGCCGTGTCCTTGGTGACCTCGCTAACGATGGGACTTTTAGGCTTTGGGGTAGAATTCAAATAACTGACGAGGACATTTCCTTATTCTTCACCTCATTTGATTCTCACGTGGGTAGGACCTGTTACTTGCAAGGGCAGGTCAGGGATCCCTGTGGTACCATGTGAGGGTGGAAGAAAAAGACCTGTGTGCCCCCACCTCTGCCCTGCCAGTGGAGGGTAGCACTTTGGTTTTTTTTTTTTTCACTTAAAAAATGGAATTTTTAAAAATTTGAAATTGTAACCTACTACCTGATTAAGCATTTGTAGGAGTTTTGCTTACAGGACAGTGCACTGGCCAGACACTTTCAGACTTTCTCTGGTGTTGAACTCCCTAAGATCCAGGTGTGGTGAGGTGTGTTCACAAAGGGCAGATGAAGTTCAGCTAGCCCAGGCCATATGGTATTCATGATATTTGTTTGCAGCTCCCCATGCGGTATCCCCAGTGTGTCATGTGCCTTCCTGTCCTGAGAGGGTCAGCATGGAGGCTAATGTTATTAATGGTGTTATTATTTTCAAGTCTGAGAGATTCAGAGATATTAAAGAATTACATCCTGGGACTGAGTAGAAAAGTCCGACTGGGCTTTTAAGCCCAGGGCTGGAACCCCAACTCCTGCTTGCTGAGTAGGGAGGGCTCATGAGTTTTTTTGGATTTCTTGGTCTGGGCTTTGTTGAGCTCTCTTGAGGTCCATGTCCAGATTGGCTCCTAGGGAGCTTCAGTAGAGCTGGGGAACATTATTCTTCGAGGACAGAGTTAATCTAGTTCCAGACTCCCTGCCACATCCTTTCCTCAGTCTCCTTGGTTATCTTAGGCAGTGCCATTATTTTGGATGTTTGCTACCAGACTTTCTAATCTGCTCTCAAACCTTTCTCCCAGGCTCTCTAGGATGCTAAACTTTGTGGATACTGGAAGGGTCCTTTGGCTCCTGACTAGAGTCAGATTAGCACTGGTGAAGTGGAAGGCAGGAGGAAGGAGGGGGTGTTGCTTCTTCCTGTCTGCTAGCTGCATCTGGCAGTGGCTGGTTCCCTTCTGAAGCCCGGCACTGTTCCAGGACTCCCTCTTCCAATACCCCCCCCACCCCCAGGGAACTGCTCCTCCTCTTATTCTTTTAGGCTAAGGACTGTGAGGGTGTCTGGTTCTTGTAGACTTGAGGTTACATGATCGACCATCTCCTACATTTTCTCAATTGTACCTGCACCTCTGAGAATCACCCTGTTAACCAACCTCTCTTCCATCACATACTTTGAATATGTTCTTTGCTTGTTTCTTGGATCACCAATTCATGGTGTCCCATTCTTGTTTCTACTCTAATGTTTCTTAAGAACATTAAAACTAACTCCAGTTTTTTTTTAATTGTTTTTAATTTTGGTGGGGGATGTGGGGTGGATCTGGGGGAGGGGTTATGTGCCTGGTGTGTATGCACCTAGAGGAAGTCAGAAGAGAGCATCAGGTCCCCTGGAGCTGAAGTTACAGGTGACTGTGAGCCACTTTATGTGAGTACTTGGAGTACACACTCTTAGCCACTGAACCATGTCCCAGCCCAGCCCCAGGTTTGTAACACCATCTATAGATGATCTTGCACTCGGTGCTTTGTGCTGCATTTTAAAGCAACGTAGAAGAAGAAGAAGCAAAGGCAGGGAATGGTGAAAGTCAGCTTGCTGACACTGTGGCAACATAACCAGAAATAAATAATTTAAATTCAGAAGATTGAATCTATTGTCATTTTTTAGTAGTAGTAGTAGTAGTAGTAGTAGTAGTAGTAGTAGTACTCCTCCTCCTCCTCCTCCTCCTCCTCCTCTTCTCCTTCTTCTTCTTCTTCTTCTTCTTCTTCTTCTTCTTCTTCTTCTTCT
>CAJQZJ010033514.1:1266201-1295790 GCA_907164525.1 Lophiomys imhausi | reverse complement strand
TCTCTCTCTCTCTCTCTCTCTCTCTCTCTCTCTCTCTCTCTCTCTCCCCTCCCCTTTCTGTGTGTGTTCCAGTGGCAGGTGGGGGATTGGAAGGACTGGCTTGACCTTTTGTACTTCTCTGTTGGTGTAAAGCTATGCCTTAAAGCTCTTCCTCATGGCAGGACTCTTAGGAATTTTCCCAGCCTGCCAGTTGGACAATAGACACCCGGAACCTGAAGGAGCTATGGAGGGGTAAGATAAAGAACCTGCTGTGGAGCTGGTGGAGAGGTTAGATCCAGAAGCCCAAGGTTCAACGTCTTCAGGGATGAGGGTGGGGAGGTTCCCTGCTATCCTAAAGATGTATAGCTTTTCAAACTTTGTAATCAGAGCTTTGGGGCCTTTGCTATTTAAAATTAGGTGCCTGAGTCAGAGCCGCCCGTATTAACTAGGAACTTACTAGAAATAGAGATCCTCAGCTCCTGTCCCAGACTTCCAGGGCTGTAAACCAAAGCCTGCACACAAACATGCCCACTCTAGATGCACCTGTGTACTTGTTTAAAAGCACCACTCTTGAGCCTCTCTGAAGTCCCTTAGAGGGTCACTGGCGAGTGAGATCCAGTTGTACAAGTGAGGTCTTATTAAAAAATAAAATAGGATAACCAAGGATGCTTGCACATGCCTTTAAATCCCAGCACTTAGAAGGCTGTGGTGGAAGGATTACTGAAAGTCTGGGGTTAGCCTGGGCTACATACTGAATTCCAGTCCAGCTTGGGCCACACAGTAAAATCAAAAAAGGAAAAAAAAAGTATATATATATATATATATATATATATATATATATGACTATATTTGAAAAATGTCTTCATTTGCATTTAGAAGGAGATTAAAAAGTTGAAACCAATGTGGCCTTTCTCTTCTTACTGTAGATAAGAAAGTTCTGTTTTCATTAGAACAGTTTGCTTTTCCTTCAGAGCCCCCTGCCAACCCAGCCCTACCTTGCTCATTAACTCTTTGATATCTGAGCCCCTAATGTCGAATGCAAGCTTGATTGGGAATGGACAGCTCCACCCATGAAAATCCATGTAGGAGATGAGGGGACACTGGTGGGTTTCCCAAGCCAAGGCATTTTCACCCCTGAAGGTCTAGCCTGAGCAGGGTGCCTGGTGAGGTGCTGATTGCACATAAAAGGGACCTGTCATGACCTGGGTGTGCAGGATCTGGTTCCATTCTCTGAGGGGGGTGGGCAGAAGAGCTCAGAGCTTCCTCCTCCGTAGGTGGAATTCTGCAGGCAGCTTGGTGTTTGTTGTATGAGGAACATCCTGGCAGGATAGGAAGAAGCGCCAGGAGCTGAGAAGAGATAAGCCTGCTTCCAGCTGGGATCTGGGCACAGCCCTGCAGCAGGCAGCAGGTTTTCAGGATTCCAGAGGGAGTACTTGGCGGCTGAGGCAATGTCTTTTCAGAGCCTCAGTTTGTGCCATTATAAATAACTGTGATTTGCATTGCCTTTGTGAGCTAGCCTTGGGAGAGCTAAGCATCCCTAGTGGATGCTCCTGGTCCAGCAGCATCCCTAGTGGTTGCTCCTGGTCCAGCACCATCCCTAGTGGATGCTCCTGGTCCAGCCTTTCACTATTCATCTCATAGAGAACATTTCTGGCTTCTGTTGTGCAGAGGAGGAAACTGAGGTTTTAAGAGGCCACATCACTTATACATGGGAAGGAATAGGTCCAGCAAACTGTTAGAAATATTGAGAGGCCCAGGGAAGCCTCAGAGCTCACCAGTATGCTGGCCTGACCTTGGCCTGAAGTCCAGTCTTCCCTCTTCTTGTGTCTTGCCCTCTACTTACATCATCCGCCTGGCTTTCCTGCCCTTGGTGTTCTTGCTCTGTGCATATATTCCTTTTTTCCTATTCCCTAACTTCTAAACTCCAGACAGGAATCTTTATTTCCCTCTTGTGACCCAGTTGCCCTCCCTTGATTGGAGGGCATTGATAATATGCACCCTTGCTACTTGCTTGCCTTCAAAGCTTTGAAGACTAGGGAGTGGTCCAGCCTTCTTGGAACCCTTAAAAGTGCTGTCCCTGGGAAGTGCTTGTGTAATGATGAATTAACCAGAAGACTAAAGCCTTCAGGCTAGAGGCTGAGGCAGTGTCTGTTTATAGACTCCTGGGAGGGGGAAGTTTTCTGTTGTTTGACAGTATTGGTTTTGAGGAAGGTAGCTAGGCCCATTCCAAAAAGATTTGGAGTGGAAGCTCTAGTTGTTTATGAGAATGGTTGCAATTAGAGCAGTCTTAGGAGGCACAGCCTTGAGAAACTGGAGTTCTCTGAGTTAAAACTTTAGGTTTCCTCCTCTCATCCTTCTTACACCTGTAAATAGAAGTATCCGAACTTACTATTCAATTGTGAAGAGGACAAAAGAAGGCAGGCACTTGTAAAGGGTGTCCTGTAGGATTGGCGCCTACATAGCCTTTGATAAAGGGCAGTTACTATGACTACAAGGCCCATCATTTCTTCTTCCTGGAGTCAACTAGCACCTATGGACAAAAAATGGGATAAGGTAGGAAACCCAAGATTTGGACCCTGGACTGTCTTCTCAGTGCCTGAGTGCTATACATCCTAGGAAATGGTTATCTAGTATTCTACAGGGCGACTTTTAAAAACAGTGTCTGTTCTGGCCCCCGGCTAGTCAATTCCTTCTTTCCAATTATGTAAGTATTCAGTAGTAACTCACGAGTCAAGTGAGTATAGTCCCTGGGCCATGCACTCTGTTCTTGTGACTTTGCTTTTGCAAAGCCATGGATATAATGGTGGTGAAAGAGAAGTTGGGAGGCTGGGATCCTCCCAACCCTAATTTATCCTCTGACTCACTCTGTGATCAGGGACCATTTGTTCCCTGTGGGAACCAGTCACATGAGCAGATTGGACTGAGGTCACTCGTGCTCAGTCTGCTGTGGAAAAGAGAGCACTCCCCAGTCTCTACTCTCCGGGTAGCAGTCTTTCTCTCCATCTCTCATTTTCACACCTGGCCGTTCTAGAGGGTGGAGTGGGAGTCAGCTGAGACAGAGTGTGGTGACTTCTGCCTCTATCTTGTCTCCACATCCTTTCCTGGCTTAAAAACAGCCCAGGAAAATAAATGAGGTGTATCTTATAATTACCATCTTGTAGATGTAAAACTGAGCCTCGCAGAGGGTAAAGAGGCCCAGGATCCCCTTGCTCAGCAAAGACAAAACGCCTTTACTTTCTCTGTTCTGATTTTCTTGGCCACTGACTCTCAGGACTAGTGGTGGCCATGGCTAAGTTGGTTCCTTTGCCAAAGCGAGGTCCTTTACTCCTCCTGATACAGTTTCCTTGTCTGCTGGATTTGTCCCTCTTGGTTGCCTCACTCCCACCCCATATGAGTGGATGTGATAGGCTAAGTTGGGGCAAGTCCACTAAACAAACTCAGAAAAAAAGTTATTCCCCGACTGCCTTCTATGCTCAGTTCTTCTCTGGGTGGCCTCTTACGAGTAAACCTTCATGTGAGGGCCTTGGGGACTCCAAATTACTGTTCTCCTGGGACTAATGCAGAGGACTGGCAACGTAGACAGTGCCAGGAGCAACTGAGGCCAAGTATGACAGTGTGACTTCTGAGCTGCATGGTTGACCTGCTCTGAGGGGTTGAAGACAAATAACTGGGCAGAAAGTCATGCACCTGGAAGATCAAAAGATAAGCTTTCTAAGGGTGGGGCAGGGAAAGCCCACAAGTCAAGAGGTTGGAAGGACTCAGGCAACTATGCTGAAACCTTTCTTGTTTCTCATTTCTAGGCCTTCCCTCCAGTATTCACTGACCCACCCTCTCATGCCCCAGAAGGTTCCCAACTGTTCTCCAGCTGCCTGGATCTCAACCTTCCTGTTTAGTCCTCTCCCTCTTGCTCCAGTTTGAGCACATAGTGCTGCATGCCAGCCAGGTGAAGCCACTCACTCTTCCTGCTCCTGTATTTTTCCACTGTTAGTCTTCTCTTATGCGCCATTCCTAGCCCAGTAAGCACAAACCCAACTTTAGGCTGTCAGTCCATTCCACATGCATCTCTCTTAATCCTACCTGGGGATTAACCTCTCAACCACGAATATATATGTGGTTGTCTGGTTTTTCTCTTATCCGGGAGTATCTGTGACCATTGAAATGACGTCATAGCTAGTTCTCTGCGTGTTTTACCTCCTGATGAGACTGAGATCATCTTGCAGTTAGGAAGGGGATCACATTCAAGTTTGTATTCCTTTGTGTCTTGGTTGTCACTGAGTTTTTTTCAAGAATTACTGATGATGTAAAGGAAGCGAGGGATTCAAATGCTCCAGAATCTGAGCCTCGGTAAGATCAACCCTAAACCCCAATGTAAACTGAGATATATTTCACTGGACATGCAGATAAATAGCTTCAAAAAATGGTGACCAGAGGGGAGAAAGCTTGGCAAAGAAGTGTAAAACAGGGAACCTAGAAACTAGGTATGAGGGAGATGGCAGTGTTTGTCATATGCTTGGTAACAGGAGTCAACAGAAGCTGGAAGAAGCTTCTTAGGGTGGGACCAGAATGAATCACAAAGCTTTCACTTAATGCTTATATAGCACTGTGTATTTTTCCAAGCAAAACTCAAGAGGAAAAAAATAAAAAAGCACCCACCATATTCCTGGAGTTCTGGGGTTACTAGAGCCCTCCACATGAAGCAGACCAAATCTGAAAGGTCACGCCTGTTTTAGAAAAGACAGAACCATGGCAGAAGTGCTCCCCTAGTACAGGGCCCAGGGTTTCTTCCTGATACATCAAACTGAGCTGCGTGGACTCAGCCACAGGACATCCCGACAGGTATGGTGAGAGCAAAGAAAAGTGAAGGGAGAACAGATTTTAGAAATAGAGTTACGTGTCCCTAACTCACACAAGTCTGAAGAAGTAATCTGTGAGGAGTCAGGTCAGTAGAAATAGAGGGTCGGCTAAGGAGGCAAACCTGGTCACATCAGGGCCCAGGCAAATGCAATGCGGGCCTAGCTTTCCAAGGCCACTTGACTATTAGAATGACTGGTAAGTCCATTTTACCATCTCTCTGTCTATTTCTGTTTCTCTCTCTCCCTTTTTTCCTTCTTCCCATTCCCATCTCTTTCTCTCAAAGGCCTAACAAAATCGTGTAACAGAACACTTCACTGAAAATGGAAAGTAGCTCTCCCATCCAAACTGTTACTACTCAGTGGACTTGAGAGAGAGGAAGGGACGTGAAGATGGGCCTGCCTTGGTCTCTCATCATTCCATGGTTTGGGGAAAGTAAAGGCCAAAATGAACACAAAGAAGAAGTCCTTTCCTCTTTAGTGGACTTGGTTACTCATGGGCTTCATATACATATGGAAATCAGAGCAGTGGGCAGTGTAAGGTGGCAGCTGTGGCCTTGCAGCTGTCTGCACAGTGAAGCATTGGGAAGTCCCCCATATTGTTGGGCCACTCAACCCACACTCCTGGGGGCTCACCACATGAGAAGAGGGGTTACTAATGAAAGACAACAAGAGACCATGTCAGACAGGGGTCCTGGGTGTCATTTATATGAACATCCTATTCCACACACAAGACTAGAGAGAGAGAAACACAAGAACAGAGAGTTTGTCCAGTTAAAATCAATGACCATCTGGACTGGTTAGAAACTGCATTTCCTGATTTGAGTGTTGGATGTCTGTTATGTGTCTTTGCAAAATGGGGTGGGAGAGATGGACAAAAATATACAGCCAGAAGTGAGGCTTGAAGAGTCCCCTAGGGATGCCAGGAGACAGGCTGGCACATCCCAAGCCTCCATTTCCTGTAGATCAGTTTCTGTCCTTCATTCTCAGCCCACATGACCATCCTCTGGGGTCACAGAGAATTCTGGGATGTATGATTTCATAAGAAAGACATTCACATATCACATGAACTCAGCAAGTTGATTTTGTTGTTTGTTTAAATTTTAATCAAATTCTTTAAAATATTTTCAATTTTTGTGATCAGTGAATTTATAGTCATCAATTCTTTCTGAAGGTTTTAAATGGTGAAAAAGATGAACATTAAAAAAAATCCATGCTTGTCTCACAAAGGTACCTTACATTTTTAAAAAGGACGGAATATTTCTATTTTAGCTGTTTAAGGTACACTAACTGAGAAACATCCATGTTCTACTGGGAAGACTAGAACCTTGACAGCAGAAGTTTTGATTTTTTTTTCTTTAGTGAAGTTAACATTTGTCATCAATAAGACCACTGTGGGCCAGCAAGTTCACTTAGCAGGAAAAAGTATTTGCCATGCAAACCTGGAAACCTGAGTTTTGTCCCCGTAACCACGTGAAGGTTGAAGGAGAAAATAGATGTCACAAAGTTGTTCTTTGATCCTCCACACCTACGCTGTGGTACGCATGCCCCTCATATACCATGTTCTCTCTCTCTCTCTCTCTCTCTCTCTCACACACACACACACACACACACACACACACACACACATACACACACACACACAAGCTGAAATCCCTGCCTCTTTTCCCCAAGCTAGGAAAGGAGACCAGGAAGGATAGGACACCTTGAAGAGTCTAGCACAATGCTGGCATGTTGTAGCTGTATAAACCATACACATAGGATCCTATTATGCCAACACTGGTCTGGGAGCCTAGCTTCAGTCGCAGACCTGATCTTGGGGCTCTCAAGATGTTCAAGTGTGCCCAGGGCTGCCCTGGACCTTCCACAGAATGGTCATGGTCCCTCCATTTCACCATTCCTAAGTCATCTCCACATACAAGAAAACACTTGTCGTGTGTGAATCTCATGATTTACAAGATCACTGGTCCTACAGAAGTCTGTGGGATGGTTCGTGTCACGTGGTTCTGTTTCACTACATTTCTAGATGTTCTGTCTCTTGAGTGACTTCTCTTCCTGACCAGCTTAGCTGTAACAAAGAAAGATCCAATAATTTTTTATATCCTTTCAGATTTTAAATCCTGCACTCAATCTTATTTATTAAAGGCGGTCTGCCTCTCTCTGGGTGGACTTGCTGTCACAGTCTTGGAAGGAGAGGAGTGAGCATGTATTATGGTCAAGAAAATTTCCACCTGACAATGGTGTATCTTGAGAGATTATTAGTCCAATGGCTTTTCCAACGATGGGTGCTACACTGACGGGGGTGTTAGAAGACATTGCCATGGGCCTCAGAGCCCCACAGAGTAATAGACACAAGCCAGAAGGAAAAATAAACATGATTCTGTTCACCTCTTCTATTGTACAGTAGGCACCGTGGGCAAGAGTTGTGGGGTCCCTACCTTGTGAGATCTGTCAGCTAATTGATGGATGATGCTGTGACACCGACTTCATATAGTCACAGAACATATCAAACATCAAAGTCTCTTGATGTGCAGTTCATTGCTCAACTCTTTAGCCTCCCCAATGTCAGGAAGGCTGCATAATACTCTTTCTATATTTTTATTACATTTATTATATTATATATTTTTATTATAGTCATTACAGTTCAGTACATTAGAATTTGGTTCATAACACTGCCTTTAATAAGTAGGATTGAGTGCAGAATTTAAAATCTGAAAGGATATTAAAAAATGAGCCCCATATTTATTGATTGGAACTTCAAATGCAGAAATAGAGCCCAGATGGATATAATAAGAATAATTGTAGAGGTAGGTTTTGTTGAAAACTAAGGAAGGCTTTTTGGCATGTAGAGCTGTTGAAATTTGAATATTATGCTGGAGAAGTGAGTGTTTGTTTGTTTTCTGTTAGAGTTGACCAAGCAGGGGCTTACGAGGTTGATGCTCAGTCTGGTACCCTTCATGGTCTCACACATCTTTAGCAAACCCATACGAAATAAATCCCATCCGGGTGTTTAGATAATCACCTCTCACAGCTACCTGTGCGAGTCTGCTGCCAACCGGTTGGTACCTCTCATCGAATTCACCATCTACTATGCAAAGCAGCACTGCCTTTCATTTACTCTAAAATTAATTCTGTCCAACTTTGGGGTAAAAGGAGGCTGCTTTTCTGCGATCTACTGATTAAGTGCATAGTTCCATACTACCGAACATGGTCAAGTCCCCACTCATCTGGCTCTTTTTTGATTGGAGAAATGCACTTCCACTTGTATACCAACAGGCTTCCATCATATGCATGGTCTGAACTGTTCTCCTCTGTTCCTGGGCTACTCACCTGGTTCACTAAGTTTGTCTTAGGGTCCTTGAATAGGACCTCCATGTTTTTCTTTTCTGAGCCCACGTGCACTCTTGTCCTGTGCAAAGGGTGGCTCACAATTTTTCTACATGTGGCTTCGGCAGTCTTTCTGACAAAAGGCAACATTCCTATGAGCATTCAGCTTGAGCAGCCTCTGAGTTCAGATTGGTCAGGCTGATCTCAGTGTCTCCCTGTCCTACCAGCTGTACATGCGGTAACTTAATTCTCCCTTTGGCTTTTTCGAGTGTGTGTGTGTGTGTGTGAGTGTGAGTGTGTGTGTGTGTGTGTGTGTGTGTGTGTGTATGTGTATGCATGTGTTATGCATTTGTGCATATATGTGTATGTATGCATGTGTTATGTGTGTGCATATGTGTGTATGAACACATTATGCATGTGTGCATGTATGTGTGTGTGTGCGTGTGTGTGTGTGTGTGTGTGTGTGTGTGTGTGTGTGCACATGGGTGCTCACCTGTGCCAATGGGTGAGGAAGTCAGTAGCTGATGTCAGGATGTCTACTTCAATTGTTTCTCCATCTTATTTATTCACGCAGGGTCTCTCATCGAAGTTGGAGCATGGTGTTTTGGCTAGCCAGCAAGCCTTCAGGATCCATTTGTGAACACCCTGCCCTCACGAAATTGGGTTATAGATGTGCACCACCAAAACTGGCTAGTACACGGATGCTGAGCTTCTGTACTCAAGTCCTTGTGCTTGCATGCCAAACGCTTCACTCACTGAGCCACCTCCCCAGTCAAGAGCAGAGTGCCTGAAAGCAAGCAAATGGACAGCTGTCTTAACAAAAAAACCCAAGCCAACCAAACAACCACCCACCCACAACACGAAAACTCAATGCTGAGACCACAGAAATACCTGACCAGGGACATGGAGTTTGAGCTGAATTGACTTAAAATTCAAATCTTGTCAAGTTCTAGATTTCGGCAACAAACAATTTGCTGAACTGTTCTCAGTTTCCTAATTGAAAGAAAGAAAAAAATCCTAGCATTACAGATAGTCCTAGTCAACAGGATAACTACACAGTATGGTTTCTGAAAAATGACACTTGCAGATCTCTGGACTGCACTTGTGTGTACACATGCACACATATATTTTTCAGCCAGACACGCAAGCATGCACTCATGCACGCATGGGCACACGCATGCACACTGGCAGATGCATAGGAATTATACTACTTTGAAGCTTAAGAGATAGAAAAAGAATGATCCATACCAGTTTTTTTTTTTTTTTTTTGGAGTGGTACCTGATAAAGAAGCTGTGTTTCAATGTGTTTGTGAAAGGGAAATGAAATCCATTTAAACACATTGAGTTCTGACCCTCTGGAATCCATTGTGTTGGAAATAGACATTGTAGTACGCTTTGCTGACAGAGTTCTGCATTTTCCCC
Source organism: Lophiomys imhausi (assembly GCA_907164525.1). Classification (NCBI taxonomy): domain Eukaryota; kingdom Metazoa; phylum Chordata; class Mammalia; order Rodentia; family Muridae; genus Lophiomys; species Lophiomys imhausi. The sequence continues at coordinate 1,286,212 of CAJQZJ010033514.1, read as the reverse complement.
AAACTGAACTCAGTGGTTATCCTCTTTTCGGGTCTTCTCCATGTCTCTGAGATTTAAAGTCAGGTGATTCCAAAGTGAATTCCATCTCTGATTTATTTGATTTACCATCTTGGGCCATTAACCTATTTCTTTCTCTCCTTTTTTTTTTTTTGCTTCTTTTTTTAAAAAAAAATCTTTCTCTCAGCTGTAGCATTGAGATCCCAGAAATAAATGACCAGGGACACAGAGTTTGACCCCGATTAACTTAAAATTCAAGTCTTGTAGATTTCTAGCTTGTAGTAACAGACAATTTTCTGAACTGTTCTCAGTTACATAATATGAAGACAGAAAAAAAAAATCCTACCATTACAGATAGTCCTAGTCATAATTCAATAGGGTAACTGTGTGTAGCACTTAATGTAGTCCTGGTCACTCACAGGGGCTTATCTCCATGCTATGAGGTCATCCATATGTGTAACAACTTTAAAGATGTAAAGTTTTTGGAAGTATCTGTCCACATTCTATAAGGGAAAGAGTAGATTGGAGGCCAGTTGAGATTCAAGTGCCCTAAGCTTTAGAAAGATGCTGTTTCCTGTAGTGTGTGTTCCTTCTGTCAAATGGGGATGGATGGAAGGCCTCTCCCTGCTTACCCATGGAGTGATTTGGGTGTCCTTGATGGTGAAGCTGCAGTGTCACCATTCAAGAGCACTGCCCCATGCCAACCAATTCTTTTCTTTAATATAAACCTCCAATGGCTGGCACCTTAGATTTCTTTCTTTCTTTCAGTTTTTTGTTGCTGTTTGTTTTTTGAGACAGGGTTTCTCTGTGTAGTTCCAGCTGTCCTGGAATTGACTCTGTAGACGAGGCTGGCTTTCAACTTGCAAGAGATCCGCCTGCCTCTGCCTTCTGAGTGCTGGGATTAAAGGCGTGGGCCACCAACGCCTGGCAATGCCTTGGATTGAGTTCTGTAAGCTTCAATCGTCCATCCCCTCCTAAGAGCTTTGCTCTGATTTATTAAAGAACATTGGTGTGTTAAAGTGTACTAGTCATTTTGCACATTATATGATGGGGTAATGTTAAGCATTCTAAATGTTAATTAATTGGTCTTGCTTGCTGTCTGTTACTTACATTGTCTCTGATTGGTTAAATAAATGCTGAGGCCAGGAGATTGGGCAAAGACTAAGGTAGGCAGGACTAAGGTGCATGGGCTCTGAGACAGACAGCATCTTGGGAAGAAGAAGCCTCCAAGAAAAAGCCAGGAGCAGGAAGAAGGAGGACACACTTCATGGGTTAGATTAAAGAAAATCATTCCACGTGGCCTGGAACAACGGCATAGCATGTAGAATAATAGTCCAAAGGGACGTATGTATATATGGGGTCATATTTGGGTTATAGAATTATGAGCTAGCTTAGATGGGCTAGGATTGCACAGTTCAGGCCAAGGCTTGTTAAAAATCCATCCGGTGTCTGTGTGTATTCATTTATAATGGCAGGTTAAGGATTAACAGCTGCTGTACCAATTAACAATAACATAAATACTGTTAAACAATTTAATTAGCCATTTTCTACAATTATAGGACATTAAAAGTTAAGAATCTTTATTATAGATTCCAGACATTGAGATGCTATTTTAACTTATAATTTCCAGGTAACCCATTATATGGGAAGAATTCCATGGGTAGTGGGACTTTTTTTTTTTTTCTGGAGTGGTGACTGTTTATACTAAAGACTCTGTGTTCTGGACAACAGCTCCATTATTTTGCTCACTACTTACTCCAGAATCCTCAAGTCAATGCCACCCAATCCTACTTATCTATGCATTTGGTTTTCCCATTGCGTTTACTCGGGAGAGAGGTCACACAACCTTGGATTGAGAGGCAGGCAGTTAGGATAATTCCTATCTGGCACTAATTTCTTAGATTGAACCTCAGCAAAGTGTTTATTTCCCTTTGTGACTCGACATCTTCATTTGATAGTGAAAAGGGTAAAATATAATATCTCCGATATCTCTTTCAATTTTGTCAATTTGTGAAACTAAAATATGCTGTCATTCATAGTCTTCCTGGAAAGTTCCTTGATAGAATTGTCTAAAATCCCTGACAGTATACTTCTCTTTTCTTGTCAGTACCTAGAAGCTGCTTTTCAAATAAATGTTGAGGAAAGAACCCATAATTAAGCATGCTGGATCCTGTGAAATACAGTGACCTTCATCTGTGAAATACAGTGGCCTTCATTTCTACTTAAATCAGCTAACAGCTCAAAGGGGACCACAGCAATTCATTTGTATTGATTTTTTTTCTATTTTTCAAATAAACTGTAAATTACTATGGTAGTTTCCCTTCTGCTGCTCTGATAAACCACTTCGAACAAAAGCAACTTGAGGAGGAAAGGGTTCATTTGGCTTTTACACTTCTAGGTCATAGTCCATTGCTGATGGCAATCAGAGCAGGAACTCAAGTAGAAACTTGAAGCAGAAAGTGTGGAGGAATGCTGCTTTCTGTCTTGCTCCAGGGTCCCACTTACCTAGTTTTATTAAACAACCCAGATCCTCCTGGCCAGGGAACGCTGCCACCCTTAGGAGGCTACCTCTTACATCACTTCACAACTGATGTCTGACACATTCCCTTCCATAGATACACTTACAGGCCAATCTGTTCAGGACAACCCTCAATGGATCCTCCCTTCTTAGGTGATTGTAGACTGTCAACTTGAAGTTGACTAGGGTATCCACCAGTAAAATTTATTGTAAAAGTTGAGAAGAGAGATTGCCTTGCTTACATCATTCTGCTGCTTCTGGGCTCTATCTACACGAAGGCCTCATATAGAAAAAAGGGTCACACATTAGACATACTGCTAGGGTCTATCTTGATTCTGGATGGTGGCCTAGGTACGTCGGCTATCTTTGGAGCCTTTATTTCTACCCATTGGTGACTTTCTTGGACCAAGGTAGGGCTTTTTCCAAGTAGAAGCAGTATGAGGGTCGCCTTGTTATGGTGCAGATTCTGTTTCGGAAACGAGGCAGATACTTCACTTGAGGCCCAGAAGGGAACCCTTGAGTGTGGAAACCTCAAATGATGAAGCTGCAAGTAGCCGCGGCGGCAAAACAACACGCAGTTGGTCGCTGCTGACAGAGAAGGGTGATTGACTGACTGTGCTGTACAGGTGTTGCCCCGCGTGGCCCGCTGCTGCTGGAGCACTCCTGTGAGGGAGGAAGACCGGAGTAGGGCCAAGAGCTCTGAGAGAGGGGAACGTCTGAGGCTTGTGGAGCCCAGGGCTCTGCTTCTCCAGCCAAGGTGCTGCAGCCTGGGGAGTCTGCCTGGGCCTGTGCTGAGGCAGGACCCTCAGGAGCTGCCTTGGGCAGAGGTGTGGTGGGGGGTGAGGAAGGAAAGTGCTTCAGCACACCATGAGTTTCACTTCCTGCCTCAAACCCAGAGTCCTTATATAAATATCGACCTCAGCAGCTGCCGCTCTCACCCTCCTCTCACTATTACTCCTGAGGCTCCGCTCTCAGGCAGGCGCCTGCAGCCTCTCACTTTCCCCAGGTCCCAGAGAACTCGCAGCAGGCCCCACGCCAGGTGGGCGCCCGGGGCAGAAATGAATCACAACCGCTCTCTGGCCCTCCAGCTAGCCGTACCCAGAAGCTCTTGCCTCTCTGAGCAAGAGAGGGCGTCCTGACTAGTGGCCCACGTTAAACAAATTAAATCCTGTCCACAGACGTGACAGGCACTCAACCCCTCTGTGGAGGCCACAGAGAGCATCGTCAGCTCTCACGCTAGTAGCAGTTGGCCGGCACAGACCTTGGAAGGCTCACTTAGATGCACATCCCATTCTATGGACTAAATGGAACTAGTCAAGACTCTCAGACACTCTTCCAAGGCAGGGAGACAGCGTGGTTTAAGGAGTAATCTGAAAGGAAAGGCCACAATGTGTCCCAACCACTACTCTACCATAAACAAATAAAATAAAAGTTAGTAATCTTCAGCCATAGGAAACTTACTTTTGAGAATTGGATCATTTTTAAACCTGCTTTAGTTTTAAAGATAGTATTTAAACAAACAAACAAACAAACAAACAAACGAATAAATGAACAAAAGAAGTCATGTAACATAACCTACCTGAAACTCATTATCTTGAAACATTGGCAAGAGGGTCTTAGAAAGATGTCTCAGTGGGTAAGAGTGATTGTTACTCAAGCATGAAAGCTTGAGTTTGGATTCAGGAACGCATGTAAGAAAAGATGGGAATGACCAAGACCACTTGTAATCCCGGTGCTGTTTCAGGGAAAAACAGAAAGATATCTGCAGCTGCCTAGCCACAGGTTCAGTGAGAGATTCTGTGTCTAGAAATAACACAGAGTGATACAGCACGACAGTTTACATCCTGCTTTGGTGAATGCAGGTGAGCACACCTGGACACACACACACACACACACACACACACACCACAAAATAAGCCAATGGTAAGGGAGCTGTTTCTCTTCCAGGGTTGCTATGTGTCATGCAGGAGATAGATGGTGTTCCCTTTCTACTAAGTACACTTGGCAAGTACTAATGACAAGTAAAACATTAGTTGTTACTCAAAAGTATTTTAATTTCATATATATGTAATATATATGCATTATTATATATTATAATATATTGCACATATACATATATACATACACATACATATATATGTATATCATATGTATATATGATATATACACATACACACACACACACACACGCACACACATATATATATATATATAATCAGTTCTAGGCACTCAAACCTAGGGACCTCCACATGTTATGCAAGGACTTTGTCATTGAGTTGTATTTCTAGACTTTTTTAATTTTTATTTTAAGACAAGTTCACTATTCTCTGACTGTCATTGAACTTAATCTGCAATCCTCCTGCTGCAGCTTCCATGGTAATTAGAATTACAGGCTTGTACTATCAGGGCGCACAACTGCTAATATTTAATAACATCACAGTCTTAGTGATTTTGGACAGTAAGTCTCAGGCATAAGGTGGTAAATGACTTCCCTGGGCTCCTGAGATAAATAACAGAATAAGCCAATGGTAAGAGAGCTGTTTCTCTTCCCAGTGTTTAGTAATCTCAAAAGATTAAACGATGTGAAAATATTATGTTCATTCTCCCCTTTAATATACATCAGACTAGGTAGTTGATATTTACTCTAAAACGGAGGGAAAAAACAGGTTACCAAGCTGTTTGGTTAGAATAAATTTACTAAAAAATTAAATATAATCTCTGAGTAAGAGAGTTGGAAAGAGTCGAACACTCACCAGCATGTTAACTACTGGCCATCTCTAAGTGTGGTTTTTGGGTGGTTTGAACTTCTTTCTTTGTGGTTCATTGATAAGTCCCAATTGGATAATGTTTAGCACAAGAGAAACCCAAAAAGAGGTGAGATGTCCTCAGCTTTCCCCTCATGCATGCACCAGGTGTGAGGTAGAGAGAACCCAAGTAGGCCATTACCATTAGAAGCAGGACTTCTCACTGAGGAGAGCTCTGGGATGATTTGTTGTCACATTTATCTCTCAAAAGTGACTTTTATTTTTTTTATTTTACAGTTCTCACAAGTTCATCTTTTATTCCTTCATCAAATAAACATCCTTTAATTCAGAACACGTACAACACAAAGAAAGCAAATGGCCCACTGGTGAGAAGGACAGCTCCACGCTCTGCTACTGTTATTCCAAAGCTCTTTCCTCCTCTGACCCACAAGAGTTCTCTAAGCTGAAACCATGGAGCTTGTGGTGCACCTGAGAGTTCTCTGAGGGCAGCTCAGAGTCAGCACGGTCTAGCAGAGAAGGGGTTTTGGTGAAGGGACAGGCCCTGAGCTAGAAGTACGCTGCAGAGGTCTGCTGCAGACAGCTGACGCTCTGGAGAAGTAAAGCCCGTGCACATATCAGCAATGTCCACAGTGTGTCTGATTCTCTGTTCTGCCATTTTCTGTTTTTAAAGGAAGGGTCACTCCATGTGCTACTGCACCTGGCTTTAGTCTCTCTCAGCTTTCTATATGTTCCATAAAGGGTTTATTAAGACAAACTGTCTCCAAGGCTTGAACACTCTATGAAAGGAACTAAAATTCAGGGGCGGGGGAAACCCTGAAACCTACCAAGATATTTATTAACAGTCAATATATTACACTGGATATGACAGACAGTGCTGGAATTCCACAGGCCCTTCCTAGATTGGTCAGGGCTGATCTGGAGTGAGACCCTCTGTTGAAAGGTAGGGAAGATGTTGCACATGGTGAGTTGAAATCTACTTGTAACTTATAGACAATAAAAAGAAAACCACGAAGCGCTTGTAATGCCTTTTGTCTACTGGGTGCCTTGCCACCAATGAGCTGCACCTCTGATCTCACTGGGAGTCTGAATGGGGGAAGAAGAAAGTGTGAGCAGGAACGAGCGAGCTCAGGCACTGCAACCTGCACCTCAGCTAGACTGGCTAGACAGCAGCCATTCATTTGATAAGTTATCCGGAGGCGTTTATGGAGCACCTACCCTGTGGTAGACATCTGACACAGTGAGCAAGAGCTAATCAGGGTCTGAGCTTCAGGAAAGTACATGGGCTGTCCTTATTTACTCAGTGCCTGAACGTTTCTCTGCGCCAAGGGGGAACACACACAGTAGTGGAGTCCTAGGCCAAGTTACGTCTTCTCCTCAGTGATCACCAAGGTCTGATTCTGTCATTACGGGGGTGTCTTGCAATGAGAAAGGTCTCCCTCCATACAGAGCCAGAACAAAGGTCATAGGGCAATCAGCAGAAGAGGTCAAACAAAACCACGAAGCCTCCAGGGACTGTGTGAGCCAGCACATCCCCGCCTCCCCAGGCGGCCCAGAAATGCAACTTGTATACTCAGGCTCAGCAGGGACTAGCGCATGCTGTGAGTCTGTAAAGACCTACACAGAACCCTTCGGTGGAGACAGGACTTACATGAAGGCATCATGAGCCGTGTCCCAACTGGGACAGATTGTCGATCACACTCTGCATAGAAAACCAAAATTATTCAGGCCTTGTCACGTTCCCTCCCCCAGGCTTTACCTGTGTCACCCAAAGTGTCACAGGATGGCAACACCTACCTCACATTCAACTGGGATGACTGAATGTGAAAACTCACGCAAGAGGTCTTGGTAAACTCTAGAATGCTTCATACATGGAAAATAGAATTATTATTCATGGAGGAGGGAGAAGTAAATGCACCTTAAGAAATCAACAGCCACAGCCCAAATAGATGGTTATGTAACTGGCTCAGAAGTGTGTGTAAAACCCTGCTCATGTAAGTCTCATGAGGTAAGACCGGCACTATTCCCACTCTATGGATGATATGAAGGGAAAGTAAGTGACTTGATTAATGTTCCAATCAGTAAGTGACAAAGCCAGGACTCACATAAGGTAATCTGTCTGCAATGCTCTTTACAAGTGTGCCCTTCCACATCCTGCAAGGAAAAAAAATTGCAATTCAGTTTAATTCTACCCAGTGAACATAATATGAGTTCTGGGCCAAGCACACGGTACATGAAAACAAAACACACAGAAAAACGCCAAAGAACAAGGACATTGGTGGTGGCAGTATGGTTGGCGCTGGAACAATGTGGAGGGTAGTATTCGTTTCAGAATGTCCGCATTCAGCAGACTATGGTAGCGAGGGTGTGATAAAGATGGACTCAAGGTCAGGCTCAAAGCTGCTGTGCTGGACACTCATGGTGAAGGGTCTCGAAGGCCTAGAGTTGTGGGGGGAATGTGACAGGCATGTGTATGATAATGTGGAATCTGAAGAAAACTAAACTGGAAGAGAACCATTCACCTCAGACTTGCACCAGCACCATAATCTGAGGCCTGGCAAAGGTGAACAGAGATGAAAAGTAAGCTGTCAAAGTAGACCTCTCATGCAGAAGAAAGGAAAGTGAAACTTCATGGATTGGTTACATCTTATGATGCTCAAAATGCTGAAGAGTGGAGGGACTTAGAAGACTGGGTTGAAGGGGCACTTCAGGATGGTCCTCCCCATCCCGTGCTTGACTTCCATGACCCATTATTGGTGTGCCATCTTTGCTTCTGGGAACTTCCAGTTGTAGAAAAGTTTTACCTGATCAGACAGCCCTCCTACCCCCAATATGCTTCGGAGAGACTAATGCCAGAGGGAGCCATTGTTTTTTGTTTTTGTTTTTGTTTTTGTTTTTCCTTTCTTTTAGCTCTAAGAGCTTAGATTTGTTTTATGCAAATCTAAGCAGGTCTTTGTCTCAGAATCCCTCTATTGGCAACCTCATAGGGTCCAGACCTTCCTTAGTTGTCAGCCAAGGAACTCTGAAGTGATCAGAAAAGACTGTATCTCAGAGGCTACTGACTGAAGAGACCAGTACCCTAAAGAAGAACAAACTAAGATAGTTTAGGGGAAGAGAGCCAGCCAGGTAGGTGACACGCAATATTTCCTGGTAAAAGATATGAGGTTGCTACATGTGTGCTCTCATCAGCCAAACCCAAGAACCGATTTTTCGTAATAACTATTCATCAAGAAATAAGAGAAGGAATCCAAATAACTTTAGTTCTTACAAGTAACTCGAACCTCACAGATCATTTCTATAGCCTGCAAACAGCACACTACTGGTGTTAAGCAATAATATTTATAAGTGTGTCATGTAGAACTCCTGTCTCTGAGGGGTTTACATTTTAAGGGAGAAGGTAAGGGGAAAGGTACATATATGTCATATTTACTATATATTATAATTATAGATTATCTTCAGTGTATACATAGGGAGCCATCAAATTATGTAAACTTCATGAAATCATCGTTACACATGGTTTTGCCCTCAACACTGTATCCCTTGTGTTTACAATGGAGCCTGGGACAGCCTCAATAAATATTTACTATATTACAATATACAAATGAGTGGATACATGGATAAGTACTTGATAGTATCTAGTCTAAAACCAGAAACAGGTTCCTCTGCCCTTCAACTGCCTACTTCTACTCAGTGTGACAAGGTGAGCCCCATATTATAATGACTCCAGCGTGAGGCTTGCCTAATTGAGGATACCACAATGTCACTTCCTATTTTATATGCTAACACTGTCCATCCCAGTGCTACTTTCTTGGCTACAGGACAATAGTCTTTGACCCAATCTATCAGGAGCCTGATATTGGAAAGAAATGACCTTATCACAAATCCTGCTCACCTCCTTAGCCATCCAGGGAATTTGGGCAAGTCCATTCTTGCCTTTGGATTTCAATTTCTTGTGTGTTAAAGGAAGGAAATATCACATCTACTTGGCACAGCTGCTAAGTCATTTCATTCTGGGCAAGAGACTGTATTGAGAAAGGCTCTAAATTCAGCCAGCAAGCCTCATTCCTGAAGTGTCATGATCTTTGCGAGCATTCACATTGAAGCTCCAGCTTGAGAAAGCAGTTGACAAGGTGGTGTTTGAACCTGTGAACTTTTAACTTAAAAGTAAGAGTTCACCTTTCTCTGGCATTACAGTGTCAGCCAAGTGTGGCTGCTGTGCCCTGCCTGTGTTGAGGACCTCACATTAGGTTACACTCCTCTGACAGAGGTGCCTGCCCCAGGTATGCCTCCAGATGTTCCGTGGGGGGTTTGATGTGAGGAGGAAGAGGAGGAGGAGGAGGAGGAGGAGGAGGAGGAGGAGGAGGAGGAGGAGTTAACCATACCTAGTGTCCCTGAGGAGGCCAAGTATGTGTACCCACAGGCGTGAGCATGTGCATGTGTGTGTGTGTGTGTGTGTGTGTGTGTGTGTGTGTGAGAGAGAGAGAGAGAGAGAGAGAGAGACAGAGACAGAGACAGAGACAGAGGGAGAGGGAGAGGGAGAGGCAGAGACAGAGACAGAGGGAGAAGGAGAGGCAGAGGCAGAGACAGAGACAGAGACAGAGGGAGAGGGATAGGGAGAGGGAGAGGCAGAGGCAGAGACAGAGGGAGAGGGAGAGGCAAAGGCAGAGAGTGTTGTGTGGGAGTATTTCAGCCTGTTGGTGCAAAGCAGACTCACATGTACAAGGTTTTATTAGCCAAAAGGAAAAGTCCCTACAACCATACCACAGATTTTCTGTGAGAAAGTTTAAGGCGATTGCTTTTTTTTTCCAGAAAACCTCCAAGATTCCCCCATGAACAGTAGTATTTTAGTGACTTTTGCACACTTTCCTGCTTGTGCCATAATGAGTAGAGCTTTGTACTGATGGTGCATATGCAAGACTTGCCTTTTCCATAGGAAAGAGCATTCATAACCAAAGCCCATGTCCAGGAGCTTCAGACTGGAGCAGATACAGATGTAGGTCATGTGGTGAGCTTTTGTGTGGAGTATAATGCCACAGGGGCACAGTAGACAACTCAGAACTCTTGAAATATTGCCGTTGGCTAGAACCTTCCCAGTGTTTATCAAAGCCTGTGAATAAATGGCCATTTTCAGCTAAGAAGTCCAAAGCCGCCTTCCCTCCCTGAGCACAGCGTTTTCCTTCCTAGAGAGGGAATCTCTACTTGGCTCACAAATGTCTCTGCTTCTTTGTAGTTCTTTGCCGTTACCATCCATAGTTACTCAACAGCCAGGTACTTAAAATGATTTATGTCATTTACCAGAGGGAATTGTTTCCTTAGGACCATTTTTTCCCAGGTAGGCATAAAGCAAATTCCTCAGCTTCCAGGCTAGCAGGATCTGGAAGTCTTTCTGGTGATGTCTTCACCACTCCTTTTTCTGTTCTTTGTTCTACCAAACTGCAAACCATCTGTGCCTACCAGTTCCTTTGTCTTTGTCTTTGCTTCACTTATGGTCACCTTTTGGGGAGCCTTCAGTGTCTGTCCTTGAGCTCCTCTACTTGTCTCTATGGATCCTACCTGGTCCTCTCTTTCCCAACCAAGCTTACCATGCCTGTATTGGCTGTATTGGCCATGGTTTAGTCTGCTTTCTGCTTTGCTACTCATGTCCTGTATTCCATTCTGGTACCCAGGAGGCATTGCATACAATTAAGATGTGTCAATATAATGCTGTCTGTTTTTTTGTTTTGTTTGATTTTGTGGCTTCACAAGGTAGCACATCTGTTATCCCAGCACTCCGAGGACAGGAGGATCAGAAGTTGAAAAACCAGCCTGGGTTACACAGTGGATCCCAGATCAGCCTGGACTACAAGTAAGAGCCTATTTCAAGATCAATAAATAAATAAATAAATAAATAATAAATATATACATACATACATGCATGCATGCATGCATACATATACATATACATATATATATGTATATATATACTTCTTGTAATCTGTTTATTAAGCATCTAAATTTGCTTTGAGAATGTACCAACGGTGATTTGCTGAACTTTCTTTACTAGCTCATTTACTTTCTTGCTAGCTCATTTAATCACCACATAAAATAACAATGATGTTATTAATGTTGTTGTTGTCAACACCCATTGGATGAACCAACTGAAGCTCCAAGACGTTCAAGATCAATAGGATAGGTTTGAACCCATGACAATTCAGCCCAAGGATTGCCAGGAGCTAGCTTTCTCCAGTTTATAAGATCTGAGATGACTGATTAATTTCAGAGGATCTTTCAGCTGGCTTGAAAGCATTATTTTAATCATATTATCAATTCATAACAATTAATTCGTAAGACAAAAGAATTAGCAGAGTGATACTAAATGCTTACGACTTGCTGCTTCCTATTTATTTTGACATATTATTAGTAAGTATACACTTGATGTCACTTATGTTGTCTGTACTGGGAATGCTGGAGATAATGGTGTAGAGCTGGTGTCTCTTCCAAATTTTATGTGCAGGGCTGTTCCATGGCCATGATGGAAGTGTTTTCACCAAGGACACAGAGCAAATGAGGGGTCCCTAACTGTGAAACAGTTACTAACTGTTTGAAGCACACCGCTGGCCTGAAAGGCATATTCTACTCCAGTACACAACAGGCTTTGAGTCCAAATCACACATAAGCCCTTTCGTTTCTTGGCTTAACTTTCACCCAGTCCGGCCCAACTTTGGACTGTCATAGACAACCTGCCTCCTGAGATTAGAAAACTGCCCTTTACAAGGCTTATTCAGCCTTCAGGGTTGGGTCAAACAAATCTGTGTGGGGATCCTATGCCTGTAGCCCTATATCCTATACCTCTATCACAAATGTAGTAAACGATGCTTTAATTCAAGAAGTCTGTTAGAACTGGGCCTCTGTATCTTCATCTGCCTAAAGCTAAGTGTGGCCTAGACTCTCTTTGTCCTTCTATCTCTATTCTAAGTGATAGATAGTACATACACATCCATTCTGTTCTGTGGAGCTCAGCTCCTGCTCACCGCACCATGGGGCACTGAAGTTAATAACCTTTTAGAACTCTTTCATAGCTGCATAAGCTTGTGGACTGGCAGGGAAGGCCACGATCTTCACTAAATGTTTCATTTCTATCAGATAGCTTCGGCTTTACCACCAATGCCAGCTTAACTGCTGATCACTCAGAACTCTGATGCCAAGAAAGGACTTGAAGATAGAATGCCTTTCTGGTCAGGAGCTCTTCTTGTTTAGGGGCAAACTGCAGCTGACCTCAAGTCAAAAGGAAGGGCAGGGATGAAGGGGGGGGGGCAACTCCTGAGCTGATACCTTTTAACAATCTAGAAGAATGGAAAAGAAACACTGAAATCTATACGGAGTTTTGGTTTGACATACTTGGCTGGGCCTTTGGCGAAAAGAGTAGGAAGAAGGAAGGGATAAGATATAAGTCAGGTGGAACTCTCTACTAGATTAGAAAGACCAGAGGAAAGATCATGGTAACTAAGGAAAATTTTATGCATGAGGCTCTGGTATAGTTCTCATGGTCAGAGAGTGCACACAGCAGTTCAGATAGAGCATCTGTGGCCTTACGTTCGGCTTGCTCTTGACCCTGATCCTGTGTCTCCATGAAAAAAAATCAGTAGCTGTTCTTAATTACCATCCTCATATGCAAGTACAGTTCCTTCAGGTTCTAGGTTTACAAATATCATGGCTTCCATCTGCTGATCCACAAGATGACTTTGTGGAATAGATACACTGTAACTTTTTTTTTGTTTTGTTTTTTCGAGACAGGGTTTCTTTGTGTAGCCCTGGCTGTCCTGGACTCACTTTGTAGACCAGGCTGGCCTCGAACTCCCAAAGATCCGCCTGCCTCTGCCTCCCAAGTGCTGGGATTAAAGGCGTGCGCCACCACTGCCCGGCTTGTAACTTTTTTTTTTTTTTAACAGAGAAAGAATTGAAGGTTCTGGTAGGAAATTAGGCTAGACATACATGCTTGTGCATGTCCAATCCCAGAACTCATGAGGCTAAGGTGAGAGAACCACTCTGAGGCTGAGGAAAGCAAGGACTACGGAGAAAGGTCCTGTCTCAAAAGTAAATAAATATGCAGGAAATTAGCTCACAGTCACCTGAGTGTTGAGCTGAGACTCACGCTGAGCTTGCTCTTTTAACTCTACTATAGGTATGCTTTTCCAGTTTCCTGTGACCTCTGCCTGATTATATCAAACCTGTTAGCTGAGGTGAGAAATTTGCCAACCGCTGCTTGCTTGAGGACCCACAACAGCACACTAGAGAAAGAAGCACTCGATAAACTCATGGGCTCAGCAAAGCCTCGGAGCAGAAAGGGAGCTCCTTCAAATGTCAAGAGAAATGAGGTCGACAGAGATCTGTGCCACTCCCAAAGTCACGGTGTCAGAATCAAGGCTGGAACACTCCCATGGACCTCCTGTCTCCATGCATCGAAATGTTCTTCACTTTTGCCTTCCTTCAGACACCAGCAACATTAAGAAAAAAAAAATCATTACTTACAATCCTTGATCATCCTTGGAAGGACAATGTAACATTTTCTGCCAGTTTGGAAATTACGAAGGAATTGGGACAGAGGGGGGCAAGCATGCTCCAATCTCTGCAGTCACTTTGCATTTCATCTGCCCTGTGCCAGGCCCTGGATTTATTGCTGGTGAGGATGACTCATGTTCTTCTGATGCCAACCAACTAATTTATCTCACCATGGCTTGGTAGGCACAAACGTTTAGTATGTGATCAAAAATAGAGACCACCTGTCATCCAGTACCTTGGACCTGGTCTTCAAGCCTGAGAACTTACTCAAACCCATATCAAACACTTAGCCCAAATATAACCAGATAGACTTTGTTTTAGGAATCATCATTTTGTTAACACAGTTACAGAAATTAGGAAAATGTAATGGAGAGAGGCATTTCATTTGGAAGTCACCTGTCCGGGGTTATTCCCATTGGTTTGTTAAATTGACTTGCCTTTTACTTTCTTTTCTCTTTCTTTCTTTCTTTCTGGAGGGGGAGGCAACTAATTTCCTCTCTTTGGGCCACCTCATCACTGTGTACTGGAAGGAGTTAAAGTGGATAAACTTTAGAGGATCATCTTCTTTCTTTTTTTTTTTGTTAATTCTCAGAGTTTCATGCAATATATCTTGTTCATATTCACTCCACCTGTTCCTCCTAACTCCATCAATTTTTATCCCTTCTTGCCCTTATTTGTGTCCTCTGAAGATGCTCTGGTCCTCTGGCTTTTACTGTTTTTCTTTCCCGTCTTCCATGATGGCCCCTGAACCTTAAGAGTAGGGGATGTGTTGTAAGCATATTATTGGGTGTGGTCGCCCACAGTCAGTTCATTTCTGCACTGCGACCAGTTATGGCTTTCTATACTCATCTCCACCTACTGTAAGAAAGAGGTTTATTTTCTGAAGAGTGGGGGGCTGCACTTATCTGTGGGTGTAAGGGCAGTTATTTAGAATAAAGTCAGGAATTGTACTAGTGTAGGAAAATGGCAATAGTATGTTGTCTAGCTTCCAAGGCCTCACCAGTCAGAGGTGGCAATTACTGATTTTGATAGGCCCCTTAAATACCTTAAATACAGGGATCTGTTATATCTGTTTTTCCTGTAAGAACCACACAGTGCTGGAGTCTTCTCTATTCTATGGGAAAACAGCATACATTCAATACTGCTTTGATGACCAGCAGCTTGGCCTCTTCCACTACTTGATCTCTGTAGATTTCTGTGGCTTAAGGTGGAGGCTTCAGTGCCCTAAGAAAGCTTCGGGCAGTTTAATGGTTAGTGTTATTTGGGCATGGCTATGAGAGACAATCTTAATTTCATTAATTAATACAGCAAGGCCCATCTCAATCATCAGTGCCATCATGGGCAGTGGATTCTAGGCTTTGTGAATGCAGAAAGGGTGCTGGACTGTAGCATGTGTCCCTCCCTCCCTGTTTCCTAGTTGTAGATGCAATGTGACCGACCAGATGCTCCAAGTTCCCTCAGTCTTGACTTTCTGACTCTGATGTACCTTGAGCTGTGAGCCAGCCTTGTTCCTTTGTCCTGTAAGTTGCCTTTTCCAAATTATTTTCCCATAGCAACAGGGTGAAATGAAGACAAATCATTCAAAAGGAACTGAGGTTCAGTCACATTGAGGAAGAGTATCTGCCATCTTGATGGCGGTCAGATGGAATTTTAATTCATGTGAACAAAGGAGCCTGGGAGCTTTATTACAGTGCCATTCACCAGCGTAAAACATCTGTAAAATGGGAGAGAGACGGTCTCATAGCCTTTTGTGTAAAATTAGGAGACCAGCAATGTGTTAGGACTGTTTCATACAACTTCCTGAGACATTTCAACTGCTTAAAAATATTAGCCATTATTTTTATTCTTAGTGTTTGAATGAAATTTCCTAGAAATTTCTCGTAGTCTCAAAAGATAATTGTGGAGGGAGAGTCCTGATGGGACAAGGATTTGCTGTCACATACTTTCTCTCCCTCTGCCCAACAGCTCATCTCAGTGTCTCTAACACACACACACACACAAACACACACACACACACACACATGGGGGGGGGCGGGGGAGAGAGACAGACAGACAGACAGACAGACACAGGCATACACTCACAGCAAATGCACTGCACATACAATTCTGTCTGCTGCAGAAACTAGACTGTTTATCTCAAGCCCCTAGAACAGGAATGTACCAAATACTCTTTGGAAACCGAAATTACTTTGGAGGTACTAGACTCAAGAATGTGGGTATAAACTACAAATAATAGGCAATTTCATACTGCAATCTTTACTTTCAGGAGTCGTGGGCTTTCCTTTTCACATTTCTTTTTCTTTTTCCAAAAGCGTCATCGTTTATGTGGTTTGTAAATGACCTTTCCTCTGGAAATTAGACATCTCAACATAAAATACAAAATTGTGACTGATTGAACACATGAAAAGCTCAATTACTTTAAAGCCAGGTTAAGTCCTCCTTGGGGCACAGCAGCCTACAAGAACAAATTTGCTTTGAGTCACATATTTTACATAAACCAAAGAGGTTACCCCTAAGAATGACTGTCTGGCTTATTGTTCCCCGCCCCCATGGTGGCCCACATGCTATAACAGGAAGACATTAGCAGTTTCAAGACTTGAACTTTCTCTTGAAATTTTCTTCACCTAAACCAAGAAGAGTTTCTACAGTAAAAAAAAAGAACAAAAAACAAAAAAAAAAACAATGATCACCATGATGCTTGTAGTGAGTGGTCATGGGCTACGCATCCTTTAGATAACAAGATAAAGATTGGATGAAAATAATTGGAATATGAAGACATGATCATGAGATACTTAAGTAGATTAGCGAGATAATGAAGGTGAAATGTCTATGTGAGAACCTTCAAGCAGATGTATGAAAACGCTGTAGAACATCAACACAAGGAAAAAAAATGAAATTTGGATTTTTTTTCCTTTCAAATAAAGCAGAATATCCACAGATTTTTTTTGTTTTTGAAACAGTGCCACACGCATCTCTGGCTGGTAATGAAATCACTTTGTAACCATTTTCCTGCTGCCACCTCCTGAGTGCTGGGATTACAGGCATGTACCACCGCATTTGGTATATGTGGTGGTGGGGTCAAACCCAGGACTTCCTGCATGCTGGGGAAAGCATTCTACCAAACTAAGCCATAGCCCTGTTTTGATGGCTGCTGTAAATGTCTGTGGGGCACAGCCTTCTTTCATCCAGAAGTTTCTTTTGCAAGACTCAGTCCTACTGTTTCGTGGCATTCTAGAACAAAAGGCAAGTTGTGTCAGTCTGTGGAACAGTTGAGAACCCGCAACCAACTAGCAGTTTTGTCTACGTTCAAAAGTAGAAACATCAAGTTTTTTTTTTTTTCTGTGTTATTTGTTGACCTAAACTCAAGGAAATAATATGTGTGACATTCCAGAGTCCTGCCCTTTAGGGAAACTGAGATTGGAAGAGAGACCTGAAGATGAATGATGAGAAGAAGGTCATTGGCCTGAAAGTGCTTGAAGTTTGTAGGACTTTGAAGATACAGATTTAAAACAAATAGAGTAACGCGACTAATTGGGGAGCACACATTCCACACTGGTTGGGTTCAGACTTGACTGAAGCAGACCAGAGGACAAACTTGCTATTAAACAGAATATAGTTAAGAATATCTGAAAGCAAACAGCCAAACTGAAAGAACTGGGAGCTGTGCTGCTCTGTAGTTAGTGAGTGCCTCGTTCCAGAATCCATTCCACACAGGGAACAGAAAGGACGCTGAGTGACAAGTGATAAGGCAAGGGGGCTGCACGATAGGAAAATGTCCCAGGTGGTGTCCCATAAATCTCTCCAAAAGTCTAGTACTTCTTTCTTTGAAAAAAGAGAATATTCTAGAACGGCCGTGCAAACAGAATGGCAACGGGCAGATTGAAACTTGGGCGAGCTCACCTCTCCTGTACCACTGTAAGTGAATGATGAGGTTCTGCCCTCCTGCAAATGAAGGGCAACAAAGGACCAAGACGACATAAGGCACTGTCCTTATTCCTAAATTCACGTGATATGTGGAAGCTTTTGCTTTCAGATGGGTTATGGATACTTTTTTTCTTTAAACACAAAGGTTTCCTCGGCTGGTGTGATAGATCCCAGATCACACAGCTGGTATTGCTCAACTTCAGATGGTACTGGACTTGGAGGACCACACTACATGGCCTAGCATGTGCAGCACTAGCAGAGGGTGAGGGTTGGGATTTGTGGCGCTGGGGTGGTTACGAAATCTTTGTTAGAATGTGTGCTGCTGCTTTTAGAGACCAACAGGATGATCAGGGATGTCTCTGCTATTTGCCATACTAGGCCTTCAGGATGCTTATCCTATGAAATTCATGATCTAGGGCCAAGTTGGAGGAATGTTGCATAGCAGTAGAACCTCTCTCCTAGATTTAGGAAGTCTAAACAGGACTGAAGGTAAGCACTGTTTTGAATAATGATGCTTTTCACTAACTTATTTTTGCCATGGAAGTCAGGTGACCATTTTTTGACTGACAGTTCTAGCATCCTGGGAACTCATGCTCAAGAGCAAGTACTTTGAATTCAACAGTCTCCCATGCACTGGCCCACAGAATGTTTGAAATGAAAGCAACACTAAGCTGAATACCATTTCTCATCCCTTGAGTGGTGAAAACTGAGGCCTAGAAGGGTTGTGTCAATGTAATGACCAATACCCATTAACCCTGGCCTGCACGATCCTGAAATTTAAAAAGCCAACAGATGCCTATAGCATGAGATCCCGGGCTATAGTGCACTAGAGCATTGTATATAAGATTCGATGTGTGTATGTATGGAAGTTACTGGAACACTGGATTTGAAAACCACAGCACTGGAGTCTGCGGATTTCTCACTGTTACTGTGCAGGCCAATCTTTCCATTCCCATTAGCATCAGGGGCCCGTCATCTCTAAACTGGGGAGGGTAATGTTTGTGTGACTGATTTCACAAGTTCTGGTAAGAATCAAGACAGAGAAAGGATGTGAAAGTTGTTTGTAAGATGTGCTGTGCTAAGTAAGTGCAGGGATCCTTCTTCCTGCTAACAGGATGGTACTGCAGGCAGCACTTAGAGGATATTTCTGTTCTCCGTTGCCTCTCTCTTCCCGAGGGTACTTTGCATGCATCTGTCCACAGGCTTCATCCTTTAACCACTGTCACGAGTTGACGAGGTGGTCTGTCACTCTCACCAAGCCACTTATCCCCTGGCACAGGACAAGTGAACATACGGCCACACTTACAGAGGTGACTAGTGAGGGAAGTTGGAAAGCTCTGAGTTTTGCCATACGCTCAGCAGGTACTTAGATAACTGACTGCTGGTCATAGGCTCCATTAAAAAACAACAACAAGCTTTCCACAGTCTGTGCTATTTGCACTAAAACTGAAAAGTTGAAAAGGCAGAATCCTGCAATAACATAGCAAAAGAAAAGAGGTAGTGAGGGGAAGCAAGGACTGGGTTGATGAAGCTTCGGTATCTTATCTCTGGAATGTAATTGATGATCTGAGTGTAGTGTGAGATCTTAAGTGAAATGAATCGGTGGTTTCAGTTCCGGATATGGTATGCAAAGAAAAAGAAAAAAAAAAAAAAGCCTTGCTCTTTGAAATTCAGCACTTCCTTGTCTGTGCTTCAGGAAGCCACACGCCTGATGCTGAGTGTGGAAACTGACTCATATCTAGCCCCTTGAGATTAGCCTCTCCAGCCCCCAGACGGTGGGCAGGGCTTGGGGCCTAATGGGAAACCAGAATGGGGTCTGGCCTCATCTGGAGAAGAAGGATCAGACACAACATCACTGATGTGCATCTCTTTCAAGGTATGTCAATTTCCAGATGTTTCTATAGGTGGTCGATCTTCTGGACCATCACCAAAGCATTTCACCATGTACCTCACAGCAAGTGAGTGATCTGAAATGACAGAAAACAAAATTGCAAAAGCAGTGGCTCCCAAACACCTTATTTTCAGAGTCATGTCAAAGGAAATCAGTCAACTGAGCCACTTAGTGGAACCACATGACCCTGAGATCTTATCATGTGTTTTCTCACCAAGAAGCCCCAGAACTTACAGTCATTCCTCTCTTTGACTGTCCCAACAAGCTTCTGTATGGCAGTTAGGTATTAGGGATGCAGTATAGCAGTATATACATATATATGTATATATGTGCAAGATAGATAGATAGATAGATAGATAGATAGATAGATAGATAGATAGA
>CAJQZJ010033514.1:1230952-1260341 GCA_907164525.1 Lophiomys imhausi | reverse complement strand
TTTCTTTCTTTCTTTCTTTCTTTCTTTCTTTCTTTCTTTCTTTCTTTTTTCTTCCTTCCTTCTTTCTTTCCTTCTTTCTTCTTCCTTCCTTCCTTCCTTCCTTCTTTCTTTCTTCATCCTCTCTTGCCTCTCTCTCGCTCCCTCTCTCTCTCTCTCTGTCTCAGTCTACTTTGTCTGCATTCTTTCTTCCACTCTTACCCTTCCTCCTCCTCTCCTCTCATGCATGGCCCAGCCCAGTCTGTCAGCCGTGGTCAACCTTCCACCCTCTCTCCTTGCTCTGGACTCTCCCAGAGGCCTCTGGATATTCTCTTTTCTACAATAAAAATCCTCCTCTTCAACTGTATCTTACCGTGGTCCTGTCCTCATGTATACAATATCACATTTAAATTTTGTAAAGATCTCTTGGGCCACAGTAAGAAAAAGATGGATAATGTCGCTGAGCAGAGGATGACACTGCTATGCAAATGTTTTAAGAATAAAAGCCACCAGAGGAAGAATTCAAATGCACACACCAGGTTGCATCTCCCTCTGGCTTATGGCTCCTCATATCATTCCCTGTCCCATCCTGGGGTATCTTCTTCATTGGTCTCTGCTGACCTTCTTCTTACTTTGTTCTTTAACTAGTACTTATCACTATGTTAAATCATTAACTTGTTTTTCATGTCTCCCACCACAAGGTGACATCACCATTAGAGCAGAAGCCTTCTGTGCCTTACCCTGCACTGACTCTTCGGGCTTAGCAAGTTCACATAGTGATTGGTAGAGAACCTTTGACCTTGGGGGGTAGTACTGAGGCTGAGATGAAGATGGCCTAGAAAGGCAGACAGCCCGCTACTTTCCACATTCAGCACAATTTATGAGTGGGCATAGCTGTCTTTAGTCAAGAGGGGACAAGTCCCTTCTCACAGACAGCATTTGCTACCCACAGTTGAGAACTTCTATGGCTCCTGATTTTGCTAATGTCCTTTATTCCTTGTCTTTCCACTTAGAGTCTTCCAGGGCCCTTCTGCCTTGTGGTCCTGTGTTTCAGTCCCAAGTCTGTCACTGGCTGGCTAGGGGACAAATTAGCTGCTTTTCCCCAGACTTCATTTGCGCATTTGTAAAATGAGAGCATTTAGCCAGGGATCTAAAAGACGCTATGTAACTTACATGTCATGGTTCTCAGTTTTTTCCCTAGCTAAGGTAAAAGCTCATCGGCTTTCATTTTCCTAAAAGTATGCAATAATTATACACAAAATTTCAATACTCTTTATGTCTCTTCATTATGGTTCAACTTTTAGCTGTATTTCTTTTTATCATCAGAGCCTATATGTGGGCATGAGTTTCACTGTTACCCTTGAACATTGTTTGTCATGTGTCTTTTATGTTACTACAAAGTCTTCCCATTTATCATATTAATGGGTACATAATTTTCTATGGAGTTAATATATCATAAGTTGTTTAAACATCTCCAAGGAAATTTGGTTTCTTTCCAGGTTTTGCTATTTGAAAGTGATCTGAGTACACAGTTTTTCTTTCTTTTCAGAGACTTTTGCCTTAGGGTAAATCCTTAGGAGTAGGATCTCTAGATGAGTTTTATGGCTCTTGAAAAGTGTTGCCAAATGGCGCTCCAAAAGGATTGTTTCAATTTGTGCTCAATTTCTGTTCAAATGCACAATGCCAGTTTCACAGAAACCTTGCCAGCTTTTTTTTAAAAGTCAATTTCCTTTCTTTTTTTTTTTTCAAGTTGAACTTATATGCAGTGGAGCTTCCTGACTACTCCTCTATGGGGATTATCATCAGCGGAGCTGCCGCTCTAATACAGCGACTGGCAAATAGAAACATTCAATAATCAGTCTGCTATTAAATGAAGAGAGAACTTAGGAGGGGCAAGCACACTTGTCCTGCCCTTGAACTCATTTTTTTCTACCCCTTGTCTCCAGTGCAGCTTTAGTGTGCGTATCCTTTGCTTTCAGCGTGACCTCCTGGGACAGCAACAGGCAGTCCCTCTCAGTTCCAAACAGCCAATTCTCTTCCTGGTGGATTCTTTCTTCCTTTTTGCATCTTTATTGAGAGTGTCCTCACTAGACATGCGATGTCCTTTCCTTTCCCGGAGTTTCTCATGCTCGCCTGAAGCCTCTAAGACATATCTTCTGTTCATCTTCCCAGAGCTAGCCCCTGGTTACTTCTTCCCAGAGCTAGCCCCTGGCTACATGAAGACATTTCCCTAGTGGATGTTTTATCTATTTCCTTCTTCAAGTTGGATTTCATCCCTCATTCCTCAAGAATTAAAATTCTTGTGTCTTAAGACCCAGGTTGTCCCCTCTCTGTGAGTTCTAATTAATAAATTTATCCCTTTAAGTGTTAGAACCATCCATTTATTAAAGTGTACTGAAAGTCATCCAGGTGGCGGCAATCAGGATACAAAGATGGCTATGATCTAGTTTCAGCTTTGGAGTCCAGTGGGTCAGAGAGGAGCACAAGCCTTTGTCCTTAGAGGCTCTTGAGCACCTGGCTGTTTTGTAGGTCAAGGGATGACAACCTCAGGCTAATCTGGTGTCTCCTTTGTTTAACCAGCCCTACCAGTTCATTGGTAAAATGATGACTGTCCTACCAAGTCTAAACTTCCACATGCTATTTCATAGAAGTGTCACTCTTGTTTAGAACCTGAATTTTTGAACCTCAGACCAAGAAAGGATTTCCAAGTAGGATGGGTAGTAACCAGTCCTCAAGAAGAGCCAAACAATGCTCTAGGCGAAAATGAAGGCCCGACCTCCCAGATATCTACCTAAGTGAGGCTTGTGGCTGTTGTGAGAGTCAGTAGGAAGCTAAAGAATGCCATTCTCCTAGGCAGAAAGAAAACGAGAGTCTCGTATTAGCTAGAGAAGAGGTGAATGGGGAAAACCCAGCTCTTACTCTGCATTGTTTGATAACCTGGATTATTCCATTCAGCTTCTCTAGAATTCAGTTTATTTATGTATAGAAGTGTTTAGGGTTGGGCGGTTTGTTTGATCTGCATAATATACCACTCAGTTCTTATAACCCAAGCTCCATGCAACAATAAAGCCTATTGGCCCTTCTTAACTTTTCTAATCCTCCTTCAGCAATCCCTGAAAACCACAGGAAAGAAGGTGACCTCATTGTTCCCGACAGATGTTAGAGAGGCCACTGGGATGCCATGTGCTCTGATGGCCATAGTAATGGCCATCATGCCGAGGAGTCACAGCGCAATCTGTTGCTGGCAGGGTTTACACTGTCACTGTGGCTGCTTGCTTCCTGTCATGAAGACAAACCACCATCTTATTTTGTTTTGGTTTCTCCTCATGTTTTGAGTTTGCCACTCCTCGCTGCTTGTTATTAGAACAGACATAATTAATAACTCCTGGGCACGTGGAGCAGCCAGATTGAACAATCTGCCTCCTGCTTTCTTGAACAGTCTTCCATGAACAATCTGAAAGCCTGGCTTTATAGCCTGGACTAAATACAACGGATTGTTTTGTAATCTTAAGCAAGTATAATAAAGTCACTACACTGATTATGAAAAATAAAATTCTCTTTGTAGTTCCTGGCAGACATTTTGCTGAACCTCTTCAGTTAAGAAATATAAGCAGTCCAGGCATGGTGGTCCATGATGTAATCTCTGTACTTTGGAGGCCGGGGCAAGAGAATTGCCGAAATTGAAGGCTAGCCTGGGCTACACAGTGAATTTCAGGGCAAGCTAGGCTGCATAGTGAGAAACCATCCCAAAAAAATCAAAACATGCAAATAAAAGCATGCACTAAAAATAAAAGTCACGTTCTTTTTAAAATTTCCATTGAAAAGATTTTTCTCTGGCTTTCTTTGGTTATAATTCCACAGTCTCCCATTCTGGGTCATTAGGAGTTAGCTTCTAAAGTTTAACCCATTCAAATCTAGACTACTTTTGCTCAGAGGAATTAAATCAAAGATTCATCATTCCTGGTTGAATTTTCTTGTTTTCAACACATGTAGCCACAAGTCCTGAGCCTTTCTACTTAGGGAACCAGCTTGTGGGCTGAGACCCCTTTAGGGCTGTATATCAGATATTTACATTATGATTCATAACAGTAGCAAAATTACAGTTATGAAGTAGCAACAAAATAATTATAGTTGGGGATTATAACAATATGAGGAATTGTATTAAAGGGTCACAGCATTAGGAAGGTTGAGAATCACTGTCTTGGGGGCTTCTATCCCCAAATATTCATTACTCCAATCCTACCATCTGAACTCATTAACGTGTTTGTAGTTATTTAGTGGGTAGAACCTAAGTAAACCAGTGTAATTATTTAAAATTATTCTCTGTGCGTAGTCATATGTGTAATCATTTAAAATTATTCTTTGTACGGTTCTGTGGGGAACAGAAATTTAATAAAACAATTAGTTTACAATTTATAATCAGTGCTATATTAATAATTCCAATACAGGGGTTACTTGTGTTCAAGGTATGACATGACCATAAGCCATTGCTTCCTAAGCTTTTCTATGTATTGAATCTTTGGGGAGAAACTTAGCAAAATATTAAGGGCTCATGCCATCCTTCGAGTGCCCAAATTGCTTCAGGTGCACCTTGGACCTTGAAAGCTTTAGACAATGACAGGGTCTAGTGTCCAGGCCATTTGGGGGGATTGCTGACATCATAGAGGCACGAGACACACCACAAAGACAGGAGCTGTTAATTTTATAAATGTTTCACCAGGGTGTTCAGAACAGAATTCTACTAACAATTCCATTTACCAATGTGCATGAAGTGCCAGGGAGGCTTTGCAGATGAGACTGGGATTTGAGTTCTGTCTTAATCTTAGCTGCTGAGGGCTCTTGGGGTAACTTGCCCTGTTTGAAGATAACCAAGAACAAGTGAAGGCACAGACAGTATGGAAGCAAAGACAGAAACAGACCAGTCTGGAGGAACAAGGGCACATGAAGGAAGAAGCAGGAAGCTAGTGAAGTTCAGAGTACAGTGAGGCATTTGGAGGACTGAGGAGACAAGAAGTGAGTGAAACAAATCTGGTAGAAATAGACATTCTTCACATCTGAAAGAAAAAGAGTCCCTCTTCTCCATCTAGCCTTCTCACCCATGAAAAAAGGCATTTCCATTGAGTTCCTGGTGTGAGCTTGAATAGAAATCAAACCTCCTTGGATGAAAAGTCAACCTAAGCCATGTTCCACTGACTCCTGAGTAGAGTGCAGGAGACTCCCGCTTAGCATAGCTCAGGTCCTCCCCAGGTCTCATCGAGAACAAAGAAAATGAGGAAGAATTGTGTGTAATGAAAGGTCAATAGACTTGGGAATTGAGCATGAAAAAGACAGTTCTGGAAATCACATCTCTTTATATCTGGTGATCTAGATCTGCCCACATTTCCTTTAATGGCCCAATTGTAACTTTTGCTGAAGTGAAGACCGGTTTTGCATGGAGAATTTTGGTTTCTTGAGTTCTGCCAGGAGGCCCGTGGTAGCGGAGAAAGAAATAGCCCACATTTGCAGATGAAGAACTAGTGTTCCAGCTGTACTAAAAAAAATTCCAAGGAAAATGTATCATGAGCTGTGCATAGTCAGAGAAAGAAACGGTACATATTCTCCTGAAAAAGAATCCAGTTATAAAATCTAGGCATTAGGAAAGGTTTGTGGCTCATCTTGTCTAATCTCCCTTGTGTACCGGGTAGGACATGAAAGCCAGACCAATGGCATGAGTTGAATAAGGTCACTCGGCAAGACAAATGATAAAGATGGAAGGGAAATTAGATCTTTTGTCTCTTAGTGAAGATTTTTGAACTAAAAATATTTTGGGTTTTTAATAAGGAAAAGTGTGGCCTTTCCTTGGGTAACAGGTTATCTTCCAAACTTCTGACCTCTGGCAAACATCCGTGACCCAGTTGAAGGAACCCACTATATATGTATAGTCTTAAGTCTTAAGTAGACATGGTGGAAGGGAGGCAAAAAGACATAGGTAACTTTAGACCATTGGACCGTGCCTTCCCCATAGTGCAGGACTTAACATCCGTTGTCTGTACACTATGCTTTCTAGACTTTTTTTCCTTCAGTTTTCCCAATGCCACCATAAGGTATGGTGTTATTATCCTCATTTTACAGGTGGGGAAACGGTATCACAAAAATTAGCTAAATTGTGCACCTTGAGGCGATGAGGTGAAAGCCAGGTCGGGCTGACTCTGGGATTTATGCCCCTCCCATACAGAGTGGCTCTCTGGACATTTCCCTCTCTTGAGTAGGAAAGCTCCCAATACTAACACAAGACCTCAGCATACTGTTTCCCCATAATCCTCTACTTTTTTTTATTTTTTAGAAATAACTAATTATTTCACTCAGAAAGACCTCAAATATTACTCCAAACAACTCACTTCCAAAGAATTGGCTATATCCCCTGTTTTTAATGTTGAGGGTAGAAACCTAACCAGTTATTTTTCTTTTCTGCTCCAATGCTTTACAAGAACAAAAATAATCATATTAAGATGTCAAAAATAAATTTTGAAGTGTCCAAATGTGGGACAAAGGCGCCTCTTTTCTGAAAGACTCTGAAGACATTTAAATAGAACTCATATGTGCTCTTCATGTGAAGCACAGTGACCACAATTCAAATGAGGCCGTTAACAGGACACTAATGAGAATGAGCTGGGGACAAATACCAGATTGCAAAATAACTTCACAAAGTTTAAACCAGGAGCACACTGGTGGGAAAGCTGAACTGCAATGTCCTGCCCATTCAGGCCTACCCTTGGAGACATCTTGGGTTTCTTCCAGTTGCCTGCTCTGTTCACAAGTAGACTCAAGAGCCTTTTCAGTGCCTAGCCCTGAGCCAGATACAGTAGGGAAATGAAGGGAATAAACAGTTATCCTTAGGCTTTGGTTATAGTGAATTTTCTTATGCTCAAGAAACTATTAAAGCTAATAATTCCAGGCAGAGTTGGACATGGCAGTGTTTGCCTTTAATCTCAGCACTCGGGAGGCAGAGGTGGGTGGATATAACCTGCAAAGCAAGGTCCAGGCCAACCAAGGCAGTGAGAGCCTGTCTCAAAAAAAAAAAAAAATTATTCCAGGCAGAATAAATTTCAGGGCCGAATGGTTGCTGTTACTTACAGATTTGCACTGCAGTCAGATTTTACGGTGAGAGAGTGTAGTGTAACCTCAGGGACACAATCAAAAAATCACTTTATAGAAAGGATCCCAGGGAGAGAAAAGAACCATTAAGATAACACTCCATCACTATTAATAATCATGCCTATTTGTTTGATTTCATATTCTGTACTTTATACATTTAAATTCTTATCTGCACCATGACAATACTCAGAGATAGGTATTTAGAGATAAAGAAACTCAGGCATGGATTTGAGAACTCTTGCCTACAATCATCCATGTAGTTTCTCATAGAGGTAAGATCTAAATTCTAGCACATGTAACTGAGAAGCCCATCTTCCTTTTAATCTGGAACTCACATCCACAGACAGTTTCATTTCACTGAAATCCCTCTTTTACACAAAGAACCTCTGAGTGTATTCACCAATTTATTTAATATGCATTTTCCCCTGAATCCTGACTGTGGGGAAATCTGAGGATATCAAAAGGAAACACAGGTTATCAACCCCCCTGGATCTTAAAGCATATGGAGTGACTGACCTATGAAAAGAATTACAGTAAAATGTGGTGTGCCAGAAATACTGTGAGAGATTGGGGCAGAGTACATAGCTCTGGCTGGCTGGAAAAAGCGGCAACCTCATGACAATGGTACCATGTCACTGTGGTCTTGACATACAAATGAGCTGGCCATCATAGGACAGAAGCACATGCTGGGAAAACGTAGAAGCATATACAAAACCTTCCTGGCCTCAGATTGTGGAAGAAAATGGCATGTTTATTTAAGAGATCCAAGTTCATGTGAGAGGTGGCAAGGAAGGAGAGATGAAATTAACTCAGAGTGCCTAGAGGGGCATGTGCTCAGCCAGAGCACCTTACCTCAGTCTTGTAGGGGGTGGGTCAGAAGGGAGATTTCAAGGCAAGAGTGTGCCTTGATTGTATTTACTTTCTAAGGGGAATAACATGAAAGGATACAGTGATTAGGACACAGGTGATGCAGGGGTCCTGCTACAAGAAATGAGAGCATTAAGGGTGGGGGGACAGCATGGCTGAGATATTAACTTCCAAAGTTAAACTTCCAGCATTTGGTGATTGGCAGGTGGCAATCAAAGGAAAAAAGACTGCTTTCTAACTTCGTGGCTGCAGTGGATGCAAACGCTCCAAATAAGGTTGGAACACAAATGACCAAGAGCAGATTCAGCATCTGAGATGAGAGAATGGAAAAGAAAACTCTCTTTTGAGCGGGCTTTTTAAAAGGCCACCAGGAAGCACTGTGCTGGAGACGTAGGTTAGTGTTTGGGAAAGCAGTGGTAGTGTTTGGGAGAGAAATGGAGGCCGGAGGATTTAAAGCATCAGGATTTAAAGTGTATCTAGAAAGGAGAAAGAGGTCGAGACTCAGAGTGGATTCTTGAAGAATCTCAGTACTGATGTGTACACATCACAGGACAGCCAGTGGGAGGCCAGGAAAGATTTTTAAGGGCGATGAGTTTTTTGGGCTGTAGACTGCTTGCGTAGCAAGAACAAGTCCCCGGATCTGGTTCCCAGAACATTTTTTTTAAAAACTGATGAAGCAGTTAATTTTTAAATGAAAATACTACTGTGGGTATGAGAATGATGGAAATTGCAGAGAGGTGGCTTGATTTGGCAATGAGGAGGTCCCTGGGGACACAGAAAGGACTATCTTGGTGAATGAGGTATGTGTTGGGTGTTATGAGGCAGGTGAACCTGTTTAGCACTGAAGAGAGACCACCCGTGGTTAAATTTAAATTCTGTACCAGTCTAAGATTTTTTTTAACCAGTAGTTTTCTAAAATTGTTGATCCAGTAACGATTTATGGAGAGCATACTCCTTGGCAGGGGACAGAGCAATGAACCACTGTCTCTGTCTTCATGGAGTTTTTGCCTAATATTAGGGAATGAAAAGGTAAATTAAACAAAAAATGCAAAAGTGTTTAGCAGGGTACACAACATTTAGGTGAGAAACTATTTTCATTTTCAAACTGATATACCTAAAATCCGGGAATTAAAAGGACAAGGTGGGCTCAGGAAGCGAGGGAATTCTAAGGTTTAGCTAGGGACTTCTATTTGTTGTGGTGTTTTAGGTAAGGTCTAGCTCCATGGCCCAAGCTCTCTTTAGCTAACAGCAGTCCTCTCACTGTGGTCTTCCAACAATGGAAACTGTAGGCATGTGCTGCCTCACTGGGCCAAGGGAAGGCTTGTAAGAAGGGGTTAATTGTGAACATAAAGTACAGGTGGAGTCTGAATAAGCAGAGGCGTGGGTTATTGGAGTTTGGAGAACATTTCAGATGGCTGGAACTTGTGTGATTAAGCAACTGAGTTTGAACGTGAGAAGAATTATTAACAGGACCCAGAAAAAATTCATGCCTGTCTCATAAAAATAGAGCACCAGAGCCATGATTCCTAAGGCAACAACCAGAAGCAACATTCGTTCCTAAGAACAAGGGCCAGAGACATTTGAGAGTCTTCCCCACCCCCATTCTGACTCATTGTGGGACTGAATTGGGTTTTAGTACTTCATTTCCCTTGGTCAAACCAAGACCATTTGAATGCACCTGCCTCCCATCTGTTGCCCTAGCCTAGCGGGTGAGGGTGGCCATTGTGAAGGGCAGGGAGCACTTCCTAATTGCTCTCTTGTGGCCAAGGCGCCACGTGAAGGCTTTTGGCGGTCTCACTCAAATGAAGTGGGGGCCCGGCTGACTGCTTCGCCACATGTGGAGGGCAGCTTGCCTAGGCCTCCCAGTGAACCCCTAGTTTGGTTTTGAGGTTGCAAATTTCAGACGCTAGTGGCTATTCTTAAAAAAACACTGAAGACCGGGAGGGGTGGTGAAGTGGAGTTCCACCTGAAAACGAGCAGCCATGACTTGACCACAGTCCACTGTCCCCACTGTCATGCATCCTGTCAGTCTTAATCCACGCTCTTCATTCAAGTAGTTGGGCTTGAGATACCTAGCAAGTGGCCCTGCGGGGGGGAGTGCAGGGAGGGGGGTGGGAGAAAAAAAGAAATTACAATGGAATAAAAAGGCAGCAAGCATCATGATGCATCAGGAGGGGCCACCATAAAGTAATGTGCCTAAGGACTCTTGCTTCACCAAGCAGTGAGCCACCTTGTTTATCTTCAGGGGCATAAGAGCTTGGCAACTCTCACTAGTCACACCTGCGTGGTAGTCAGCAAACCACAGAGCCCTGAGATGTGTTAGAACAGCGTTGTTCCTAAGGGCTACAATAGAGTAGAGTCAATGTTCCAGACAGAAATAAAGAATTTTCACCTCTTGGATTTTCTTGGTCTCCAGAACAGATGGTGGTGGTGATAGAGATGATGGGGATGTGTCACAAGTCATTCTGCATACTACAAAGTGCTAAGACACTTACAAACTCATTTTCTCTCAAGAGCATGTCTGAGATCTCAAGGATCATTCAAGTATTTGCCAAAGGGTAACACCACATCTGGGAGAGTTAGACAAGTGCAGATTTGTTAGTTAGAACTGAACATGGTGGAAGTTCAGAATTTTGCATTGTGGTCTTGCCCTTACCAGCTGGGTGACCTTGGACAAACCATTTCACTCCTCTAAGCTTTAGTGTCTTCGTATGTAAAACTGTGTTAATAATAACTGTCTCAGAAGGTTATTGTAGGGGTTTAATGATTTCATGTAAATAAAAAGGGACACTGTAAACTCTAAAGCACTTATGCAAATATTAATTACTATCTATACAAGAATGGGGTATCTGCAAGAATGGATACCAGTGCCAAGAGGCAATGCACGCTGTGCCTGAGAGAGCATTTAATTTTGAATCAGAGGACAGAGGCTCTATTTTGGTCCTGCATGTCAGGTGGCAGAGGAGAGTGACTCTCAACAGGCAAACGCAACCAGAGGTGGTGGTGCGCTTGCTTGCCAGCACAAAACAACTGCCACCATCCACCTGTCCCTTGTCACCTGTGATAGCCTGAATGATGGCCTCAGAGCCGCCCACAACCTAATCCCCAGAACTGTGAACACATTCAACCTCCCTTCCCAGATAGGATTAAATGAAGAGTGGAGAGGTGGAAAAGACATCCTAGATCACGCAGAAGGGACCTAGTAAGCACTGTGATGCTTATAAGCAGGGTGAAGGGAAAATTGGGGTTCATGACAACACAGAAAAATTTGAGTGATGGACCCTAAAGACTGAGGAAGAAGCTCAAATCAAAGAAGAGAAGCTGAAGAGACAAGGAAAAGAATCCTTCTCTAGCCTCTGGAAGAAGCCCTCCCTGCTATGATTTGACTTAAGCCCAAACAATGTAACTAAGACTTCAGTGGCTTCCAGAACCTTAAGAAAGTAATTTGTGTTGTTTGAAACCACAACAATTGCGTACTTCCTCACAGCAGTAATCACAAACTCACACACCAGCTCCTTCTCATGGCCCTCAGTTCCAAACACCCTGGTTCTGGCTTTCTTCTTTCTAACCTATACCCAGCTACTAAACAGGCTGAAGGGCTGTGTGGGCTCCTGACACTGCCTCCTTTGGCAGCCTACTATGGAGCTGATCTTACTGCTTCTACAGGGCTCCCACATTACCACGATTTATCTATTTATTTACTTATTTATTGTTTATTTATTACTTCAAGTTACATCTCCATCACAGTTCCCTCTCTCCATCCCTCCCTGTCCCACTCTCTCCCCCCTCTCCCACCTATCCTACTCCTCCAGAGTATGTTACCCCACATATTAACAGTCATATGAGTGTTAAGAGCTTCCTCTTGCACTGGGGGCCTATATGGTAACTCTATTAGGGCAAAGTGTCCCACTAACAGGTAATAAGGTCTGTGTTTCTGTTCCTTTCAGTGTGTTGGTTGTAGGATAGTTACCCTGTACTACAATGCCTAAAATCCAATTATAAGTGAATAGATGTCATGTGCATCTTTCTGAGTCTGGGTTAGCTCACTCAGGATGAGCTTTTCTAGTTCTATCCATTTGACTACAAATTGCATGATTTCCTTTTTCTGATAGCTGAGTCGTATTCCATTGTGTAAATGTACCACAGTTTTGGAGTTTGTTTTTTGTTTTAATTTTATCCATTCATCAGTTGAGGGACATCAGGGTTGTTTCCAGTTTCTAGCTATTACAAATAAAGCTGCTATGAACGTAGATGAGGAGGTGTCCTTGTGGATTGGTGAGGAATCATTTGGATGTATACCCAGGAGTGACATGCCTGGGTCTTGAGGTAGAGCTATTCCAAGTTTTCTAAGATATCGCCAGACTGACCTCCATAGTGGTTGCACAAGCCTGAACTCCCACCAGCAATGGAGGAGGGTTCCCCTTTCTCCACACCCTTGCCAGCATGTACTGTCATTTGAGTTTTTGATCTTAGCCATTCTGACAGGTGTGAGATGTAATCTTAGAGTTGCCTTGAGTTGCATTTCTCTGATGATTAAGGATGCTGAGCATCTCTTCAAGTGTCTCTTGGCCATTAGGGATTCCTCCTTTGTGAATTCTCGGTTCAGCTCTGTTCCCCATTTTTTGATTGGATTATCTGATCAGATACTTCCGTTTCACTCCTCAATTGCTCAAGTGCTTCGCGGTGTGTTCAGGGCGAGGAAACGAGACTTGATGCCTCTGGATGAGTTATTGAGATTCCTGGGCTCTCTATTTTCTCATCTGTTGTTTGGAGATAAACTGTGCTTCTATTGCCTCCTTACAGAGCAGAGCCTTAATAGAACTGATGGCAAGGAAAGGCTGTGTGATCTCTACACTTCTGTACAAGTGTGGAGCACTGCTATCATCATTATTAACATCACCTTAATTTTTAAGTAATTGTGTGTGTGTGTGTGTGTGTGTGTGTGTGTGTGTGTGTGTGTGTGTGTGTGTTAAGGTGTCCTTGGAGACCAAAGGGCTTCAGATCTCCTGGAGCTGGAGTTACAGGTAGTTGTGTGTCACCCAATGTGAGTGATGGGAGCCAAGTTTAGGTCCTCCAGCCCGATTCACCATTATGTTAAGCACAAAGAATCCTCCAGCTTAAACTCTTGTAACATATATGTCACAATGTATATATGTGACAATTAGCAAACACTCTGATTCTAAACAAGTGAAAGTATTTTCCAAGGATACTTCCCAGGTGAACATTGTATTTCAGACTCCCCGATTATCCTTGATTTGGAACACTAATAAAATATGGACCACCACCTCCAAATATGCACAGCTTATGCTGTATCAGTACACAAAGCGATTGAACCTTTAATGCTGCCCATTTGAAAGTAGTAAAGTATGGCAGTTTTCACTAGGGCAACAATTAACCAAAATGGCACATGCTGATGAGTAGCAAGTTCATTCAAAAATGAGCCTTAAGCATATCTTTTGTCCAAAAGATTGCCAAGAGCAAAGTGTTGTCCATGCAAGTCTGTCACCGTATCTCATCCCTGGAAATGGATATTTCACCAGTTTGGGGTTCTTTCCCACACATGTAGATCAAAATTTACCTAAAACTCAATTCCTACCCTCAAAATAGCCCATGTATTTTGACTTCACTGGTCAGAAAAACAATTACTTGGTAAGTTTAATCAAAGGAGTAGAGATTTTAAAATGTAAAGAGAAGTGACTGCTTGTGGCAGGTTGGGATAGGGAGACAACATTTATCAATCACTCGGCTCAAAATTCTTTGTGTTTAAAACAATAGTGGTGGTGGCTGGGGGCTGGCTCCTCAGTTAAGACTCCACATTGCCTTTGTCAAGGACCTAGTTTTGTAACCAATATCCATGTCAGGTGGCTCACAACCTTTTTGTTAGTTACTGACTTAATTCTCACTTTAGTGCCATCCTTTGACAATTAGTTTACATGATAGAGAAGAGGAAGCTGATATCAAAGACATTAGCTGTCTAGAAGGTCATCATGTGCCCAACCTGACTTTTCAGACTCCTTTTAGTTGATTTTTTTTTTTTTTGACAAAACAAAGAAAACAAAAGGGTGCTATTTGTGCTAGGGTCATACATCGTTGCATGCTCTGGGTTCTAAAATTAAGCAATTGATCTTGAGTCTACTCTTTGAAACTATCCACAATGCTCTCAACGTTCTTACAAATCGAGACAAACCCAAAGTGGAGCCATCTTTACACCCAGGTTTGGTACCTCTAGGCTGCCTTTCCTAGTGAGGCTCATGGCTTTCCTTGGAGGTGATGTCCCTCCTGTGACTTTTAGGTTTCTTTTGTAGTAACTAGCATTCACTCGGACTCATAAAGAGAAACTTGGCTAATACTTTTCCCAGCCTAATGCAAGAAGAAAAACAAAACTTACCTTTGAATCAGAACACTGGAGGCCAAGGCCTTGCTTAACTGCTCCCAACTGTGCAATGTGTGAGTCAGAAATGACCTGGATGATACCCCAGGTCTGCGTTTCTCATTGCAGGGCAGTAGGGTGGTTGGAAAGCTCGGATGTGTGTGATTGGTAAAGAGGGGGCTCTAAATGTGTCTGGCTTTGGTCATCTAAAATCTATGCTCCTGTTTACTTATAGTGAGAGTACCCCTTGTGTCCTTTGGTGACCCAGAAAGAAACAATGTGGTTGTGACAGGATGAATATTTACCAAGTAGATAGTGCTAGAAATAGGAAATAGGGCAGTTGGGCACAAAAGGCAAAACTCGAGTGGATCATAGGGAGAAAGAAAGGATGAAGGAGAGAAAAAGCTAAAACTATGAACTCTGATGCTTTGTGACTGTGTTGTTGAGAGCCAGGGT
The DNA here is from genome assembly GCA_907164525.1 of Lophiomys imhausi. Taxonomy (NCBI): domain Eukaryota; kingdom Metazoa; phylum Chordata; class Mammalia; order Rodentia; family Muridae; genus Lophiomys; species Lophiomys imhausi. The sequence continues at coordinate 1,245,538 of CAJQZJ010033514.1, read as the reverse complement.
CAAGAAAGCAAAAGATCCAGACTCCATGTCCAGGGGATTGATGTTCCTTGTACTTACATGAGCTGTTCAATTATCTCTGTCATTTTCTTATTTGTGTGGTTGTCCCACAACATTGTCATAAAAGTTACAGGAAGCTGGGGTATTTGAATTGTGATGGTTTCTTTTCTCATTGTTGTCACCAAATACCTGACAGAAGCATCTTGAGGGGACAGATTCACAGTTTGGGGATATAGTTCACCTTGGCAAGGAAGGCATGGTGTCAGGAACTTGTGGCATGTTTTGTCTGCACAGTTCAGGGACACAAGGAGTTTAGGCCAGGGCCATGGGTGGCCTTTCACCCTCAAGCCCTGTTCCTGTAGTCCTATGTTCATCAGTGAGACCCTGTGCCCAAAAGGTCCCACCACCTACCAAAATAGAGCTATCAACTGGTGACCAAGCATTCAAATACATAAGCCTGCAGGGCACATTTTATATGTAAACCATTACAGGGACACTCCTAGGACAATGTAGAGTGCTGTATGTACACTGAAGTCATCATTTTCAATAGAGCACCCATGGACCATACTATTAGCAGTATTTTATTATTATTATTATTATTATTATTATTATTATTATTATTATTATTATCATTGCTATCTTGAGGTGTTGTAACCAGAAGTTGGGGGGGGGGGGGGGAAGAGTGTTTTATGTGGTTCTGCTACAAGACAAAACACCCCAGAACAGAAAAGTAAGTTCGAGCTGTGGACTTGAACACTAAGGGGCTACACTGGGCTTTTCTGGCTCATGTAGCTCAAGTGATCACAGAGTCAGGAAGTGGTAGAGATGGCAATGGAGTACTGAAAGTTAGCGGTGGGGGTACTGGCCAGGCAACTCTTGAGCCCCTCCATGTGGTCTCTCACTGTGGGCCATTTTGAGGTTCCTCACAGCGTGGGGTCTCAGAGTGGGTGGGTGGAAGGTTTACTTGGTGGCTTGAGCTACATGGGCAAGTGTTCTAGAGGACCCTAGAGAAGTGACAACCACTTTCATGTCATACCTTCAGAAACCACACCAGGTCACTTACATTCAGTGACTTCTGAGGGAATTACCACTGCTCCCACACTCACTCAAAGGAGACCAAAAACCCTGCCTTTCAACTGGAGGAGCACAACTTTCCAGACAAACAGGTGGCTTGCGAGAAGCTGTTCGTAGCCATCTTCTGAAAAAACAATCTACTACAGCGAGGGAAGTCTGGAGCCATCAGAGGAGGATTAGTGTTGAAACCTTGTGAAATGGCCCCATTTTTTTTTTTCTTATCAAAGATGTTAATTGTCAGAGTCCCACACTGGCAAACAAGAGAAGCTTGTGAGAAGTTGAGCTAAATAGCTTGTGAGGCGAAGCTGAGCCGAACATCAGCAACATCCTACCATTTGACAAAGAAATGGGTAAAGTGGCAATGGGCTGGGGGAGGCACACTAGGGAGGTATCTAAACTCCTACCTGAGTAAAAGTCCCTCTGTCACCTCTGTCACCGTGTGTGGAAGCTAGCAGAGAGAGTCGAGTTGTGAAATGACATTTTACCGATCCAACTTCTATATGACAATCTAAAGCGTGGGTCCCCTCTACATCTTAATTATCTGAGGTCATCCCTGTGTTCGCTGCCCCCCACCCCTACCATATACCTCACTTCACTGAGAGCTGATAAATTCTTAAAATAAATCCAAGACCCCTTTCTACCTAACCATCCTCTAGTAGGGCCATTTTAAACAATAGGAACAGGAAATAGTAATTTCTTTTTAGGTTACTTTTTACTTTAACTATTTTTGTGTTTCTCAGCTAAGTGCTTACCTTGTGCCAAGTGTAACTTTCTTCTGATGCAAAGAGATTTTAGGTGGCAGGGACTGCCTAACTGTCAGAGGACATGAGTGAGACCAGGTTGGGAGTGAATTACGGCCTAAACACATAATCCAAGGCCCAGGTATCTAAACTGAAGAAACATTAGCTTAACAGGGGCCATGTTTGAGTCTGCTGAGTATCTAAACAGGCTTGAAAATAGCTTCAAATATCTAGCTGTTAGGGTCCTGGAGTCACTGCATTACAAAGTGAATAAATAAACAAATAAAATGTAAAAAAGATAAGAGAAGGGAAAAATTGGTATTTTATATATACATGGTGGGTGCTCAGAAAAGAGTGCTATTCTTACTGTTAGGGTAGATTAATATTTTGAGCCATTTCACTTTATTTTATTGACTATTGAGCTCACTCAGATCTTCTGTCACACACTCCTCTCTACTTGGGAACATCTGAGTGAGTCACTATGTCCAGCTTATTGGTTACCAACAACGTTCGCTACCACATGAAGAATGACTTCCGGTGGACACATCCCTTAATTGTCCTAACAGCCCTGTGATTGGGACAGCGTAATCAGGTCCCCATTTCACACTTCCAACCTTAACGTTGAGGATGGTCAAGTGGCTCACCCTGTGGTTCTTAGCAGGAAGAGGCAATGTAGGTGTTTTGAGCATAGTCATACACCAGAGCCACCCCTGTGACCCTGCGAAGCTCCTTCTAGATTGCCAAGTGACCTTGTGTGGGCCTCCTGTGTCCCGTCCTTCACTCTGGACTTTAATTTCTGCGCTTGCAAATTCAGAAGACTAAATTAAATTATGTTTAAGGTCCTCCCGGGTCTCAAGGTCTCTGATGAAAAGCATGTGTTCCAGCAGGGCTCTTACTTGCCAGCCAGCTCTTTGCAGAGTTTGAATTGAGAGGGGGCTGGAGTCTGACCACATTCCAAAAGCACATGCCTGGCCTTGGCTGCCATTGCTGCCTCCTACAGGCAGAATTCTGTCCTCCCAGCAGGACAGAATTCTCCTGAGAACCTGGGTGTAATCTGGTGAGTTCCTGATGTCTGAGGTTCTCCTCTGACCTTGGACTTCTGGTTACCTGACCCTTGTTAACCAGCTTAGGAATTGTTACTATATCTCTCCGGAGAGTGCCTCCTTTCCTTCCATAGGACTGTAACTATAGAGAATGGGGCTGGAAGGCAGGCGATCACTGTAATCTTGTCCCTAACGCTGCCTTTCTGTGTGTTGTGGGGGCAAGTCCAGTTAAAAACTGGGCATTATCAAGAAGGGCTCTCTTGGCCCAAAGGTGTATGGAGTCATGCGGCCTTTTGAGGAGAAAACGAAAGATTGGGGTTACATATGACGAAGATAAGGACATCATCACATCATCAGGTTTCTAGTGATGTTTGGGAAACTGTCCAGGGATGGTCCATTTCAAATGCAGTTTCAAGGCTTCTGTGTTTTAAAGTCCTTTGGGAAGTCAGTGCCCCAGCAATGCTAGACTCAGTCTTTGCACCACCACCTAGCTTTGATCCACCCCAGTCATACTCTCTCTCCCAAGCCTTAACTTGTTGCCTGGCTTTACCCTGCAGAATTCAAGAAGGCCAATCGGTTCTGCTGGGAAGGAGAAGGTCTATACATGCAAAGGCTGTGGGGCAGCTCTGGCCTCACCTCTCCATCCTCCCACCTACTTTGATTTGCTTCCATTTAAAGAAAAAATTGCATGTTTATTATTTCTATAAAGCGTAGTAAGATTAAATACTTTTTGATTCATGTTCATTTTATTTACCAGCTTAAGAAGAAACATATACATATGTACTCACTCATAGGTATAGAGTTGAACATAGGATTTGAGTGTCTCTGAGGTTCTTTTTTTTAAAAATATGAAATCATGAAACAACCTACCTCTTTGCCCTTCTCTCATTCTTCCCTGAAAGGGGCCAGCCCCAACAGTCAACAGGTTCCCCAGAGGAGATAGGAGTTGGCGAGGGAGTAGTGAGTCAGGCACGGTGGTCAGGGGAATCTTGCAGCTCCGATTGACTAGCAATCAGACTGCTTCTTTATTTATACACGTTTCACAGAACAAAGATGGGCCCCCGGCTGTCCAAGAAGTATAGATCATATCACATTGTCTCCAGACATGCATTTGATTTTTCATTACATGTCTGAAGTTGCAAGTTCAGTTACAATTACAAAGTAAAAACAGAACAGATTTCACTATTGTTATCAGCCCCATAACTTTAATTCAAAGACCTAAAGAATGTCTCCACCAAAGCAAATGTATTTATTATATGACAGCCTGCTTTGAGGCTAGCAATATTTTCAGATTTAAGGCAATAGAAACTATCTGAGTTGGTCTTTTTATGAATAGCAAATACTAACACCTAATTCCTTTAACTTACCCTTTCATCATTAATGCTATTAAGTAGGAAAAGTTATTTTAGTCAATCCATCTTACTGAGTTTTACTCTTTTTTGTTTGTTTACTTGTTTCTCTGTGTTAATAGCCCTGACTGTCCTGGACTCTTATGGTAGACCAGGCTGGCCTGGAACTTACAGAGATCTGCCTGCCTCTGCCTCCTGAGCGTGGTGATTAAAGGTGTGCACCATCATGCCCAGCTTCGACCCACTATCTGTAAGCTACATTTTGAGAGAGCTCTAAGCATACTGTAAAAAGAGGCCTTTGGTCTGTTACCAATTCTTCTGGCCAGTAAGAGTTTGTCAACTGTCTCTAAGTTTGCCCTGTTCTAACTACACTGCTGGAGTTTGCTTAGGGTTGGATACCCCAAGAAGATTACTGGAGTCATGGCCTCATCTGTGCCTATCACGGTGTCCAGGCCATAAGGAAGACTTCCAAATGGAGCCAGATAAAGTTATTTCCCTAAAAACAGAAGGGATAGTAAGTTTATACATTCCTAAAAATAATAATAATAATAATAATTTTCTCTGAAAAGGGCATAAAATGAATCTTAATGCAGAAAGTCCCCAAGATTGCAACACACAGAGACCAAGACCAAATAGTAAGAGACAGAATGACAGCAATCACAGCATTCGGCTCAGCTTTGCTGGAACCGTGTGAAGCAGCTGGGCTGCCTCCGTGAGTTGTGCAGTTTCTATTGGATGTGGCTATATGCCACTTCCCCTCTTTAGCTTTAGTTTAAATGTTTATCTCCACTAGTTTCTTAACACTGAAATTTTTTCTTCTTCATTTTATAAACTGTCTAATTTACAACATCTTAGGGAGACCAGTAAATGAAGTAAAGACCCTTAATACAAATATATTATTAGGAGACATAAAATATTTATTCTAAATCTAAAAAATCCTAAGTTTTGATATTGTGATTTAAAAAGAAAAAGAAATACCTTGGAGTTTTAATTTCCTGCTCAGTGAGTTTTCTCTGGAGGAATTTGAATGTTAAAAATATTATGTATCCATTCAGAGAGAATCTCTTTAAAACTAGTGGGGCAAATACTATCTTATTGGTATTACAGAAGATATGACTCAGGGCTTTGAGGTGACAACAGCGTGTGTTTGTGAGGTAGGGGCAGGTGTTATCATGTGGGCTGTTGCTTGCTTGGTCTGTGAGTAAAATTCGAGCCAACCTTAAAAAATAGTTATGAACATAGTTGTTTGTGATTTTTTTTCTTTTATTGAAAATATACCTTTTTCATTCAACATACCTTGATTGCAGTTTCTCTACTCCACTCCTTCCAGTGCCTCCCCACCTTCCCCCCCATCCAGATCTACCTCCTTTCTGCCTCTAGGTGTATAAGAGATAATAATAAAATAAAATACAGTAAAATAAAACAGAAACAAATCAGAATAGAACAAAACAAACAGAAGGAAATCAGCCCAAGGAAAAGTATACTTATTTGCACACTCAGGAATCCTATAAAAACACAAAACTGGAAGCCATATTAAACATACAAGGGGCCTATAGGTTTAAAAATAAAAATAAAACACATAAGATTAAAAAAGAAAAGAAAAGAAAAAAGAAAAGGTCCTTTCATGATTTTATGAGACAAGGAACTCAACAATGCTCTTCAGTTCATTTTGTATTGCACCTCTACTGCTGAGCATGTAGCCTACCCTTCAGGGTAGTTTGTTTCCCTAGTGAGACACCTATGGGGGAAACTAAATTTTTATTTGCACGTGGTTATCGGTGGGAGATACCTTCTAGGTTAGGGATGGTGGGCATGTGTCCACTTCTCCTTTTAGCCTTCGGATCCCATCTGGTACCGGCCTGGGCAGGCCCCGTACAAGCTGCGTCAGTCTCTGAGTTTACACGTCCATTTGTCTTGCTCGTTTACAAAGGATCTTGTTTCCTGGGTGTCCTTCATCCCCTCTGGCTCTTACACTCTCTCTGACTCTTCTGCCACGGGCTTCTCTGAATCGAGAGCAGAGGGATTTGACAGAGACATCCAGCTTATTGCTGAGTGTTCCAAGATCTCTCACTCTCTGCATGATGTCCGGCTGTGGGTCTCTGTGTTTGTTCCCATCCGCTGAGGCTGGAAGATGCTCTGATGATGGCTGCGCAAGGCACTGTTCATATCTGTTTTGGTTTCATTCTAACAGGGAAAGGGAAGACAGCTCTCTGACCCATGTACCACTTTCACAGTGTGCTCAGACTCCAGCGACGCCGAGAGTCCCAGAGGTAAAAAAAGAGGTCAAGACGAACAGCCTGAGGATTGCAACTGCAAAAGCCAGCCCAAGGCTCCAGGACAATATGGAATAGACGACTCCAGTCACATAGACAATGGATGAAAAGCTAACCTTGTCTCTAACCACAGCTAGGCCACCAACTCAGTTCAAAAGAGTTATGTCTCTTATGTGTCTTATGTCTCTGTTTCCTCACCAGTCAAATTAGGAAATTGGATGTTCTGTAGAATAAAACCCAAGTTTCTGAAAAGCACCTTTGGTATTTATTACCTAGCACCCTTTTATTTGATGCAGTTGGAAACTGAGTGCCAGAGATGGGTACTTGTCCATGGTCATTTCTACAGCCTGAGAAGTCCAACCCATATTCAAGTTCTGGTTACTCTTCTAGATGATTACCAAGGTTCTCCCAAATCCAAGAGCTTTTCACTACAAGGATGGCCTCCCTCGTAGCTGCAGCTCTGGACCCATTCTTTTATTGGTTACCACAGACTCCCTTTGGTACTCTTGATGGCACACTGTGTATAGCTTCTTCCTTCTCTACATTTTGTCAATCTCATGCAAACCCAGACAAATGATCTGCACTGGCAGGATCACGGGGGACATCCTATATAATGTATATGGCCATTCAGGGTCAAGTCAGGCAGTGTCTTTAGACAGGCTATTGAGCAAGGACAAGATCAGCTTGGCAAGTAACCTTGAACAAACCCCGTCCTCTACTGAGCTTCAGTTTCCTCATGTTTAAAACAAGTTTGTTGAACTAGCTGATCCCCAAGGCACTGTTCAGCTGCAGTGTTCTGTTGCACAGTGTTTCCTAATCTTCCTACTCCTGGGGGAGTTTTAGTTAGAACCTAGGGGGATGTTCTTTACCACAGGAAACCGAGGAATGCTTGTAAGCTTTGGGATTACAAAACAAATTTGAGGATTATTTTTGTGGTCTTGTGCTTTTTGCTCATGTTTTCAAAGCGCCACACCAAATGTTCACAGCTGTATCTTAATTTTTATGTACAGAGATACGGGTAGGGCAGCAGGACTGATCTCTGCGTTAGAAAGTACCTGTGCTTTATCAGAATGTCGCTGTGTTTGCCTATGTTTGAGGGATACATGATCATAGACTCAGCTTCATAGAACTAGATCGGACTAGCCAAATATTTATCTACCAGGGAGCTCATACATGTACATAAGTAACTTAAAATATATGGCATTTCATAGCCAGGAAAAGTATCTTAGAAAGGAAAGAGAGAGTCTGCTTGTAGTATTGTGAAAGTATTCATAAAGAGGGGGAAATAGCATGAACAAGAACAGAGTAAAGGACATCATGTGAGGGGTATTGAATGGGTGTTTGCCCAGTTGGGCACAGTGCTGTGAAGAGGTTAATTTTCAGAAGATTGATTATAGTAAATGTCATGTTTTTCTTGGCTAATATACAAATTTTGTTTATAGAAATATTTGTTCAACTCATCTTTGGTTTCTTGTTAGGACTGACACAAAAGACTTCTCTCAAAACTAAGTAATGAATAGATGCGTTATATTATGAGACACTTCCTCCCAAACTAGCAGTACGCCGTGTAGACCCAGCCTTATCACACACTCCTGGGAGGCAGGTTGAGCATGACACTTATTTTGTTGGCTGTCACAGATGTGAAATGCTGTCCCTCAGCTCTGAAACTGTAGATAGGTTATCTCTCACCCCGGGGGAAAGATGTGTTGTGGTCATCGGCTTCTAATAGTTAAAATGTGGAACGTGCGTGACAGACATGAATACAATGCTGAACTCACTAACCGATGCTGAAACAAGCTCGTGGGCCGCAGCTCTTTGTGATGACCTATGAGCCCACTCCTGCAGACAACAGAACAAAGAAATCCCAGGAATCGCTCCTGGATATCCCCTTTAAAACATGAATAAAAATAAATGCTGGCAATTATGCTAACTACTTTCTCATTGTTACAATAAAAACGCCCAACAAAACCAACTTAAGGAAGGAAGTGTTTATTTTGGCTCACAGTGGGAGGGTGCACAGTACATTGTGGCAGGGAAGTTGTGGAGAGAGGAGTGTGGGGCAGCTGGTCACATTTCATCTACAGTCAGGAAGGGGGGGGGGTAGTTAATCCCAGAGCTCTGCTTGCTTTCTTCTTTTATTCAGACCAGGATCTCCGAGCATCAAGTTAAGGGTCACATAACTAACTCAACTAACCTACTGTAGATAATTCCTCATAGGAATGGCTGGAGGCTCGACTCCTAGGCGATCTTACATCCCCTCAAGTTGAAGATGACATCAAAGATTTGTCTAGATTGTGACAGCCAAGATAAAAAGGAATCTAGATTTTTTTTTGCTTGTATCCGGATTTTGGTCATAGATAACATCCCAATACTTATGTTAATTATTCACACAACTAAATAGAAGCATACAAGTAAGCAAAATGAAGAAATCTAAATAACATAGGTTATATTATCCAGGCGTGGTGGGCCACACCTTATAGTTCCAGCCCTCAGGAAGCCGAAACTGGAAGATTGCTGAAAATTTGAGGTCACCTTAGGCCGCACCATGCATCTGATGTTAGTGTCGGACACATACCAAGACCTTGGCTGTGATATAACACTGCACAGTCACAGATTAACACTGGGAGAGAGCGTAAAGTGTACGTGAGATCTCCCTCTGTTTCCACTTACACCTACATTATGGCTACAGTTATCATGACACAGTGTTCTTTAAGGGAGGAGGACCAGGTGGGTGGGTTCACTAGTGAAGCTTTAAAGGCAATAATGACACCAATTCTCTCTCAGAAGACAGTATAACAAGAAATACTTCCCAAATGCATGTAGTGAGGCCACCATGACCATAACACCAAAATCAGACAGTCAATACAAACAAAGACAAATTCTGCAGGCCGGTAGCTCTAATGAACACAGGCGCAAAAGCTGTTGAGCAGAATAGCAGCAACTAACTGCACAAAACGATGATTTAAACGAATTCTGCACACAGAGCTGGGGAGGTGGCTTAGTGAGCAAGAGCACTTGCCGTGCAAGCATGAGGTTCTGAGCCTGAATCCCCAGCGCCAGTGGCATAAGCCCCACCAGACAGGGCTGAGTAAGACTCCCATTAGCACTGGGAGGTGGAGACAAGAGCCTGGGAGCTCACTGGCCAGTCAGCCCTGCTAGGAAAGGTGAGATTAGAGTTCAGTAAGAGACTCTATCTCAAGGGAGTAAGGTGGGGAGCAACAGAAGAAAACACTAACACCCACTTCCAGCCTCCACAAATGTGCACATAGGCATGCATACCTGCACACACACACACACACACACACACACGCACATGTGTGTTTGCAAAATTGGCCAACCAATCAATCAGTTAAAAAATAAAGATGTTTTCTTAACTTAAGATTTTTTGATATCGAGACATGTCAGCTCCTGACAGCACCCCCTATTCTACTCCAAGTAGAAGATGAGCATCGAAGAATCTCCAGTGGGAGATGATTGAATTGGTGGTAAGCCTTTCTCTTGGCAAGAAAAACCTCTTGCTTCAACTGTAGACAGACTGCTGTCCAAAAAAGGACAAAACTTGGAAGCAGGTAAGTCGACAGCCTAACTCTGCCAAGACAGGGTAGGTAAGTCCTTCATATTTCCTGCTCTACAATCAATGTCTGTCAGAGAAACGGGGCCAAATGGCTGAAGATCAATGCTGTAATGTATGGAGAGAAAATGGGAACTGTCCAGGCAGCCACTGGTATGTCATTTCTTAGTTTTGGAAGCTGCAGTTCCTGCACTTCCTATATAATCAGATATATTTATCCCTCTCAGGTCTCTGAGGTGGTTGAAGAATAGATAGCTAGAGTCTCATAGTTAAATTTTGAGTTGTTTAGGAATCAAGAGGGTGTTCTGGATCTAAGAAGATATTTTTAAAATTGTGAGGCGAGTTAGTATGAAAGCTGAGTTAGATATAGAACTTTAAACTCATGGAGATGGTTGGATAGTAGAATGTTAAAGTCAGGTGCCCAAATACATATGGACTGGACATTGGGAATGTATGCTAAGCCATGTAACTCTTATAATCGTGGCCTATTTATTTCTGTTGTTTTGTATTGTATTTATAGTTATAAAAAAAGAACCATTTGTTGGACTGAAAGGGAGAGCTGTTGAGGGGAAAAAGAAATATCTTAAACTAAAAAAAAAAAAAGAAGGGAAGAGGATGGGGGGTTGAGGGGGAGGAGGGTGGAAGGGTGAGACTCGAGGGGGGCATAGGGAGGGGACTGTGATTGAGATGTAACTTGAAGAAATAAAAAATAAATTATTATAAAAAATACAAAAAAAATTAAAGAATTATGAACCATGACCAAGTGTGAAAAAAAAGGTGGTTCAGCATTCACACACCAATTCATGTAACAGTTTAGTGACAGGTTAGAGAGCGAACGTCACCCAAGCATATTAATAATACAGAAAAGGGATGGACAAGATCCAATCCCATTTCCTAATCATATACAACCATGGTGGCTACTTGGCAGCATCTCTTCGTCAGACCCCGTAGAACGCACAACTCCCGCAGCAACCTCCTAACACGAACTGTAAGCTTTGCGTGGTATAACTGTGTCATTCATTCGCTGTAGGGTCACTGACTGTAATCTTCCCCTTGGGGTGTGGGGCACCAACAGTGGGGGAGCTTGTGGATGTGCAGGGACAGGCAATACGTGGAAGCCCATTAGTGCTGTTCTTACCAAAAGGGCTGCAAATAATAATAATAATAATAATAATAATAATAAAGCTCGCAACAAAGAAGGAGAAGCATAAAAATCAGGGACAGCTACACTCAGCAGCTCTTAGAGTGTCACCCTGGAACCCGACTGGGGACAGCTAATTTCACATGAGTGATTTCACAATGACCTTGCAAGGACACTACTTGTTTCTCTCACGCTCTTTCAATCATGGGTGTGGGTGGAGTTTTCCAGAGGCGAAATGACACGTAACATTGCAACAGCAGGCATGTGGCAGCATCTAGGGCAGTTCGGTTGTCCCCAGTTAGGCAAGACACTAGAGAGATTTTGAAAAAGAAAAAAAAAAAAAGTTAAACAGTAATTGTCTTCTCACTGCATCAGGTTCGGTGAGGAAAATAGCTGGTTTTCTTGTTTTGTTTTGCTTTAAATAGACCATTTTAGTATGTAATGAGTTCATTATTATTTAAACAAGAGACAATAGACATTTTCTTTTATTAAAGAAAAAAAAAAGAATGCGATGGGTTTGCTCCTTTGTGGAGATTAGCACACAAGAGTTACGAAGGTGCCAGTGTGGATTGTCACATCTGAATGAGTGAGCGCTGAGGAACCTCATCGGAATGAGCCCTCCTCACAAGAGAGGGCAGAGGCCCCTCCCTAGGCGGAGGGGCACTTGACAGAGGGTCTAGACCTATGCAGTTTGCTGAGGACTGAGAAGACACTGAGCGGAGCACACAGACACTATGCAAGTCCGCTGAGCTGTAAAACGAAGCCCGAGACACAGAAAATGGAAGCTGAAACAGGGAAATAGCATCGGTCAAAAGTGGGGGGGGGGGGGGGGGGGGGGCCGGGGGGGGGCTCAAGCTCAGTTCAATAGAAGTGGTTGTTCTGTTGCTGCATGGCTGTTCTGTCCGGGTTATGTAGATATAACTCATCTGCAATAATTTCTTCCCATTGCAAATCATCTAATATTATGAGTTTTGACAAATGCATATAGTTGTTTAGTCAGTATCACAGTCAAAGCATTGGATAGTTTCATGAAAAGAAGTTTTCTTTTTGATCCCTCATAGTTGGTGCTTTGTCTATTCCAAGAGCTTGGTAGCCAGTGCTGCATTTTTTTTTTCTTTTTAAGAATGCCCTACCTCAAGACCCAGCCATACCACTTCTGGGTATACATCCAAATGATTCCTCACCAAACCACAAGGACATATCCTCATCTATGTTCATAGCACCTTCATTTGTAATGGCTAGAAACTGGAAACAACCCAGATGTCCCTCAAGCAACGAACGGATAAAAAAAAAAAACTGTGTACATTTACACAATGGAATACTACTCAGCTATCAGAAACAAGGAAATCATGCAATTTGCAGCCAAATGGATGGAACTAGAAAAGCTCATCCTGAGTGAGCTAACTCAGACTCAGAAAGATACACGTGGCTTCTACTCACTTATAATTGGATTTTATCCATAAAGTACAGGATAACTATCATACAACCAACAGACTGAAAGTAACAAGAACATAGACTTTGTTACCTGTTAGTGGGACACTTTGCTCTGTGGTGCTGCCATGTAGGCCCCCAGTGCAAGAGGAAGCTCTTAGCCCTCATATGATTGTTGAACTGGGGAAGGAACTGATATGTAGGGACACCCTACTCCGGGGGAGTAGGATAGGTGGGAGAGGGGGGTAAGGGTGGGAAGGTAGGACTGGGAGGGGTAGAAAGAGGGCACTGGGATGGAGATGCAACTTGAAGTAATAAATAAACATTTTTTAAAAAGAATGCCACATAAATGAAATGAATCACAAAATTTACTTTTTAGAATTCTTTACTTAAAATGCACTGAAGATAAATTCATTGTATGAATTTTCTTGAATTTCAATTTTCTTGAACAAGTCATCATGCAAAGGAAACTTGTCTTCCTCTGGTGGAAGTTCTGTCTGCAGGTTGGAGAATTAGATTTTGTCAGGAACTTCTGAGCATTGAATCCCATATGGTATTGCATGAACTATCCAAATAGAATAAAATTGGCATGGACTGGACCCACGTCCCCTACACATATGTAGTTAACGGACAGCTTGGTCTTCATGTGGGACCCCTAACAATCTCAGCAGGGCTGTCTCTGACATGGACTCTGTTGCCTGCCTTTGGATCCCTTTCTCCTAGCTGGACTGTCTTGTCATGGTATCTACCGTGAATGGGTTTTCTGGGAACATGACAAATGACAAATGTGGTAGGGTTGCAAGAGTATAGAAACCGGTTATTTCCAAACATGCTCCGAGAAGCCGCTGTATTCAAAACAGCCAAACATCCTACCATTGTGTTGACTGCAAATGTCAGGATCCTGTCCTGAGTGATCATTCTGTGGGCAGAGTCCAGCAAACATTCGATTTCTAACGGTTCTATATTCTTGAGACTGGGGAGAAACTGAAAGTTTTAAATTTATTATTTTTAATTGAAATATAATTACACCCCCTCCAACTTCTACTCTCAAAACTGAAGTTTTTGAAGTGTGTTCAAGCCAATAGGGTGATAGACTCTTTGAGATAAAAGAAACTAGAAATATAGTTTATCCAGTTCCCCAACAAATCTCCCAAGGAGATCTCCAAAAACCTCCCAAGGTTACTCGTCTACTCCTCAAAACCTAAGTATTTCCAGTATTCTACAATGTCCGAATTACTTTCTGAGATTCCATTCAAACCTCATCTTCTTCCTGGAGCCCTTCTGATCAGAGGCTTTTAGTTTTTTAAATTGTTTTTCTCCCCTCCCTCCTCTCCCCCGAGTCCCAGGCTCCCACCCTCTTCCACAATTCCCCGCTCCCCTTCCCCTCAGAGAACAGGAGCGCCCCCCAACCCCCATACGAACCCACCCTGGCACATCAAGTCACATCAGGACTAAGAGCATCCTCTTCCACTGAAGCCAGACAAGACAGTCCAGCTAGGAGAAAGGGATCCAAAGGCAGGCAACAGAGTCCATGTCAGAGACAGCCCTGCTGAGATTGTTAGGGGTCCCACATGAAGACCAAGCTGTCCGTTAACTATACATGTGTAGGGGACGTGGGTCCAGTCCATGCATGGTCTGATCAGAGACTTTTAGAAAGTCCTTCCTCTGCCCCTCATGTCGTCTCTACCTCTTCTGGAGCACTTGTCAAAACACACTGTTACTTACTCTTGTTGCTTCCTTTACTGCTATGTGCTTGCTTAAGATCAATAATTCTGCTGTCTTCATTCCCTGTAACTCCATTTCTTTAAACAGTGCCTAGTTTGTACCAAGTAGCCAATAAACATTTTTTAGCCGACAGTGACTCACTAGCTCCTGAGGCAGCAGCCTGTTCCATTTGTCATTTATAATGTTCTAACAGAGTCTTCTTCTTCTTCTTCTTCTTCTTCTTCTTCTTCTTCTTCTTCTTC
>CAJQZJ010033514.1:1190148-1228097 GCA_907164525.1 Lophiomys imhausi | reverse complement strand
GTGTGTATGTGTGTGCATGTGTGTATATGTGTGTGTGTGCATGTGTGCATATGTGTGTGTGTGTGCATGTTAGTGCACATATACTATGGGTTGATCTTAAAGCTTTGCATATCCTAGACAAGCACTCTAACACTGAGCTACAATCCAGCCTTAACCACAAATTTTAAATACAAACCTAGTGTCTTTCTGTTCTAAACTATTCTGGATATACTGCTGTGATACCCCATTAATCCGAAGCATTAACCTGAAGAAGTTACTTTGCAAAGAAAAAAAGCATTTATTTAGTTCACAGTTCTGGATGTTCAAATGTCTATATATGACTGTAACCTTAAGGCAGAGCAGAACAGAGAGACAGGAGGGAAGGAGAGAAAGAGAGAGAGAGAGAGAGAGAGAGAGAGAGAGAGAGAGAAGATTTTCTTAAAACACTACTGTTACTCACTCATGGGGACTCAGCCCTGGTGATCTGACCTAAGTCTGCTCATCTCCCAGAGGTCCTACAACTCAGCACAACACAATAGTCAGGTGAAGAGTCTGTCCTCTGCAAGCTTCACAGTGAGGGTTAAACAACCACACAAGAACTAAGGGGATACACACTCAACACACATCCACACTAGATCAATTTCCCAAAGAAAACTGGTTGGAATTTGATGGTTGGAAAAGACGACTGGGGGGGAAATTTCACTCACATAACACAACATAAGCAATGGCCAGAGGGAGAAGTGCATATACTGTTCTCAGGGGATGGTGACCAATCTGCTTGGAGTGGAAGGTCATTCAAGAGAAAGGGACCAACAATTTGGGAAGATAGGTGGGTTAACATTGTATGAGACCTTAACTGTTGAGCTTAAGAGCCTGTTTTTGCTTGTTTGCATTTAATTGCGTACTTTAGGGCCAGAAAATATTTTAGAAAGTTTAATCTGGACATTTTGTCTAGAGTAGGAGCAGTAAATATATGTGTGTATATTTACCTATATATATCATATATAGGTATATATATATCATATATATGTATATATATATCATAAGTAACGTGCAGGTCCATGGCCACAAGTAAATACATCTACTCAGCTACCCAAGGAATAAAAGGGCTCCACTGCCCACACTTGCTTCAATTCAGTGTGTGTGTGTGTGTGTGTGTGTGTGTGTGTGTGTGTGTGTGTGTGTAGGAGTACTGTATGGCTTCATCCCAAGTAACTTCAAGTAACTTCTGGTTTCATGTTCTGTATAAGTAGACTTCCAGAAGCAAACTCCCTGTTCTTGTGAGAATGACATCATGCTGGACGCTGCTCTCTAAACTGTGGGCTGCTGGTAGGAAGAAAGAGCAGGCGCTAGCCATGGGGTGGGGGGGAGGGGGAAGAAGCTCTGCCCTGCCTGCTCTCAATGTTGCCTCGATTTCCTCAACATTCAACCAACATGGAAAGTGATTTTGTAGATCAAAACACAGAAATGAGCCAGAGCTAGCCTGATGGTCTAAAGGACACGATATTGTATGTGACACAACAGGTTCACTCCAAGAGAAACCTCACATAGCATGGGGCAGCCTTCAACACTATAATCTGCTGAACTGTAAGTAGCAACAGAGCAGATACAATTTTTTAAAAATTTCATATGATTTGAGATTATAAAATAATTACATCATTTCCCCCTTCTCTTTCCTCATCCAAACCCTCTCATATACCTCTACTTATTCTTTTCAAATTCATGGCCTTTTTCATTAATTTTTATTACATACATATATACTTATATATACATATGTCTGTACATATGTATTCCCTACATATACATTCCTAAATACATAAATACAACCCACTCAGTATGTATAATGTTGCTTGTAGATATATATTTTCAGGGCTGATCTTTGGTACTGGATAACCGAATGGTGAGTTCTTCCCTGGGAAAGACTTTTTCTCCTGCATTTCTTAGTCTTCTGTAGTTCTTTGTAAGGCCCCTCCTACCCCCTGAGTTGACCTCCATCCACTCTGGCATACCTATTGCTGTCCTTGTTTAGTTCATGCTTAAACAGTTATGTTGGTGAGATTTTAGGGGTGTAGTTTCTGGCATTCCTAGGAGATAGAATCTCACATAAACTCCCTGTTCCTCTGGCTCTTACAATCTTTCCAACCTTTCTTCTGAAAAGATCCCTCCTGAGCCTTGGATTTGGGTGTTGGTTTGTAGATTACACTTTGGGACTCGGGGCCACAACTCTGTGTTTTGATTGATAATGGCTTTCTTTAATGGTCTCCATCAGTTGCAAAGGGAAGTCTCCTTGTTGAGGAGTGAGACCTGTGTTTACCTGTGTGTATAAGGAAGGACAAGTATTTAGAATATAGTTAGGAATCATGCTGGTGTAGTATAGTTCTGGTTGTAGATTCTCCTCCAAGATCCACAACTTCACTATGTCTCTGGGTAGTTCACTATGTTTCCAGTACCAGGCATAGTTTTTGTCTTGTTTAACAGGGGTTAGATCAAATTTAAACTCTATTACACAATAATTTCATGCTTACAGAAGAATTGTGAATATAGATTATTTGTGGGCTTCCTCTTAGTATTTAGTAAAGCCAGGAGCTTGGAAATTAAAGTAGATAAAACATTAATGTTACTCTATAAGCCTTCTACAGATGTCACTATTTGACCCACTAAAGTGCCTTTTCCCCACCAGCGTGCTCTCAGAATTTTCCAGAGGCTCTGGTGTAGCAGATTTACCTTTACTCTCCCGTTATGTCTTTTCATTTTCATGGGGCAGTAGCAATGCGGATTACTAGCATTTTATAATGTTTATTACACAAAAGAAAAGATGCCATCTTTATATCACTTCCTCTACAATCAAAAGCCACTGCTTTAAGTAATCCCCTACTGATGGACATTTCAGCTGTCTCCAGAGTCTCCCATTCGAGCACTGCTGCAGTAAGGAAATGTTTATATTCATCTCTTCAGTAACGTGTGGTTATTTCTGTGGATAGATGCAGAGAAGCAGGTCATAGGAAGGTACAGAGTAGAAACACCGCACTGTCTTTGCTACCTTTATAGCCATTGTGTGGATCATTCTTGTTCTCGTATCCTAGATAAATATTTATTCCCAACTGAGCAGTTTCCAGGGTTCAGGATCTGTACACAAATACAGAAAGGCCTAACCCTCCCCTCCCCCAGCTTTCTGTACTTTTAATTGCTATGCATCTGAGGACAGCTTCTCTTTTCCAGGTCAGGGAAACATTACAATGTTGAACAGGCACTGAGCCTTATACAAATCCCTTTACAAACTCTTGTAACTTGGGCAGTTGAAGGGCCAACACCTATGTAGCTAACATCTGGGCAGCCTGATGAGGTCACCAGGAGCAGAGACTAGTTAGCATGGGCTCTGGGCTTCCATGGCCCAGTCGAGGTTATCATTCAGCAGGCATTGACACCTCTCCCCTTCATTCGATTTCTATGATGCTTTGTGCAAAGCGCTTGATAGAAGCTTTGCTGAGGCTGGAAATGACTCAGTAAGAGCATGCTTTGCTCTGTCCAAAGACTGGACTTCATATCCCACCATCCACATGAAGTGGCTCATAAATGCCTGTATCTCCTGCTCCAAGGGGTCCAACACCCCTCTTGTGATCTCTGGGGGCACCTGCACATATACATGTACATAAACACATGCATGAGCACACACACACACACACACACACACACACACACACACAGGAATAAAATAAACCTTAAAATGTTTTGTTTTCCCATATTCTCTGTTTTTCTTAGCATGAAAGACTTTGAAGGATCCTGTGGGGGAAAGGTGAAGGATTCCAAGTTCACTCTTCAGGAACGAGCCCAAGATATGGAAGAGATGAACACAGGCAACCACAGACCAAGTAACAGCTAGGCTTTCCTACTCAAAAGCATAAATTTGCAACCCCAGAATTTTAGAACTGAATAACTATCTATTTTACGTAAGAAAGACTGAGCCTGAGCCTGACAGATGAAACCACATCTCATAGTGTCTCACGGTGACTATGGCCATAGTCTCTTGGAGGGGCAGCAAGCGGCTCATGGAAGGCAGGCAGGAGTGTTAGATCTGGTTACCTGGTTTTTTTTTTTGTTTTGTTTCTTTTTGTTTGTTTGTTTTTTGTTTTAAATAAGTGAAGATGCCTGGGAAGTTGCAATGCCAAATGAAGTGTGGCTCACTGCACTCTTCACCTAGTTTTCTCTAACCATGGTCCAAAAATCAAGCCAGGGAAATCAACGCTTGTGGCAGCCACAGCACACGTGTTGAGTTCCAATGTATTCAGTACTTACATGCACTCTCCATGTGTACATCCTTGCTTTCATTCCCCACCGTTATATATTCACGTCCCCACCAAGACATTCTACTCATGTTTCCATTCTTAAAAATAAGGAAAACTTCGCCAGATAATATGCACGCATATTTTATTACATCTGAGCCAAGTGGGAGAAAGGGGACTGAAGGCTGTTGCAGCTCGCGTTTATTCTTTTGTTGTTGTTTTGGCTTGTTTGCTCAAGACAAGGTCTCACAGTGTCATCCTGGCTGGCCTGGCTGACTTGTCTGGCCTGGAACTTACAACGTGGACCAGGTTGGCCTTGAACTTAAGACAACCATCCTGCCTCTGCCTCCTGAGTGCTGAGATTGCAAATGTGCACCACCATGTCTGGTTTCCCCACATTTATTCTGTCCTTGACTCTCAGTGTATTATGAAAAGGAGCCCCATTGAGTGGATCTGTAGTTTGTATTATCCTGTATTATCTTTTCAAAATGGACTTCAGCGTGGTAAAATGATGTCTGCCTTACAGGATTTGCACAGCCAGCAGATTGAAGATAATATCTATGCCACAGGGAGAATCAGGTAACAAAGAAAGGGTAGAGTTGTCCATTATGGATCTTCTAGAACTTTCTCTGGCTGTGGAGGTAGTTCGAATTGCTAGAGTGCTTGTCTAGTATTCTTGCAGCCCTGTGTCCAGCCCCCCTGTACCACATAAACCAGGTGTGGTATCTTGTACCTATAATCCCAGAATTTGGGAGGTAGAGGCAAGAGGATGAGAAGGTTAAAGCCATCCTTGGTCAGATAGTGAGTGAGAAAGCTTTCTTCTGCTGGACATATTACAAGGGAAAAAGAAGTAACAATTCAACCAGTGGCAACAGAAAGTGAACTACAAAGCAACTGAAGGTATTCAGGAGTGATCTTGAAAATAAATTTATAGCCACTCTTTCTCACAAAAGCATGTGTTTTGTCATGATACAGCCAATGATGTGAAGAGATTATTATGTGGATACTCTGAACCTTATGGAAAGCCTTAAGTGGGAGCAAATGAAGCAAAACTCTTTCCCTTGCAGACCATTTGTATGATGCTGGCTGTCACACATGCCTCCCTGACAGGACTGTTAAAGATCAAGAAAAAAAGATGTGAGGGTACTTTGTAAACATTGAAGTCCTATGAAAATGAGATATTACTTTTAGTTATTCTACTATGTGATTTTAGAATGAATTGAAAGAATAAGAATGCCATGAACCAACAGGTAAAATACCTGAGCAGGGATTGATGTTTGTTTTTTGTTTTTGTTTGTTGGTTGGTTTTTTTAGTAATGTGAGTAAAGAAATGACTCAAGGGAGAAAATATACTTGGGATTGGCAAATAGTGCACCATCACTAACTCTGGCCTTTGATGCTGACTTGCTACAAGTGTGAACTTGGCCAAGAAAATCTACATAAAGGTCTACTTCCTCACTGGGAAAGGCAGATGATATAAAGACATCTCGAAGAGTCATTGTGAGGGTCGAGTGAGTTGGCATATATAGAGTCTGGCATAGTGCCCAGCACACTGTAGGTTCTAAAAGCATGTTAATTCTCTTTTTCTCTTCACTCTCCTTCCAGGGGGTTCTGGAAACAGCCTAGAGAAAGCCCTCAGTATTCTATCATTCTGTCCATTTTTTGGCATCCAAATATAACAGGGCTTTTTGGGGGAGGAGGTTGGACTGATTGATCTAATTTTTTTTAAATTTTTGTTCTTTTTTTCTTTTTCCAGAAAAACACACTGCATTCAACTGTTTTATCTCATAATAGGTAAACTCTTGTTTGATAAACGGTTTGATTTAATGATCTCTAACAAGGAATTAATTTGTGGTCTCAAGCCAAGAGCCTTTGGCTTCAGGAGCTCAGATACTAGCTGCTGCAGAGTCCTTGTTAGAATGCTCCCCAAGCCCAGTGTTCTGCAAGCAGCTATCATATACATGTGGCAGTCTTTGGTTTGTACAGAAACTTTTAGTTTTCAACGTGCTTTCATATCCATTATTCTATTTGATCTTTACAATAGCTCTTTGAGTGGCTGGGGCAGATTATTTTTGAAGAGAAATTTTAGACCCATAAAACAGAGGTTGATTTGAGGCTATAAGGCATCAGACACATGGCTGGAGCAGCCTCCACCCTCTGAGCAGCGGCTCTGTACCTGGACCGTGAAATACATTTTGTTCATTGCTCAGAGTTCTAGACTCAACAACTAGTGACACCTGAAAAACTGAGAGACACAAAATAACTTTACCAGGAGCGTGGGTTCTCTGGGCCAGGAATTCAAAAGCCCGTAAAAGGGGCAGTTTGCTTCTGCTTCAGGATGCCTGGACCTGTCAGCTGGATGATGCACACACAGGTTGGAGGTTCAAAGCTGTAGATTAGAATCACCTAGAAGCATTTTCAGCAACGGAAGTTCATACTACTTCTTTCTCTTCTCAGGCTAACACACTGGTTTTTCACCTCTCCTCAAGTGATAACTTGAGCATCCTTACAGCAATGTGGCATCAGGGTGAATGCAGTCCTTGCACATGACCCAGATTCAGAACTCTAACTCTCCACCCTCAAAGGGCAGGAGTTAGGTGATCTTTTGACCTAGGGCTGAGGCCCTGTCCTTCGTATTCCTTGTTGTGTACTTTATTGATGGCAAACAAGTTCTGCCTTCACCTGCACTGCGGGAGGGGGGATGTAAATCCCATTCCAGCAGAGGAAGAAAACAAAGAGAGGACAAGTCCAGTGATTAGAATGTATCCCCCCAAAATTCATATGTTGGGGTTTTAACTGCCAATATAGCAGTTGTCAAAAATGGGCCTTTAAGAGGTGATTTGGATACATAGGTAGAGCATTCAGGAATGGACCAATGCCATTATTGCAGAAGCAAGCCAGTTCTCAGAGCGAATTGTTCTAAGCATGAGCTGAGCTGGCTCTCACGGCCTACATTACATACATTTGAGTGTTACATGCTACCATGTTGTGTTGCAGTGTGATAGCCCTCTGTAGATGCAAGCCTTCTGTCCCTGAAATTTCCAGTTGGCAAAGCAACAGATGTCCTTATGGCATTTCATAACACATAGTTTTGGTCAATGCTCCCTCTCTATTAGTCCTCTGCTCCATGACTTTGTTCTATTTCCCACTCGTATCCTTCCACCCTCTACCCCCACCATCTTTATGCTTCCAATTACCTTTCCTACGCCCTCCTTTAGGGCCCTTTTTTTTTTTCTCTCATGGGCCTCATTCTACTTTCATGAACTCTGGGCACATCCACTCCCACACTTCCACATAAACACACAGACATAATATAAAAATTGGAAGTTATACATATGAGAGAGATGATGTAGGGTTTGTTTTTATGAGCCCGAGTTACATTAATTAACATAATATTTTTGAGTTCTATCCATTTCCTTGCAAATTTCATAATATCGTATTCCTTTATGGAGCACTAAAATGATGCGCATTTCCACTGCCCAATCATCAAGTTATGGGCATCTAGGCGGCCTCAACATCTCTGTAACTGTGGCTGGAGCGGCAATCAATGGACAGGCAAGCACTCTGTGTTTCGACATAGAACCCTATTCAAAGAGGCCACGGAGTGGTATCATTGCTCATGAGATAGATCTATTTTAGTTGGTTTTTGGCTTTTGTTTTTGTCTTTGAAGGAATTCCACGCCGACTTCCACAGGGGCTGTAATCATGCTCATTCACGTCAGCACCAACACATCCTTTTCCTTACGTCTTTACCAGAATTTGTTGTCATTTGTTTTCCTGGTGACAATTGTCATGACTGGGTTGAGATGAAGCTCAGAGTAGTTTTAGTTTGTATCTCCCTGATGCTTAAGGATGTTGAACACTTTAAAAAATAGCTATTTATAGTCCTTCTTTCAAGAATTTTTTTGTTGAGTTCACTGGCCTATTTATTGATTCCTCTCTCTCTCTCTCTCTCTCTCTGTGCATGTGTGTGTGTGCAAATTATGTTTTTATTTTTGAGGTTCTTTCTATATTCTACATATTACAAATATTTTAAGAAATATTTAACACCAACACTTTCAAACTGTACCACAAAATAGGGGGAAAAAGGAACACTACAAAATGTATCCTATGAAGTCAGAATTGTCCTTATACCAAAACTGGTAGTAGCCAAAAATAAATGACAAACTAATTTCTCTGTTGAAACAGAGATATAAAAAAGTTGTAGGATACAAAATTGACATATAACAATCAATAGCTTTTTTTAATATGTCAACAATGAACTTACTGGAAAAATATTACATTCACAATAAGCCAAATAAATTAAAGTATCTGTGAACAAATCTAAATAAGGAGGTAAAAGACCACTAGGAAGAAAACTGTAACACATTGCAAAGAGAAATTGAAAAAGACACTACTGAAATAATGATTTCCTTGCTCCTGTACTGGCAGAATTAGTATTGTATTAATTGGAAAACTACCTAAAGTAATTTAATTCAATGCAGTTCCTATCAATATTCCAATGATACTCTTCACAGAACAAAATAATAATAATAATAGTTGCAAAATCCATATGAAAAGACAAGGACCCTGCATAGCCAAAGAAATCCTAAGTAGAAAGAACACAGCATACTTTAAGAACTAATTTGTATAATTTGTTACTCAGAA
The DNA here is from genome assembly GCA_907164525.1 of Lophiomys imhausi. Classification (NCBI taxonomy): domain Eukaryota; kingdom Metazoa; phylum Chordata; class Mammalia; order Rodentia; family Muridae; genus Lophiomys; species Lophiomys imhausi. The sequence goes on along the minus strand of CAJQZJ010033514.1, from coordinate 1,219,191 downwards.
CACAACAGAAGGATTATGACATCTGGCCCTAAACTATAAAACAGAGCCAGAGTGGCAAAAACCACATAGTTCTGGCACAAAAAGACAGAACAATTGGAGAGGATCTAGGAACAAACCCATGCAGCTATTACCACCTACGTTTAGACAAGAGCATCAAAAGCATACCCTGGGGCTAGTTAGGTCATTCCTCATCAGGTAAGGGTGCTTGCCATCAAGTCTTACTCCCCAAGTTCAAACCCTGGAACCCACATGGTGTTAGGACAGAGCCAACTCTTGCAAGTTGTCCTTTCATCTCCACATGCATGACATAAACAAGTGTTTAAAAAATTATGCCGTGGGATAAAAAACCCATTTAACAAAAATGATGTTGGTAAATGTGCATATATTCACTTGAGAGAATGAAGTTACATCTATATCTCTCACCTGCCTGAAAATTAGTTAAAGGGGATGAAAGACCTTAATTTAAAACCTAAAACAATAAAACTGCTAGAGGAATATGTAGAGGATACACTTCAAGACACAGGCATGGGCAAGAACTTTAAGTAGAACCTTAATAGTCCTGGAAATAGTCCAAGAACTGACAAATGGGATTATAGGAAATTAAAAATTTTGGCACAGCAAAGGAAACTATCAGCAGGGTGGGCAGACAGTTTACAGAGTGAGAGAGACTCTCTGTGGGCTATTAAACTTCTTTTCTTCATGAACTACTTGATCTCTGGTGTTCTGTCATAGTAACAGAAAGTGAACTGAGACAATAGGAGATACAATGTCCTTATTTGGGCAATGCATTTTCTTTTCTAAGTGTATTTAAGAGTGAGGAAATCAAAGCTCAAAGAGGTTGAGAGAATACTTCTAATTCACATAGATAGCATATTTGCGTAGCTTCTCACACAAGGTTTAAATTTTAAAATAAGTAAGGAAAACATGGTTCATATTCAAACATACCTTGGAAATCCTACAGTTTGTCACTGAGTGCAGAATGTGTGGTTCTGTGTAAGCAACAGGCCCCAGTATGTCATCTCCTGGCTGCCGAATTACATCTACCAACTTAATGAAATAACGGGTAGAACCATCTGCACTGTTTGTAAATGGTTTGCTCATTTTTTTTTTTAATTTGGAAAGCAGAAATATTTAATAGATTACCTACATAAAAGAAAATTTAGCATTAATATCCAGCTAGTGATACATTTCGTTTTAGCAGGTTTCAACTTAATAAAATTAATGAAACCAAGCACTAAATAAGCATAAATTTCAAGTTAATATTTTGTTCTTATTCATACTACCACCTAGATATATCTGTTTTTTTCATCATTTATTTATTTCTTCAATTTACATCTCTTCTTAGATCCAGAACACCCTCTTGATTCCTAAACAACTGAAAATTTAACTATAAGACTCTAGCTATCTATTCTTCAACCACCTCAGAGAGCTGAGAGGGATAAATATATCTGATTATATAGGAAGTGCAGCAGGTTTGCTCATTTTTTAAAAGAACCAAATATTTTAATTCCCAAAGATCTGATACATCGAGGCTGGTTTGTCTATACAATTTGCTGCCTAGAAACCATGTCTGGGAGGCTGCGGCAGAGGTCAGAGTATTCAAGCTCTTAGGTTGGTCCCTCTGACCCATAGGAGTACCTCTATAACAACGCCTCCCTTTGCTCCTGAGAGGGAATTTGCAAGTTTTGTGCCTGGCTTGGTCCTCCACCTTCGTGTCAGTCAGGGTTTCCCTCACTGTGACAAACACCCGAGAGAAACTATTTCATGCAGCAAAGATTTATTTTGTCTTGTTCCAGAATACTCACTCCTGGTTCACTTACTCCAATGCGATAAGGTTAAATGAATGCAGAACACCATGGTGTCAGGGGTGTGTGGTAGAGGACGCTGCTTAAGTCTTCATAGTCAGTAAGTATGCAGGGGATGAGGGTGTAATAAGGAGAAGGTAGAGGAGGAGAGGAACTAGGTACGAGGCACATCTTTCCAGAGCCTGCCCTCAGAAGTCCAGCTCTGCCCAATAGGCTCCACCCTATACTAGTCCCATAATACCAAGACACTATGACTCCATCTAGGGACATTTCCACTAGTTTAGTCAGGGCACTCGGAAACAAACCAGTTCTCACCAACTAGAAGCCAAGCCCCCAGTGCTTGAGGCTGTGAGGCACATTTTATATTCAAACTATTATTCCTTCTTCCCAGGTAGTCAAAGAAGTGGCCACCAACGCACAGGGTGGAGGTAGGGGTGAGAAGAATGGCTCAGTGCTTTCATCTGATGAGTTTGGATTTCAAGAAAGGCTGGGTACATGTGCATCTGTGGTCCTTGTGTTCCTGAAGAAAGATGAGAAAAAGAGATGGAAAAATCCATGGAAACTCCTAGCCAGCTAGCCTGGAGCACACTGTGGGAAAACGACAAAGAGACCCTGTATCCAAAAAAAAAAAAGGAGAAGGCAAGGACCAACATCTTCTCACCTCTATGCTGGCACCATAGTACACATGCGCCCTCACTCACACATATGAACATTATCTCACACACATCATAACACACACACAAGAACGGGGAGAGAAATGAGTGAAAGTCGAACTGAGACTTGAAAATGAGTAAAGTGTCAATAAAATGTGAACATAATCATTGTAGACAGAATGGTATGTGCAAAAGCACAGGAAAATCATGGATGTGCGAGTCATGAGTATGCACAGTCAGGCTTAGAGACAATACAAAGCAACTTAGAGCTTCTGCAGATGAAACTCAAAGGTCATACAAAGATCTGTCTCCAGAGGATGCTGATATAGCAAATGCCATCTGGTCAACCTTGCACTTCACAGTGCTCTGGAAAACTAAGATGGAAGACTATATGGAAGAGTGAGGTTACGGAGCTAACTCAGCTGCTACTGCTATAGGAGAAGCCATGTGCCTGACTCTGGTCAATGCCAACATGTCTGAAAAGGGCAGGTAGGGATTTTGCCCAGGGTCTTTAAAGTACAGTTAAGGAACTATGCAGGTCTCCAGAGGCAATGAGGCAAACCTCATCAAATTATTCTGATTCAGAAACCTTTACTTACGACTAAACACTTCCCCCTTCAGGGTCTCAGAGCCTGAAGTCTTCAGTTTGAAATATACATTTAATATATGTGTATATTAATACATATATATATGGGAATACACACACATATATACATACACAAAAAATATATATAATATATTATATATATGGCTCTTAGGAACTTCAGACAAAGTTATAATTTTTGCATAAGCAACCTTTAATTCACTTAGCTAGTTTAATTTAATAAACATTCATGAAACATCCTTCTGTGTGGAAATTAGGGCTTTGACCAAATGAACCTTTGTGTTCATCTCTTCCATTCTAGCTCAAAAAAACAGCTGTTGTGGATCATGTATTTCTCGTTCCTTTGTTTTCCTTTTCTATACAGTTTTTTAATCTGTATGTATGTATTTTATCTGTATGTATGTATGCTTTATTACTGGTGTTCTTAATATTATACATAGGATCCTCATGTGCAATTAGCTCTTCAATATTTCCACTTTTTAACTAAGGCTGCAGTGTGAAACTGCACCTATATTGCTTCTTAGAGTCCATTTAATTGTTGTTTTGTGAGAATATCCAACAGCGTATTCATCAGTTCTCCTGTTGAGTGGATTTTTGAAAGCTTGTTGGCATGTTCAGTAATTCTGTGGACATTCATATCCATATTTCTGATCTACACATGTAAAGAGTTCTTTGAAACACAGTTATGTAAGTAGAATTCATAATGTCCATAAATGCTCATTTTTGCAAGATAATATCAAGTTGTTTTTCTTTGTGGTTTCACAAACTTCTACTTTTAGCTGTGACTATCCCCCTTATCAAAACCAACTGTTAAACTTGGTCAAAGTCTATGAGATAACAGTTTGAAAGCTTGGAAAGAAGCCAAATCAGGCAGAAGTTGAGGTATTACTGTGTTCAAGTCATGGGAAGCTCACAAGGTGGGGGACACACCACTTTCTTCTTCCCTTTCCCACCTTCTGTTGAGGCAAATAATACCCAAGAATGCAGGATAGGGGTTGTAGAGCAGGCTTGCTGGGCTGAGGAGCAGAGAGAGAGGGGTTCGGGAGAGCTGGGCAGCCAAGAAGGGGTTGTCCTGAAGAGAGGAGAAGCAATTCCTAGACATCTGTCTGAAGTTTCTCTTTTCGCTCTGCTCAGCCCCTACACATGTGAAGGAATCTTCTAAGCTGCAAAAGTAAGAGCAGAGGCGAGCCGAGCTGTCAGTAGCAAGCGGTGGTTCAGGCCCAGAAGACAGAGTGTAAGTTCTAGCACAACATAGCATAGGACTCCAGTGAGCCATACGGACATCCCGTTTAAGCCCACGAAGAGCCACAACCGACGGGGGAATGCCACAATTATGGGATGAGGGTCTTGGCAGGATGGGAAGCGGACTGAAAGAGATAACGTCTCATGAAGTCTAAAACCAGGTCTTGTCCGGATCAAGAGTGCTCACTGCTCATGTATCCACCCGAGAGAAGCAAATTTCATTTTCTTTATATAAAAATAAGAACTCCCAACATTTCTACAGTCCACACCTACAATGTTCAGTATTACATCAAAACTTAAAAGCACACTAAAAATAATGAACAAGTAACTTCAAACTAAGAGGAAAAAAAAAACAACAACAGGCAGAATGCTAGACTTAGAAGTGAAATGCATTCTGAAGTCAATTGATAAGGAATAGGAAGTATGTGATTATGTTTTAAAAAAACACAGGAAACATGAAAATTTGTTTTAAACACTTCAAAATCTTACAATAGCTAAAGATTTAAAACTCAAAGCAAGTGTATAAAATCATACTGGAACAATAAGTATGGATTAAAAGACAACATACTGAATTTCAAGACAACAGAAATAAAAGACCCAAACACAGGGAATAAAGAAACAATAGAAAAAAATCGTTAGGACAGAAAAGCATGAATAAAGATACATTCATTTACAACTTGCCTGTGAATTGATTTAGAAATATATAGGAGATAAAGTCAAAGGTTCCACTTAAGGGGAGGAAAGAACAAGGCAAAAGTGGTGTTTGAATTGATACTGATCAAAAAGCCTCTTAAGGTTGTTAAAATTGTGATGCAAGTTAGGATGGAAGTCGAGTTGGATATAAAACTTTAAACTCATGGAGATGGTTGGATAATAGAATGTTAAAGTCAGTTGCCAAACACGTATGAACTGGACATTGGAAATATATGCTAAGCCTAATAATTCTCAAAAAAGAAAGTCTCTTAAAATAATCAAAAATATTAGTCCAGGGAGTGAGGAAGCTCACCAAGTCTAAGACTAAGAGAAAATAACACACATTCCTGCATACAAACACTCCAGAAACCAAGCACATTTTAAAAAATGGCTCTGATCCCCAACAAAAATATTCTTTAAAAATAAAGCTGTTTTCATTAAAAAAAAAAAAAATTTCCCTAGACTGTGTCTCAAATAACATTTAAAGCAATGCTATGGGAAAATTTTCAAGCTGAAGTAAAATGATCCTAAATGAAAGCATGAAACTTCACACAGAGGAATGAGTAGCAATTGTCTTTGAAATTTCAGAAACATTTTCTATTTCCCATAGAAGTCTTATGTATTAGTACCTGCCTTTCCCCTCATCATTCGCTATTTTCTGACAGTCCTATTAATGTTATCTTCCTTAAAAATAATGCTTTCTAATTGTTTGTTGAAGAGCTGCAATTGTCTTTTTCAAGATAATTTTATAATTAGTCATGCTATTCAAATACTGCTACTTTTAATAGATTGGAGGAAGATTTATTTTTCTTTTAAATTTTTAAAAGATATTTTTATTTTTACTTTGTGTATATTAATGATTTGCTTGTATATTTGTATGTCCACCATGTGCTTGCTTAATGTCTGAGGAGTTCAGGAGAGGGTGTTGGATCCCCTGACACTGGAATTCTGGATGGTTCTTAGCTACTTTGTGAGTGCTGGGAACTGAACCCAGGTTCTCTTAACCACTGAGACATCTCTCTGGCCCATAAGTTTTCCTAAGAAAGTGCACCATCTGCAAAAAAAAAAAAAAAAAAAAAAAAAAGGCAATTTTATCTGTTCTTTCCCAGTCCCAGTCTTTAACCCCCTAATTTCTTTTTTCCCTTATTTACTGGTAATGTTTATTATATAGGATAAATTATGCTTATAGCTTTTCTAATATTCAAATTATCTTCTACCATTTGATAAGCCCAGTGTGCTAAATTAAAGTCACTATTGGATTAAATTTACTAAAATTTTGTTGAGTTGTCTATTTTAGCTTTTTTGTTATTTTTGGTATAAAGTTTGTAATCTTCCTGTTATCTGATAACAGTAGCTGTCTTAGTTTCTTTTCCTATTGCTGTGATAAAATAAATACCCTTAAGGAAGGGTATTTATATTGGCTCACGGTTCTGGGATATCGTTCAATATGGTGGGGACGCTCAAGCCTCAGGAGCTTCATGCAAACTAGTAAAACTGTATCTATCCATACTTAGGAACAGAGAGCCAGGAATGTGTCCATTCTGCTAAGCTTCCTCTGCATTCACACAGCCCAGGATTCCAGCCAGGGGATGCTGCTGCCCATGGTGGACTTGTTTTCTCACCTCAGTCAACATAGTCCAGATGATCCTCACAGGCATGCTGGGAGGATCATCTCCCAGGTGTTTCTACATCTCATCAAATTGACAATTAGATTAATCATCTTATGTACCAATACCAGCTCTGCTTTGTCCGTGTTTTCAGTCACACAAGACAAGGCCTTTAATGTCCTTTCATTACCCCCTACCTCTTATGGGAATCTCATCAAGACTTTAAATTCTTGGCCCTTTCGGACATGTTTTGCTTCCTCTTTTCTCTGATCTCTTGACTTTTTTTTTTTATTTTTAAAGACAATAACAAATTTGCAAAGGTATCTGGTCACCTTACATGACATTATCTCTTACACCATCCTCTCATTTTTTTTTCACTGAAAATGTTCTGCATATGGTTGTTTGTGTGTCACACTTTCAAAATTGCACGTTTTAAGAGTATTTTAACATGTCTTTCCATCCTAAAGGACTTGACTGGATACAAAATTCTGTATTTTCCAAAAATGTGATAACACATCTCCACTGTCTTCTTGAATCTTTGTTGCTGAAAATTTCAATAGCATTGTTGTTCCCTTGTGTTTATTCTTTGAAACTTCTACACACGTATGTATACAAGGCACCTTGAGCCTATCCACCCCTCACTCCCTCTTCAACTCCCTCCAGTAGCTCGCTGTCAGATCTCCCTCCTAACCTTATGCCCTCTTGTAAAAACCAAATGTCTGTCTCTCTTTCACACACCGAGTCAAACAGTGCTGCCCATATGCACATAGGTATAGGGCCGTTCACTGGGGCATGGGGAACATACCAATGACACAACAGAAAGAAAAGTGATTCTCTCCTTCAGCAACCAGCTCCTTAGTGGGGGATTGGGCCTCGGGAGAAACTCCCTCCTTTATGCTGGAATTTCTTAGGTGGCTTAATCTTACGCTGGTCTTGAACAGGTGACTGCAGCTGCTGAGGGTTCACACTGCACCAGCCATATGCGTTTCCCAGCACCCCTCTCTGCTCTGTCTCTCACATGCTTTCCACTTCTTTTTTCTTCCCACAGAGTGACAAGTCTCTGCACTTAAGACTGTGATAAGAAGCTTCTGTGACCAAGGTTGAGAGATGAACAAATGTATGGATGTGAACAAATGTTTAGAAAGCACTTTGACAACATAACCATTTACAAAATAAACATCAGTAAGGTGTCTGGTAGAGTCCGTGACCTCCCTAGCCGTAGGTTTTTAACCGTGTTTACGGTCTCGGGTATGTATTTCATTCTGGGATCAGGAATCAAGTACAATCAAGAGTGAGGGTCGTTACCCCACAAATAGTCTTGCCAACATTGCTGCAGTGGCCAGTTGGTACCCTTGTAGTTGATATCGTCCCCCAAGTCCTTGTCTCTGTCTTGGTTTCACTGTTTCTCCATGAAAGCTTTTTACAACTTTTCATTTTCTTCAGGGTTTAAACTTTCAGTATAATTTGTGTCCAGATGTTTTCCTTTGTTTTATTTTCTTATATGGGTTCTTTCAGTCTTTGATCTTTTGCCTTTTGATAATTATCTCCAATTGTTTTCTCAACTATTTCCTCGTCTCTATTTAAACTTTTTTTTCTCTCTAGCACTATCTTTGCCTTTTCTCTTTTGACTATTATTGTGTGTGTGACAAGACTTTTCCTGGGGAGATGCAACATACACGTGCACTCACCCCAGATAGAGAGCCCGTAAACAGACGAAAGCACAGATAATATTCAACTTCAACTTGATGAACCAATGGGCTTTATTGGAGTTATTTACAGGAATACGGGTGAGGGGTTGTTTACAGGAGGAGCAATGACTCAAACACAGCTGCATCACCAAAACCAACCCCAGTATAGGTGACAGCTCACAAAAACTGGAAATGTGGAGCGCATTACACAGCCTGCAGGCAGCTCAGCAGGGTACTCGTTCCAAATGACTCAGTAGGTCCACACCTCTTCCAGGCAGCTTGGCTGGTTTCTGCTTCTTCCATGCAACTGGTCTGTTTTGTGCATCTTTGCAGCTTGGCTTGTCAGAGAATGACTTCTGGCAGCCTTAGGAGGTAGGAGTTCAGTGAATCTAGTCAGTTTCAGGGACTTCCTGGAGCTATTTTGAGTTCATTACCTTCTGGCTGAAGGGGCTTCTCTTCAGGATGCAATGTTTCAGCCTTGGATGAAATTGCTACACAACATCTGTGTAATTTCTACTTTTAACTGATGTCCTCAAGCCAGTCTCTTAGTTTGCCTACCCATGGCACTGATGAGTCTGTGCCTGGAGTAACCACTTTATCTGCACTCTCCTATTTTTCAGATCTTTAAAATTTATAATTATTTATGTGAGCATATGCCTATGCGTAAGTATGTACACGAATGTGTGTGGCTTCCCCAGAGGACAGAAGGAGAGACTGAATACCCCGGAGCTGGAGTAACAAGCAGTTACAAGCCTCCCGACATGGTGCTGGGAACTGAACTTGATACTTTGCAAGAACAGCACTGGCTCTTAACCACTTAGCCATCTCTAAAGATGTCAATTATCACAGTTTTTACACAACATTCTTTTTTTATTCTTTCTGTGCCTCCTTTTTTTATGTTGCTATTAGACCGCCTGAACTGTGTGTGTAAATTCTCGACCTGTCAGTTTTAATACAGTTGGTTTCCATGGAATCTCTAATTATTTGGAGTTTTTTTTGTTTTGGTTTGGTTTTTTGTTTGTTTGTTTTGTTTTGGAAACAGTTGCTGCTTCTTTTGAGCCATGACCTTCCACTCCTTTCATATGTTGGGTGGTTCTGTCCTGCAACATTGATGGCAGAGGCAGAAGGTAAGACTCACTCTTCATGGGTCCTGAAGAGTGCAGGGTGGAGTTTGGGGATGAAAGATGAACCCAGAGTGAGGGCTTAAGGGTATTGAAAACCAGAGCTGATCACTCTTCCTCCCACTGATCAACTCCAACGTGCCCTTACTTGGGAAGAAGGGTCTGTAATCCACCATCCCTGGAGCTTTAGGGGAGAAGACCAGGCAGTGAGCAACTGAGGCCAATCCATCTGGTGTTTCCATTTCTCTCAGTCAGGTTCTTGGCCTCAGTATCACACCAGCTTCTCATCTAAAAACCCTTTGCTCAAAAACTCTAGGCTCCAAGGCAATGGAATTGAGAAGGAAGTGAATTGAAGACTTGAAGAAACAATGACCCCTTCCTTGTTCTGTTTTGCCACAGCAGCCTGAATAATTTCTGGTTAAGTTGGGACCATTCCAGATACATAAATAAAATGCAAAAAATGTAATTTTTACCTCTATACTTCTTAGAACCAACAGGTCAGGCTAGTTCAGCATCTTCAGAATCCCACTTTGCTTTTTCTTTGTATAATTTGCACAATGCCTACTGCCTCCCCCCCCCCCTCCATTTGCCATCCTTTAAAAACATAGGCATTTCGGGATGGGCTATGCACCAAGTTCTTGTGTGAGAAATATAGAAGGTCAGCTCTTCCTCCAAAAAAAAAAAAAAAGAGGGTGCATGAAGGAGCACCAGTACATCAGAGACCTTACTCTCACACTGTCTCATACTGTCACTGACTAGTTGGGTGGCCTTAAATAAGTCACTGTACTTGTTCTAGCCACAGTGTTCGCTTCTGAAATGTCAGATTATTGAGAGCACCAACATAATTAGGCTGACAACAAGATTCAGATGAGAAGTGAGTGTGTAAGGACTTTGTCAACTGTTACAACAGGTTTTTTTTTTTTTTTTTTTTATTGATCATCTGGAGGGAAAGGAGCCTTGGGCTAGATGAAAATTGACTTCGCCAACTTCAGATTTTTACTAAGTGTTGGCCCAGCTCAAAAGCCCGATGCAACTGAACATTCTCTTAATATAGAGAATGACGAATCTGTGTTTGTTGCCAGAGTTGTCACATTCTTCCAAAAGTGCAGACTTTTATGGGTCCTTGGAAGCTCTGCTGGGCTCTATTTCTGAGGACGGGAACATTGTGCCTCGTTGGCAAGGTTTGTCAAACCGAGGCCACTTGTGGTCATTGAAGAATCTGGGTCTGCCTTTGCAACAGTGGGGACAAGTTAAGGTATGAGAGCCACTGCACTGGTTTCCAGTTTGGATTCGTGACTTCTCAACCGATTGGTGCCTTTTTGCTTCCTTGTTTCATGAAGGTCTATTTCATTCCCCAGTCTAGTTAAGGAATGAAAAATAAAAGAAGGTGGAGCGGGTCCAAATCAAAGACAAGTAGCAGAGGTGGAAAGGAGAAGGAATAATGTGTTCTCTGGGAATTTGTGCAAGGACAAGGCTAACAAGACTTTGTTTTCAATAACTTAAAACGCAGTTTGTCATTGGAAAGATGATGTAATGCTTTAACACAGAAAACAAGCCAGAATCCCACACTATTTCCAACTATTTGTATTTCTGCATATTCTTATCTATTTCTTGTCTTTTCATCATATGCATGCATAATGCATATTTCATTTTATGGCCTGATTTTTTTTCACTTAACATTACATAATGAGCATTTCCTTTTAAAGTTTTCATTATAATGCCTAGATAATATAATTTGCATTATGTTTTCTAACTAATAAAACCATGTTCCCACTTTGAGACCTGTCTTAAATTCTCTCTCTCTTTTTCTTGGCGTTTGCTATTTAAAAATTATGATTTCATGATGATCTTTGTGCATTTAGCTTTTTGTGTTGTTGGGCTGTATAACCTCTGCTTGAATTCCAGAACTCCACTGACGAGGTGACTCAGAAACTCTGCCCAGACATCTTACGACTCTTCCATACTGTTTTGTAAAACAAACTTAAAAAGTGTCCATTCAAAACATTGCTAACAAATTTAACCTCAAGTCTTCCAAGTCTTCAGTTTGGAAAGTAAAGGATTTTCTCCTTTAATAGGCAAACATTTCAAACTTGTTTTCACTTCTATTTCTCTGCTTAACAGGAACCTCTAATGCTTCCCATGTGCTCTCACTTTTCCCCCCTAGATTGTGTGATTAAAATTATAATCTGCCATGGATTTTTAGAATTTCTGAAAGCTCCCAAGAGAATGCTCCTCCCCCCAAAAAAAATCCCTCCTGAGAAATTCAATTTTCAAAATAAGTGACATATAAGTGCTTTGTAGCCAAAAAGCAAAGTATCCTAATAGTTTGCCCTTTGTCTTCCAGTCGGTCTATTTTCATATCTGATTTCTTTTCACCAGAAGAAGGGATGGTGAGAAAGTAAAGGAGAAGCTTGAAGGGATGTCAAAGTAACAGCTAATGAAGAGCTCCCAGGCCCACCCTCACCCTGATGTTACTATCTAGAAAGCTGTTCACATAGGACTTACCAGGATTCAAATACTGCTCTTTGTTATGGGGAATGGAGCAATTATATTTCCAGCTTGGCTGGTGGAATGTGAAGAGTCAGAGGAAGCTTATTGGAAGAAATCATACCTGTGCTGAATGAGAAGGACCTGAGGCAGGCTGTATTTTAGGGCAGTTGCAGGGGCGGTGTGTGTGTCAAACCTTTCACCCAGTTTATATGAGAGAGCACTCGGGATTTGGCTAAAGTCTTCTTAAGTTATAGATTCTCTTCTCTAGATGGGGAAATGGAGACAGGCACTGATAGCCCCAATTCACAAGGAAGGGGATCCACACAGAAGTGTGACTTTAGAAACAAAGTTGGCATAAACCAAAACTACATAGTTTTTATTGTACCCATAATGTTAAAATAACATTATATATTTTGAAAGACATAGCATTTACTGGGAAGCTCGGTATTTTCCATCACACACACAGACCACGTGCCATGGTATTATTATCCTGGGATAGGCAGAGAAGACTACTTATTACTGGCTCTGAACCGTAGCTGTTCCAGGTACAGAAAACGGGGTAGATCAACTGTGAGACTCTTAGAAGTCACATAGTAAACATTACATTGGACCTTCTATAGACAGACAACAATGACTAATAAGGTCAACTTTCTGGTCTAGTCAGCATAGTAATAGACTGGGCCCTGCCCTGAGACTGACAGGAGGTCAAAAGGAAATCCTTGGCTGGTCCTACCTTCACAAAGCTGTCAGTCATGGAGTGGAGTTGTCTTCAGTCTTATACAGGAAATAACATAATAAATCTCTGGAATTTTGACTAAGACATATAACTCTGAGTTATCAGTGAATAGGAGCCCCTACTAGCACCTTTTAATAAAATTCTCACCAGAAGCTGCCTGACCAGTAGAGTAAGTATAGAACAGAAAGCAGTACCTCTTGGTTTAAAAGTAACCTTGGAAGACTTGGAGCCTACCCAGCATCCTAGTGAAAGAATCCTGCCATAGTGTCCCCTGTAAGCTCCTGACTCCTGACTTGGGCTAGGAACTCAAGCTTCAAGATCATCTAGAGATAAGAAGGTTCCCTGTTGACAAGTTACAGGACTACATAAAGAGAAAGGTCTTTTGCAATTGTCTGCCAGTCTCGGTTCTAAACAAGGGGTCATATAGTGTTCACATCCTAAACAGGTAGAGAGATAGCAAATAGATTTCTTACAGTGCCCATTCATCACATAGAACACTTTGTCCAAGTCTTTGGTTATTTATTCAAACCCTCTCTTGCTCCAGAAATTGTTTCTACCTGAAAGAAGGAACCGGTTATCTAAGAATTTCAATAGTAGAGAGAGGTGGGGTTATAAAACAATTCAGAAAAAGATTTCACATATTTGCAAAATAGATTTGCATGAAAACACTTTCAAGGTTGCACAATTGGCTGCAATACCTCTGTGGGAAAATTCCTAAAAGCCTTTGGGGCAGCACTGTGCTCCTTACCAAAATGGCTCTAGCAACCATGCTTGTCTTTTAACTTAAGGAAATAAAGCAGCATCCTCATGAGCCAAGGCCACATCAAAGGCCATGTTTCAGCACTTCAGTGACTTGTGTTACCAGAATGCAGTTTTCCAAGAGCTCTGGCTGGCCCCTCTGTTCTTGGAGGTAGGTGTGGAGTGGTCAGTCCCTCCAGGCTGGAAGTTAGAATTCCTTGGTTCTCCTTCCAGACTGTGGTGAAGCCCTGGATACTTTTTTTTCCCCACCTCAGTTTCTCTGGTGAGGCCCTTTGCCATGTATGGGGCTTGTGGTCAAATAGAAATGCTTGAAATTTGGCCAAGTGGAAATAGGATTTAGGCCTAATTTACATGGTCTCTGAGGGCAGAACTGAGACCAATAAGATGATCGGTGCAACCAAAAAAGGGCTTGGACTATGGAGAAGCTTGAACTGTGAAGAAAATATATATTCTTAATTACTTAATGGTACTTCTCATGGGACAAGCCACCTACTTTGAATTCTCAACTTAATTCTCTCAATAGCCCATAAAGTAAATATTATTAACTTTATGTACCAGGAAACTGAGACTTGGAGAGGGAAAATAACTGGATTTGGTTTGCATCACCTCTGAGTAAGCCAAAAACAGGTCTTCAATCAAGCCAACACTTAATCCTAATCATTCGTATTGAACTGCCTCATAAATTAAAAAGCGAGTCATACCTCCTTGATTAAAGAATAGGAAAAAAATCCCTCAAAATCAAACATTATTTTTTTTTTTGACCAATAAGTTACTGTGGGGTTTCTGAGCGGTTAATGTGAGCTTGGTGTGGGAACATAAAGGCTGAAGACTGGATGTAGGGGCAGCTTTCTCTGCAGTACACAGACAACAGAGACTTGTGGGGACAATACTTCTCCAGGGAATAACGTACTGTACAGGAAGCAGGTCCCGAATACCCGATCAGCTGGCTACCAAGAGAACCGAGGCCTGTGTAATTAAGGAGGCTATTAGCATGCTTTCAAAGTCTTTCTGATAATCAAAACTCACCCAGACAGAAATGACTGCCTTGAGAGTCAGTAAGACACTTGATCACTCCTGACATTGTACAAAAATGGATGTTTTGATTTCAAACCATGGTAACAGGAGGTTCAGGGTCCTCAGGCAAAAAAAAAAAAAAGACAGCTTCAGCATAGGAAAACATGTCCCAACTCCCAGGCTTGTTGGGGTTCTTCCCACTGAGCTTCACAACCTGATGTTCCCCACACTGGTGAAGAGCCTCATGAGGCCCATCTGAATTCATGTCTCACACGCACTCGTTTTTTTTTTTTTTTATGGTTCAGATATTGCTTTTAAAGTTTTTCTATTAATTTGTTTATTTTACATTCCAGTCATCATTTCCCTCCCTCCTCCCAGTCCCACCCTCCCATCCATTTCCCCCATACCCAACCCTCCCCCCAAACAGGTACCAGCCCCCTCTGGGATATCAAATTACATCAGTACTAATTGCCTCCCCTTCCACTGAGGCATGACAAGGCAGTTCTGCTAGGAAAATAGGATCTAGAGGGAAGCAACCTTGTCCAAGTCACAGATAGTCCCTGTTCCAATTGTTATGAGATCCACTTGAGGACCTAGCAGCCCATCTGGTTCATATGTATTGTGTGTCTAGGACCGGTCCACGCATGTTCTTTTGTTTTTGGTTCAAAGCCTCCTTGTGTCCCAGTTAATTGGTTGTGGGGGTCTGCTTATGGTGTACTTGATCTCTTCAGCTCCCTCAAACCTCCCCTTGACTCTTCCTCAAGACTCCCTGATTTTCACCTAATGTTTGCCTGTGGCTCTCTGCATGTTTCCATTTTCTGTTGGATAAAGCTTCTCAGATGGCAGTAATGTTGGGTTCCTGTCTGGATTCCCTCTCTTCGTCCACTTCCAATGTCCATTTTATTTCCCCTACAGAGAGGGATTTAAACATCATTCCATGTGCCCTCCTTGTTACTTTGTTTTTTGGGGGTCTGTGGGTTGTAGCTTAGTTATCATGTATATATTGGTTAATATCTGCTTATGAATGAGTAAATACCATGGCTGTCTTTTTGGGTCTGCGTTAGCTCACTCAGGATGATCTTTCTGGCTCCATCCATTTGCCTGCAAATTTCATGATATCCTTGTCTCTGATTTCAGAGTTGTACTCCATTGACACACACACCCCTTTTTAATGCCCACATCTCCACAGGTCGAGGGGATGACCACTCACATTCTTAAAGCAATTCCCACCACTTCTGTTTGTGAAGTTAAGGTATTCAGCTTGTCTACAGATGGAAAGTGGTTAGAGGTGGAAATCAATTCAGAGATCATCTCTTTAACCACTGAATTTTACAGACAGAAAGTAGGAAGTGCAGATGTGAGTTGGTACCCCAGATACTGATGAATACTGGGCAGAGTGCCTTTTATGTACTTCTCCTGATGCTGAGGTGTGCCCGTTGTGATGACAACCAGGTCTCTCCTCTCAATGAACCTACAAAACGATGAGTGAATTATGAGGGAAGCTGGGATTCCTCGGTCGGAGTGTTTTCTGGTGTGGAGTGACAGGAAACGTTGAATCACAGTGGTCTCTTCAATGTGTCAGTCTCTCCAGTGACACAATAGGGGAAACTTGGACAGAACCTCAAAGAATTGGGAAGCAGCATAGTGTGTTTGGCATGGCCTTAAAAAGTTACACCCACATGCTCACAGTGTTGAGTCAGGGGGAAAGGTCTAGGGAGGAAATGTGAGGAGTGGGTCAAGGTGAGGAGTCATGAGGAATGCTAGATAATCCATCTCGTTATAGGCTTGATATTGTTGCAATCAAAAATCCATCTAGCACTGCCTCGTGGCATATCAAGGAGACCCTCCCCGGCTGATTCACTTCCTTTGGGAAACTCCCTTTGCCTGGCTGTGCTCCTGTAAGGACCTTGACATTGTTCTCTCTGCAGGGCTCTTCTCTCTAGCTGCCCTTAGCCCCGCCTCCCAAGCACGGCTTATGATGATGGTAGACCAAGGGCTGCCTGCTCCTCTTCGCCGTTTGCACACGTGTGCTCATCCACTCCTGTGTGGACCACTGAGACTTCTGTGTGGCAGTGAAGTGGCCACAGCTTCCTGTAGTAGAGGAAGGCTGCTCTCCAGTACTTCAGAGCGGTAGCGCTGTCCCAGTGGGAGTCAGGAGTCCTATCTATGAGTACTGGCTCCATGCCAGGATGCTTTAGGGGAGCCGTAGACACCTATATGGAGTACGTTCGAATTTTGAAATCTGTCACAATGTGGTTACTCATAGACTTCACAATAGCATTCCACATGCAGCCACATTCAGCATTTCTTCTTGTTTTCTGCAGAAGGAAAGTGGGCCCTGGGCATTTCAGATATTTAAGGGTCCCAGAGGTGTATGGCAGTGCTAGACCTTGCCATGATTCCCTTTCCTCACTTTTTCTTTATTGACAGTAATGAGGGATGAATCATTTCAGGTTTCTAAGCTGTACCTGCAGGAAAGAGGCCAAGGCTCTGTTAGACACCTGATCATTTGTGTGTGTAAAGGGTCAAAGGAAGACAAATGTGTGTCATGTTGTTGGAAGGAAGAACAGAGACCACAGCTAAAAGCTCCCCTGCTGATGAAAAATAATTTAGGGTGCATTTTTATATCATATAAATTATTCATATTGTTCCATAAAATACCTGTGTTTACTTTCATATTAAACCTACTGTTACAAAATGTATACCCAATAAACAGTTGTTGAGCAACTACATTAATTTTTTAATGAAAAAGAATGCTTCTCTCTCTGTCTCTCAGAGTGTGTGTGTGTGTGTGTGTGTGTGTGTGTGTGTGTGTGTGTAGGAGGTGCATGTGTGTATAGATGCATGTAGAGGTCAGAAGGTAACCTCAAGTGTTTTATAGATTTTTTCCATCATGTTTGATGAGTCAAGGTCTCTCACTGGGAACTGGGCCTTGCAGATTAGGATAGGCTTTTTAGACAAGTTCTAGCCATCCACCTTTCTCTACTTCCTCAGAGATGGGATTACAACTGAATCCCACCATGTCTGCTTTTTATTATTATTGTCATTATTAATTATTAATTTTAATTTTATGTGTATGAATGTTTTACCTTCATGTACAAATGAATACATGTGTGTACCTGGTGCCTAGTGGATCAGGAGTTGGAGGACAAGAGCAGACTCAGGCTGCCTGCAGCTGGAGTTACAGAGAGTTGTGAGCCACCATGTGGATGGCAGAAACCAAACCTGAGTCTTCTGCAAGAATAACAAGTGCTCTTAACAAACTCTCCAGCTCCAGGGGATCAAACAAGTCTCCACGCTTACTCAGTGAGCTACACCCTTGCCCCAACTGTCCCAAAATGAAGCTTTAAAGCTTTGACAATTGAGTAAAATTGAAGTTGCAGGATGATTTCCCAAACTTAATAGTGACTTCCAACACCTTACTGGAGATTTCCAGTAATATACATCCCAGAGACAATGAAACAGAGCTATCTCCTAGGCTCATTTATGGAAGGGATCAGTACCAAGCTAGTCAGAAGCCCAGGTCTCCTAAGGGCCATCTTAGGAGACCTGTACCACTTGAACACTGTTTTGTCCTCAGGTTTCAAAACTCTCAAGCTTCTGGCAACTCTATATAACCCCTGCTGTTCAGATCCCTTTACACACAGTACTGGGAAGTACCATTGGCGAGAACAGCCTGGGCTGTGTTTCACAATTTTGATAAATGATATTTGCTCATGTTTGATTTTGGAGCTCTCAACAGTAACTCTTCGAACGGTTCGATTTATGACTCTTTTTTGTTTTCCTCCCAGCTTTTTGTCTCTAAAACATTTAAGTTGGAATGTTTGGTAAGTGTGTGTGCTTTGGAGAAAAGCTCTTGCCTTACTTTGTTTCTAAGGTGGTCCAGAGCGGAGGTGTCAGCTCTGGACTAACAAGCCATCCTGCATTGTGTTGCCTTTGGTAGACCTGAAACATACTGGTTTTCCCACTTAGGCCCAACGTCCTCACAGTGTGCTCAAGAAAACCTTCTAGACCCAGACACCCAGACTTGCTAGCCTCACTGACACGTCTCTCAAGACAGCCTCTTCCCAGCATACCAAACATTTCCTCTCTCTCTCTCTCTCTTCCTCCACCCTTTCCTCCCCTGCTGGCTCCCTTACTAGCCCAACAAACAGTTTCTCTTGTTGTCAGAACTTGTCTCTTGTCAGTTGCTTCTATTGAAGCCTAGAAACACCCAACTGTAGTGCCCTTGACAAACAATGCGTTGAGCTGATGCAACAGCCCAAGGTGTCAAAATAATTAGGTAATTAAAGCAGAGGAAGGTCAGAGTTTCCTCTGTCTGGAAAGACAAACACAGGCACACAAGGAAAAAAAAAAAAGCTAAACAAGAAAATCAGTCTCACATCTCCCTTTGTTTTCCCCTGGGTCTTCAGCTGTACTCCAAAAGCCCAATACTTGTAACAACTTGGTCCCCTCACCCTGTACCAAGAGCCCATCGGACTTAGAGGGAGTGGCCAGTTTGAACCCTTCAAGGTTTCAACACACAGCTTGTTTTCGTCCTCCTTGTTTGTTTTCACTCCAGCCCCACCCTGAGCTCCTGTGCAAAGGCCCCAAGAAGTGACTCAACACCATGGATGGGATATTGCTCAAAGGGGGGCTGTGGGTGCTGAGGACAAAGTCTTCTCCCAGAGCACAAGGCCCTCAGGGTCACCTACCTTTGTCTCTTTGTCCATGTTCTCAGTACACAACCGAGAGAGAGGGCCTGCTTCTGTTAGGGGCTGTGGGTGGTGGGAGCAGAAAGGACGCAAGCTCATTATCTGTTGGAGGCTTACTGCTTGGTGAGAGAGTGGACACTAGAGAGACTGTGGGAGCTATACCTGGGAGTTGGAGTTATTCTGGAGGCAGAAGAAGATACCGTGACCAAGCCCCTTAGGGTGTGCATCGGGAATAAATGCTGAGTGCGGCATTTGAATTACACGTTTTCTCAAGACAGGCAAGAAGAAAGAGGGCATTATAGCTGGAGGGAGAGGGTGCACAAGGTTTTCGTGGAGGTTGGTAGGGATGAAGACTCAACTAAATCAGCTGGTTGGGGCGAACTGAAGGCCATCATTAAGAAGGCACTGAGGAGTGAGACCTGCCCCACAACAGCAAGTAACAAATGGAAAATGAGAAAAAGAGGAAAGACGCTACTAGGTCCATGTGAAGGTGGAAGCTACTCTTCCACAACCACGCTCCTGCTCTTGCCAAATGCTCCCACCCCCTCCCCACTGCCAGCCCCACTTTCCTTAGCCATAAGATAAAGCAGCTTTCAGCATACCTTCATCCCTCAGATGATGAGATCTGGGGGTCTGGAGACCTTCCTGTTCACAAAGTTAGAGGGATGGGCCAGTATCCCTACTTGTGCATAGGGCTTTGACCTCAGAGAGTCCCAGCTCTGAACTTATGACCTCAGAGAGTCCCAGCTCTGAACTTATGACCTCAGAGAGTCCCAGCTCTGAACTTATGGTGTCTCTTGCTAAGCAGCTGTGTTATCTTGGGCAAACCACTTAACCCTCCTAAATCTCATTGGCCCAGGTAAAGTGGATCGGACCAAAAGAACCCTGCTTCCTGACTAAGGTTTCTAGCCAAGACAATGAAAGCACAGTACTTATGTGAATGAAGCACATGGCAGTGTCCATCCATTGTGTGTGCTGGGCCTGACCAACCGGCCCCACTCAGCTGCTTAGCCAGCTTTCAGAGGCAGGCGGGAGGGCTCCTTGCTTTACCTCTCAAGACAAAGGTCACTGTGTATCCTGGGCACAAGAACAGGTGAGTCTGAAAGAGAAGGTGTGGCCATTTCAGTCTTTGGGGATCTGGCTCATTACGCAAACTATCAGTGTTTGTGACGGACCATTCTCTGTCCTTCAGATCTGCTCATTTGTTGTATGGCTCAGAGACAGCAAGCAGCTGGGAGCGGTTGTGAGCTGAGCTACTTGTGGATTTGGGGATATGATTAAGGCTTTGAAGAATAAGGTTTGAGTAAAGAGCTTCTGAGACTGGAGGAAAGCAATCAATCAGTGGGCTATATTCTCCCTTTATACAAATAACATAACTGTGTAGATGTTTGCTAAGAGCAGACTTGAGTGCCTACTTTCTCTCTTAATTTTCCAATCTGTGACTCTCAAGACGGTCATGAATTAGCATGGATGTCCAACTGTTCCACAAGGCAGCTAAGGGAAGTTTTGCAAATTAAAGAAGTCATATTACTTTTAAGGCAAAAGGACCTGCATACCAGGTATGATACAGATCCATGATATTTTCAACTAAGTAACCATTAGGTACTGGAGTTGTTAAGAGGTTCAACTCTTGTTTAAAGAGCTAGCTAAAACAGATTTGATTTTCAAAATATCTTAAATGTAAAAACTTGGCTTTACTAGAGGAATTTTTATTTTAAGACACCGGGTATCATTTAATTACAGTTTGTTTATAGATTTCCTGGGAATCTTAATTCATAATTTTTAATATTTAAAATATTTTCAAAGAAATGTGTATGAAAAGTAATTTTAATTTGCTCTCTTACATTGACTTTCATTTACATTTCAGTGAAAACAGAGTCTGATTCCTTAGATCAGTATTGTCTGCTGGAACTCTCTGCCACCCAGGAAAGGCTCTCCGTTTGTGCTGTCGGAGCCTCAAGCTCAGACAACGCAGACAGTGAACTGAAGATGAACACTTATTTCATGCCAGTCACCGGAGGCTTAAATGTTGGCCACCCTATCGCGGAGCACAGCTTTAGATTATAGAAAGCAAAGTGGGTACGGATGCTGAGAGAAATGTAGAAGTCTTAATATGACTTTTTTTCTGAAGAAAGCTGGGGGAGGGGGAGAGAGGGGAGAGGAAGTACGAAGAGAAAAAGAAATGGCGACTGCAGAGTGTCCCTGGTTTACATTTGGGATAGCATGGCTGAATGGGAGCTATAGTTTGTGTGCTAGGCCATGAAAATATGAAAATTCACAGTTCAAAAAGTCGGTTCTACTGGGATATGTCAATGTAAAAACCACAGCTCTCACCTTCAAGGGAATAAGAGATAGTTTATTCTGGAGCCATTTTGCCTGACAATGGCATGGGAGCACAGATTTAGGTTGCCCTAAATCCCATAAACCAATGTGGAAGCAGTTTCACAGGGTTTTTATAGTTTTACAGAACAAAGAAAGTCATAAATCAAGGTAAATTTAAAATTGGTTTGTGGGTACACCAGAGAGGCAGTTGCAGTGAGATAGAGGAGCTTTTCTTTGGGTCCAATACATTATCTGATGACATTCTTAGCTCTTGCATTAGAGGAAGCTAGTGTCCTGCAAAGGAAATAGCGTCTAAGAGGTTTTTATTTATTATTATGAGGCGTTAGCTCATATGCAGAGTAGGGCAAGGAATGGTTGTTCCAGAAGCTAAAACTAGCCCAAGGTAAAGTAAACAGCCTCTGAACCTACAAAATTAGAATCTCTCCACATTTCTGAAATTTCAAGTGATCCATCAGTCTCTGCAGACACAGAAACTCCTTCTAGAAGTTTTGTGTTTACAGCCAGACACAGCTTCTTTTCAGGAATTTTCATTCATGAATGCATGCTGGGTTTGCCCCACATGAAGAAAAAGATTTACTGGTTGAAGGTGACCTGGCAAAGCATGAATACCATAACTATTAGATATGTCTTCTTGGGAAAAATGTTTTTTAAATTCTAGATGTAGTAGAAATTATTTGAAAGTGGAATCAAAATGTCCAAACATGTAAGACAAATAGAAGGAACAAGATAAGTTTTCATTAACAAATTGACCTAGGTTATTCCAGGGGCAAAGTCACATTAAACAGGCCACAACAAGCATGCACATCATTGACTTATACCAAAGAGAAAAGAAAGATGTCACAACTAACTTCATTGGTTCTACACTGGGCGGGGGTGAGGAGTAGAGGCTTTGATTTGAAAAGCTAAAACAGCAATTTTCAGTTTTATTCATTCATTTGAAAGCATGACTAAAGCCAGACTATCTGTTATATCAGTAATGTGAATGACAGCAAAAAAAAAAAAAAAATTGTCCAAGCTAGTATGCTAGCTTTAAATTCAGAAGTGGTTTTCTATGCTACCTGTGATTCCTAAATCGTATCATCATTGAAAGATGAGCCTCAGTCGGAACCTTAGAACTCTGAAATCATTTATGTCAGGTCAAATGAAAGATTATACTTTTCTATATTTCCATTTTTGGTGTCTGCCTAAGGAAAATGAAAACACATGTTTGGCCTGAGAAATATCTTAGATATAGAGTGGATAATTCTGTTAGAGAGATTTTATTAAAATTCATCAGGCACAGGTCTATTAAAAGAAGCAAACAAAACTAGAAGAACCTGAAAAAATTGTGGTCTTTAGTTGGAAATACTATCAGTTTTGAATTTATACTGTTATTTGGCAAAATTGCTGATTGTTACTAATATTTAAGTTGTCAAATATTATAAAGAGATCAAAGTTTAATGCTTTTTACCTTTAAAGCTTTTGTTACTTAAAATATTTTTTCTGAATTAGAACATTCAGTCAAATATGCCAAAACATAGTAAAATGTGAAAAAATTAAAAGAAATTAAAGTGTTCTTGTGATCATAAGAGAGATAAGATATTATATCCAATAGCCTTCAAGCTGTAGAGTACATTTTCCAGGTACTGTAGTTCGTAATATGATATCCACAAAACAAAAACCCAAGCAAATTAGCAACATACTATGTTTTCTTGGTTTTTCTTTTTGTTTTCTTTTAATTATTGAAGCATGTTACAAAAAAATTAAAACTGGGGAAAAGTTAAGAAATACCATGGACACTAAAATTTAGAAACTTTCTGAAAATGGATATGACATACATATTTTTTCTCATATGTATGTTATAACAATCCTTGGAAATGATATGTGAAGTTATAGCACTCATCATAAAGCATGAGTTACTATAACTCTATTGACAACTCCAGTTGGTATTCTCTCAGGCAAGTGATCTGCAGAGATGTCCTGGTGACCAAGCCTTTGGGAAAGACCTAGAATTTCTTTCTGACAGCTAGAGAAGCAGGGGTGAGAAAGGGAGTGTTTGGGATTTGGACGATGAAGATTTCCTTCATATTGACCTTGGTATTTAGGGAGAACACAGACCCTGGTCTTTTATGAGATGAAAGATGTCTGGGTTTTCAGATCGCCGTCATGTTTGAAAGGAAACGTCGCAAAGAGACATCGAGCCCTGGGGGTCACAGGTGGTGTGTGGGTTTCTGGGAATCATTTGGAAGCAAGGCCAGAAGTGTCTTCCACATGCATGCCTTAAACCCGGTCCTCCTTGATTTTAGGTCTCCATGCATTTGCCAGGACCCTGAAATGCATACATTCGTGATCTTTCCCAATCTTCCTGTCTAGGCATAATTTTGCATCAGGCGTTTGATAGGAGAGGTCTGTCTTTGAAGGGAACTTATATTTAACTCTGTGACTGGTTGTACATCATCTGTAGGCCCATCTACACTGCAGAGGACTTCATCTTTCACAAGTGCAATTTCAAACTTGTTGCCAGCAAGAGAAATCTTCCTTGGACTCATGCATGCAAAGTCTGAACAGAGCATCTTGAAAGTTAGCTTGTTCGCGCGGCTATGGTGTGCGGCACATTTTTGTTAAGGTGTTATTCAAAGTTTCTGATTAACATAAGTTTTTTTAAAAAATTATACAAAAACATAATACCATGATTATGGAAATAAAAAGCCACCCACAAGCTTACTATCTTTACAAACCATCTATTTTCATTCTTTCCTGTCTTTTCCAAAAAAGCATTGCTTCCCCCAACCCTCAGTGTTGGACACACAGCACAAATATGCCTTTGCGTTCTGATCTCTTCTGTGAGCCACACACAATAAGTGACATCAATGTGGTCTTAAGAATAACAGATTCAAAGAACTTCAGAGCATTCCATTATTGGACATATTCTAATTTATATCAGCATTCAGATATCACTGTGGTACTGTTAGTTGCCTGACTTTCACTTTGTAACACCTTGTTTCTTATGTTTTCCCCTAATTTCAGCTATTTTCTTAGAATAAATCTTTAACATTAGAATCACAGGGTCCAAAAGGCTAAAAATGGTGACCAGTTAGTTCTCCCCTCCATGGATTAACTTATTGTTAATCACAATCTTTCTTAATTACTGTTTTGTTTTGCTTTCTAAGATGGGGGTCTCTTATAGCCCAAACTAGTTATACAGCTGAGGATGATTTTGAACTTCTTAACCTCCCGCCTATGTCTCTTGAGTGTTGGGATTACAGGTACCAACTAGCTCTTGTCCTTTTGATTGTGAGCCTAGCCTTTAATGGTTGAGCTATCTGTCCAGGTACATAGCTCGTAACCATAGCCCCCTTCTCTCATTGACGCAAGCTAACTTAATGTCTCTCTAACACATTCATTAGCTAGGTTTCTAGGTTTGTGCCTGTTCAGAACCAGCAGCTCACAGAATTGCCAGCGTTGGCTCCTACTTGTCAGTGAGCCCCTGCTTCATATGCCTTCACACAAGCGAGTCGAACAGATAACCTTTCATCTCCAGCTCAGTCTCTTCAGAGATCTATGTTCTGGCTTCAAGGAATCTGCAAAAGCATCCGTGAGACAGTCTCAGGATTGTGAAAGCAATGTTGATTGGGCCAGGAAGGGCTAGGCTCGGGCTATCAGCTCCTGTGTCTCACCAACCTGGCAAGGTGCCTTCTGACACCAACCTGTCCCACCAGCTCTTGCCAAATGCAAGCAGCCATGGGAGCGTGGGTACATGTGCCTACTCTGTCCAGAGCTGACACAGGTCTCATGACCAATCCACTGGAGACTCAGACACAATCTTTGCCTTCAAGAATCCTGTCGGCTCAACGTCAAGATGAGTAAAGGTCAGAGAGAGTATTGTTTTGTTTGCTCTAAGAATCTGGCTACGAGTTTATGATTCTACAGAGTTTCAAAAGTGAAAGCTATATCTGAGGCCCTAAGCTAGGATTAGGACAGAAAGGAACCCAAGAGACACACAGGAGCTTTCGAGACATTTAGTAAGCAGGTGTGGTTAATTCAGCGTTCAGTGGCTAAGCACTTAGCACAACCAAGTTTCTGGGTTAGGTGCTGTGCATCCATAGGTGAGTTAGAGAGAACCCCAGATTTCTAAGAAACTACAGGCTGGTGGAGACAATCAGAAGGCCAGTAGGGCAACTTGCAAAACTTCCTAGGCAGAGAAATTAGCAGAATGATGCCTTTGCAAAAGACAAAAGATCAGAGCAAGGCAGAAAAGGAAAGACCTTAAAGGGCTTGGAGATGCCCATGACTGTCACATGAGTGGGCAGGGGAAGGAGGTTCTGAACCTCAAGGCTGACTCCTCAGCAGTGTGTTTTAATCTGGGATCTGAGAGTCTTCGAGCCTTGGCTTTTATCACTGGAAGTGCTAGGAGATTAAAAGAGAATAGAGATGATTAAGGACCAGCTGAAGGGCCGTGTTTTTGTTGTTGTTACTATTGGAGAGGGAACCAGTTTAGACATTCTCTGACCCAGATAAATGAGCAGTTATTGATATGATGGCTTGATTGTTACCATCCTTCCTGCTTTGCCCTCCAGTTTCTTGCTTATACTTGAAATAAAAGAGGTGGCTAGGACTGACCAGGGTTTATCATTTCTACCCACCGTATCCTCTTTTTTTTAATTTGGCAAACTCCACCCTGTAAAAGCTCAGAGTATTGCTTTACATTCCAAAGTTCTGAATTTGATTATTGGCATGTACTTTTTTTTATTTTCAGGAAATTAAATCATGTAGAGTCTAGTACACATACAGAAACATAAACTGCACAAGGATTGGCTGCATGCCCAGGGTCACTTATGCACCTGGGCATTACTGTACAGGCCATTGGCTTCACAACTTCTCGGGAGGGACTTTAACAATAGCCAGAAAGAAAGGAAGTCCCAGATAACCTGGAAGAGAGTGAGTGGGTGGCCCCAGGTAGCTGCTGTTCTCTGAAGAGGCACCCATGAGCTCGATGGCGTCCATCGGCATCGATTCTTCTGTTTGTGCATTGCTAATGAAGAGCGAGCGAAGGCTCTACATTCCTGGAAGCCTCCTGAGTCCCCCCCCAGGCCCCATCCCCTTGGGAGGAACTGAACTCATATCCCTAGGCAGTGTACTTTGTGTCGAGGATCGTGCTGTGCTCACACTACCCCACAAGTATGTAGGTTGTCTCCACCACCAGACAGATGAAGACACTGTAGCTTAAAGAAAAGAAGCAGCCCACAGTTAGTTACAGCTGACAAAGCTGGGACCAGGACACAGGCTGCCTGAATCCAGAGCCCACACCTATGATGGGGCTGTAGGCTGCCTCCTTCAAGCTGGGGAGATAGGAATCCCCACATCACAAGATAAGCCTGATTGTCTCCCATCATAGGTCAAAGCTTAAGACCAGCTTTTCATACAACAAGCATTCCAGAGGAAAGGAAGGATTGCCAGCTGACTACTTCCTGTGGAGCACCTAGAAGAGGCCTGGTTCACGGAATAAAACTTGTATAATTCCTACTGATGACTTGAGGTCAGTGGTTTACCTTAGGAGGGAAGAGAAGACAAGATTTTCTAGAAGAGAAAGAGGCCAAGCGTACCCCATCTGCAACTTGAGTTCCTTGAGAACTTTCTGGCTTTCCTTGAGAAAATGAGACGAGACTCCCTCAGCCCAGCTCAGAGTATATTGCCTATTGCCTAGGTGTCTTGGTGATAGTTCCATATAGCATAAAGCAAACTTCCCTGAATGCATAACTCTGGTGGTAATAACCGCTTGCCTGTGCAACCCCAAAAACTCATGGTTCATGTGTGAACTCATCTGAGTAAATATGTCCCAGTATGTTATGCACAGAATAACCAACCAAAGCTAGAAATTATAAGAGATTGATTGAAGAGAATGCTTCTAAAGGTATTAACAGCATTATGTTATCTTATTGCTGAGTAGCACTTCAGGGCAGGAAACCTATTTTTCAAGCTTTTTCTCTGAATATTTATTTATTTGCGTATGGTTTGCTCACATCATTGACTCTAGCCCTCAAAGTGTCACTGAAGGAATCCAGGGGAAAGGAAATGGTCCTCCTATTTTCTTGTTTGTTCTGGGTTTATTCATAATCCCAAGTGTTTCTGCAGACATCTTTAAAGAATGTTTTTGCCTGTCTACAGCAACCAGACCTCAATGTCCCAGAACCTGGAGCTCAGCAGGGCAGGCCTTGTTACTATCCGAATGGTCCAACATTAGCCCATTTTTGTGAGTTTATTTGGTATAGTCTATATAAGGAATCCATAAACCCGTGAAACTGACTGTAGGAGCATAGCAGACCACACCCCACCACAGTCTGACATTCTCATAGTGCCTCAGGAAAGCCTTAGCTGGAGGAGCCCTTTGTCAGGTTTTGCCCAGTGTCTTCTTGCTTAAGACACTGGGCAAAACCTGACAAAGGGCTCAGGACATATATGAGATAGTGATGATGTCAATGTTCTTTTTATAAAGTAAAAGTAAATATAAGTGAAAATAGAACCCAATTTTCATTTCCTCCCAGCAGCCTGTGCTTCCCTTTAGAAACCCTGATCCTACCAAGATCAGACTCGTTGGCCTACCAAGATCAGTGACCTACTTCTTTGCTCAATGCCTCCAACGTCTCTGGCCCCACCCCTCCCTGTGATTGCCCACACACTCCGCTGTACAAACACAGTGTAGTCATCTTTCTCTGCAAACTTTCTTCCCTTGGGACTTTGCTCAGGCTGCTCCTTCTTGGAACAGCTTTGTTTCCCTTCCACGTCTTTCGCAACTGTGCTCATCCCAGGAATCTCACCTGCCCGGCACCTCCCATGTGCAATCGCCCATGAGCCGCCGGAGGTGTGTCGAACTCTGTGTGCCGAGCCCAGTTATCACTTCATCTAACTTCAGAGTGATCCTAGATGAGGAGAATTATGACATAGTTGAAAGACGGAGAACTCCAGAGCCACACAGAAAACAAAAACAAAAACATAACAGCAACAAATGAAAACAAAAAAGCAACCAAACCAACAGCAACAACAACAACAAAAAAACCAACAACCGAGAAAGCCAGAAATCAAATCTATGAAAACCACAGGTTCTCACACGTGTTCACTGCAACTTCTCTTCCCAGAACAGTCAGAACCTTCACCAAAGGTTCTGGAATTAGTCAGTTCTCCATGAGTTCTCATATCTACTTGTTTATAAATACCATGCACTGTTTACTTCACCTGGTCACATAAGGCTGTTATTAGCGCACGTGTCTTATACTCCTAACTATACAATCAGCTCTTTAGAGGAAGAACCATATTGAAGCCTTCACAGAATGTGGCAGATGCAGTAAGTGTAGTCACTGAACAAATAAACAAATGGAAGAATTGGTAGAGAAATGAGAAGCAAGGGTCCTAGGCTGGGTATGAATTCCTTCTAATGTAACTTGATAAATAACCAAGACAAATGTGCCTTGATGTATTCAGCATTCAGCTTAGGGGTCATCCAAACTTGGGCTACAGGGAATGAAGAAAAAGAAGAAGAAGAAGAAGATGATGAAGAAGAAGAAGAAGAAGAAGAAGAAGAAGAAGAAGAAGAAGAAGAAGAAGAAGAAGAAGAAGAAGA
>CAJQZJ010033514.1:1176852-1190138 GCA_907164525.1 Lophiomys imhausi | reverse complement strand
GAAGAAGAAGAAGAAGAAGAAGAAGAAGAAGAAGAAGAAGAAGAAGAGGAAAACAGACACATGGTCACACATACAGAAAAGCTAGGATCAGGTAGGATGTGTACACTGATAGAGACCCACCAGCAGCCCAGAAACTCAGCATGTTTATTTTGTACATGTGAATCAAAGATGCAGGTTTATTGTATACAGTTGAACAAGGAGTGTGTGTGTGTGCGTGTGTGTGGGGGGGGGTGGAGAGACAGAGAGAGAGAGAGAGAGAGAGAGAGAGAGAGCGAGCAATCTTGGAGTCCTCAGGGAGGAGGGAGCTGTATATCTCTCAGCATTTGCACTCTGACCTGGGGAAGGCCTTACGTTTCCCATGCGCCTGAGGCATCAGGGACCTTGACATGGCTGTCCTAGTGTCAACAACACGCATTCACTCAGGACTCCATTTTCTCCCCACACAAATGAGAGCACATCTGTGATAGGTAACAAAGATTTCAAACCAAAACAGAACATGAGAGTTTCATTTCCTGAAATGTGTTCGAGTAGACTGGGATGCAGCTGATAACATGTCATCTCACCAGCTAATGTATGGTGACTCGTTGATAAAGGCTCAGATGTGTTTTTATGTAATATAACATCCTGAAAAACACAGTGCGGTAAAAAACTGTCACTCTATTTTATTACATATTAGCATTTGATATCTTGGATGGTTGGACGATCTGGGGGCAGGCCATTCTAATAATAATAATTAATTAACAATAATTGAGGTGATTCACAAAAAAATTGGGGCACATTTGATATTAAAAGCAGCAGCAACAAAATATATGCGCCCACACAAGAGTGTACACATGCCATTTTATTGATTAAGGATAGGAGACTCACAAAACTGACACGTTTTGACCAATGACACACAGACGACGTATGAAAGTCTGTGATCCACCCTAGGTTTTCGGACTCAAATCCTTTGACCTTCATCCTTATCTATGTTCCTCAAACACAGGATGAATCTCAGGACTTCAGACCCTGGCGCTCAGAACCTCTTTACTGTGGACATAGAGAAAGCAGCTCTCTTCGAGTGCTCTGAAGTGCTGTTCTGTCTAAATCTGCATCCTTGAACATTGTTCATGACCAAAGAGAGTCCTGTGGGTGTGTGGTCCCTAGAGGACCAAACAGACACCTGAACATCCTTTCAGGGGCCACAGGTGTGCAGTAGAGAGGGGACATCTTTCTTCTCCACCTCCTTACAGAAGCATGCTCCCTCTGTAGTTGGCTCATCCTTCCTTTCTTTCTTCCTTCCTTCCCTCTTTGTCAATTTTCTCATTGATTTTGTCTTCTTCTCTGGAGGCCCAAAATATAGCACCTTGGTGGTAAACTGGCAGGCACCTCCAGGATACAAGTATGTGGGAATGTAGAAAGGCCTCATTCCTAGATCAGCAGAGAAGGAAGAGGCCCGGAGCTACCTTTTCATGCTCAGAGGGTAATCTTGTTTCCCTAGGAAAAAAAGGACAGGAAGGCTGCCTTCTGTCTACTGGTAGAAACGGAGATGGAAGGCAGACTCACCTTGGGGATTCTTTCAGGGGACAAAGTAGTGAAGGATGGTGAAAATGAAAGAAAAAAAAACAGTCAGTTCCCCACTTGCTGCAGGACAGAGCTTCCTGGCAGTGATGTTCTGCGAAGGACTGGGCTACCTTTTGGAAGGGGAGTCAGCTGTCACTAGAAGTTCCCATCTTGGGACGTCCCAATTTAAGAAGACACCCTGTGTTGGTGTCCTGGTCCAGTGGCCCAGCAGGCCTGATGGAGGGTTCATGTCAGAGGCCTCAGGGAGAGTGAGGCCGAGTAGATGGTCTGGTATGTTAACTGCTGAAGCATCCCTTCCAGCCACGGCATTTTGGGTTTCTCCAAATATTCCACACTTGAATGCCTTGGGAGGTGAGTTCAGGCAAAGCTCATTTGTTCCACCATCCTTGGCTCCAGTACACTGCCCGATGACTGGTCATAAAGCAGTTTGTAGACAGCTGTTACCACCCTTATGTCAGAAATGTGGTGAAAAGAGAATTCAGAGACAGGGGAGGGACTGGCCACCATGAGAACAGGTGGGAAAGGCGCCTAGATCCAGCGTAATGGGTGCCGGAGCCTACACTGTGTGATTCCCAACCATGTAGAACAATGCCATCCCCTGGGAAGCACCCCCTAACCCTGAAATGGCTTAGGACTCTTCCACAGGACCAGTGTTTCCCTTTGACCTCTCTGAGAACTACCAAATGCAGCAAGTCCTCGCAGAATCTTAAGGGATTCTGTCTGGACTCTGAGGAAAATAGGTAGAAGTCACAGCCAGGTCTTCTGCTAGCTTGTCAAGCGGAAGCAGAATTGCTCCTCACGGGGGGGTGGGGGGGAGGCTGAGTTCCAGGAATGGGGGAATGGAATATTGTTTGTGAGGGTTGCAGGCATCTGGAGTGAGATGAAGCAAGGATGGCACAGTTAGGAGTAAACATCTTCGTGAGATTGCCTTGAATTTTCATGGATGGGAAAGCAGAAAGGTGTAAAAAATAATTATGAACTTCCAATCAAAACACCTAAGCTACCAAAGACTTGCTGTGTGACATAGGGAGAAACCAACCCCTCTCCATCTTGGTCTTCTTGCAAGAATAAGAATTTGTGGGCATCAGATGAGATACCGCATGCGAAACTACTGTAACTCTCAACACTGGATAGAGGTGAGGTACCGATGTGACCAGTTCTGTCCATTGTGTTTTTCATGTGCTCAGGCAAAGGGGTGATGCTGACATTGTATTACTTCCTACTTTCAGAGACCAAGACACAGAGATATGAAGGGACATGGGTCTCGTTCCACATCACCTGGACCAAGAAGACGGGCATCCCTCTGTGGGGAGACAGTGTCTGCCCGTGGCGTGGTACTTCCTCTTCTTCCGAGCATGGCACCATTACAGAACTATCCAGGGTGGGGCCCCAGACCACAGACTTCCTTCTGCCTGGCTGCTGGAGGCACATCTGCCGGGATGATTAGGAAGATGGCCACCATCACACAAGCTCCTGGGCCCAGCACTGCCCTTCTGCTTCTGCACCCTGACTCCTTCGGTTCTTGGTGTGGTCTTCGCTTTGGGGTAAAAGAGTGGTTGCCTGGATGCTGGCTCCATCTCAGAAGGGATGCCCGGCCTTTCTCTTGCTCTGTGTCCTTTAGTTTTCATCTATTGTAACAGAGCCTTACCCAAACCATTTTGAGTTCTGCTTCTGCAGCAGTGCGGGCCTCTGTGGGGCTCTCTAACCATGGGGTTCCCCACCCACTCTGTCCCCTGAAGCTACTCCTCAGCATCATCATGACTCCATAAAATGACAGAAGATACTTGAAGTGAATCATCATGGCACGGGGAGGGGAGGGGAGGGGCGGACAGAGAATCTGTGGGTCCTGGTGAGTGTTTCTTAAGCAGCCTCTTGACTGTTTCATAGGATTTGCTGAGCCCCGTGCAAGGGATATAAAAATCAGGGTGGTGCCACATTGTCTCCAAAGTCAGCCAGAGTGAAAGCAAACGGTGACCAAAACCTCCCAGAACACAGGACGGCTCACCCTCACATCCCAACACATGAAACAGTGGCTGCCTCCTCTGTGGTAAGGAGATTACACTGCCAGGCCCCCTAAATTCAGCTATCCTCTTCACCTGGGCTTCCTGTATTGTGCAGCCTCACCCTCCCTGGGGCCTCCGACATGAATCCTGGCTCAAGCCTGTTGGACCACTGGACCAGGATGCCAACATAGGATACCTTCTCAAAGGATCGGCCACCAGAGCACTTGTATAAACACACTCCAGGGTCCTAAATTGTAGACATCCTTGAGGCCTTAGAGGCCAGGGATTGTACTGGGCAGAGCGCACAGCCTGACCGTGTGGGACCCTGCCCCTTCATCAGCCGGAAGACTCAAACCTCCCTGAAAGGAAACTAGCCTGTCACAATTACAAACAAAAAGGAAAGGACTTTGAAAGCCCCCGTGTGTAGAGCCCTGTGGTTCTCAAACTTGACCATGCCTCCGAACATCTGGGGGCCAGATGACACAGGTGATTAGCTGAGCCCCTCTCCAGAGCTGCTGACTCAGAGTGTCAGCACACTTGTATGTATATTCCTGTTGCTCTCATATGGGACTCTGATGCTGCTGCTCTGGGGACCACATTTGAGAGTCCCTGGTTTGGGTTTCTTTCTTTCTTTCTTTCTTTCTTTCTTTCTTTCTTTCTTTCTTTTTAAGAACCTGAATCTTTCTTTTTATGGATCAGAATAGGTGACATTTTCAAGCTGCCCCAGCAGGTAAGACATAAACTGGAATAAAGTCACACTTTCTCATTGTCCCTCTCCACACCTCTCACGCACCCACTCTTTGTCCTCCCTTGCTCATCCTCAACCCTCTTGCTATATGCAACATGGTCCTGAGGAAGGAAAGCCATCCCAGTGCGGGCTCTCTGTGGCTTTATCTGCTCGTACGTGGAGACATGCTTGACTTAGAGCTGTCACTCAGCCATCATGTGCCCCAACTAGGGCAGAGACGATAGTTCACCCTTAGGATTTCAGGATGTGTAACAGTACAATTACCTAACAATTGCCTATAAAGTTCCTAAATCCTAAAACTCAAACCCTAACTCTAAAACCTAGCACCTAAAACGTCTTAATACCTACAAAACAACCATTTAACATTAACCTAAAGTTTCTTAAAAGGATATTTTCCTCTGGGTGTGATTCCTTATGGATGGCTGGTCTTCATCTAATCTTTCAGTCTTAAAGTCTCTGAATTTTGTTTGTCAGATCCTAAGACAGTTTATCAAGCAGGAATTGCCTTTGAGGTCTTAGAGTCCAATTTTTTACTAGATGAAAAGTTTCTTAGACTCACCATCCAGATGCTTTAGGCCTGTAAGGGTCTTGCTTCAGTGTTCTGTCCAATCTGAAGCCCCTGGGCTCTGAGAGGAGACAACACCCCGCCTAGATGCTCCAGAATACCAGGAAGAATCCGTCCCCAGACCTGAAACAGGTCGATACAAGAGGGTGAAGCCTCCCGGTGAGACTGTGATGCCAGTTTCTCTGCCAGAGGAGGAAGAGGTGAGACAGGAGGAGGAGAGCCCCTGTCCATGTGAATCTTGACTTAAATATCTTCACCTGTTGTAATGAATTGGCAACATGATTTTCAGCAGAAGCTTTCTCGAGGTTTCAAATCATGCCCCTGGGCAATGTCCCTCCATAGACTTTTTTTTTTTTTTTTTGCAGAGGGCCTAGGAGCAGCAGGCAGTCCGGAGATTGTGTGATCTGTTGTCCTGGATCTTGGGGGGTGCCTCAGGGCATGTCCCTGCCCACAGTCCTATGATCAAAAAAGCCATCTGTCCTTGGTGTGTTTCCAAGGACATGTCACGTAAAGCTTTTACCTTAAAGTCCAGGCTTTTGCTATTCCAAGATCCCTATGCTACTAAATGTTATCACTAACCTCACCACATGGGTGCTTCCCCAGATCTCACCCATCCATACCTTCACTCCGGTTTCTTTGCTATACCCTGTTGTCCAACGCACCCTGGTTGACACCTTTGAAGTGCTGGGCACTGTCCTTGATGTTGAGAAAGGTACCTAGACCTGTGTGTGAAAAGGTCCTTCTTATATCCAGGGGCTTCACTTCTGGCAGAAGAAAAGAAAACAAACAAAAAAAAAGAAACAACCGAGTCACTGGCCTACGAAGGGGAAAGCAGGAAGCACCTTAGGCGTGTGAGGAAGGAGGAAGTACCTTAGGTGTGTGAGGAAGGAGGAATGGAAAAGGCCTCCTTAAGCTGGCAGGAAGAGGTGTTAGGAAGGCCCTAGCTACTGGAGGGTGTGACCGAGTAACAAGAGGTACTGAGTAACGGGACTCACTGGGGATCAGTTGCCCTCCATCCTGCTTCTTTCCTCATAGCCATCCCTCCAAAGGTGCCATTAACAGATCCTTCTTTAGAGATGAGGGCACAGAGGCTCAGAGCAGCCATACAGCTTGCTGAAGGCCACCCAGTCATCAAACATGAATTCTCTGACCCCCGCCACCCCCACCCCACCCCACCCCCCGCCATCACAGAGCCACATCTGACATACCATCATATTGCTTGCTGCCAGAAATCAACGGCTAGCACCTCTTGCTGGGCACTGAGGACAGGTTCACCAAACAGGTGTGGAGACATGAGAACAGTGGGAAAGACAGGAGGGGCCTTTGTGTGTTGTGACTCTTGACGGACAGTGTGAATCATGGGCGCCCAAGTGGAGGGGTGCTAGGGCATCAGTGAAGGATTTTGAACAGGGAAAGAATCCATGGCCCGGCTATGTTTTAGGGAGATGGGGCAGAGGTGAGCCCGGGTGGCACAAAGAGCACATGGCAGCAGAGAGCAAGGGCCTGGCATGGGGTGGCAGGAGCAGATGAGACTCGGGACAGATGTCATTCTCACTGCTGCTGTTGCAAATGTTTGACTGCTGACTACATGCTTGACCTATGTTAAAGTCATCTGATCCTCGGAGCAGCGTTCATATCAGATCCCTCCCTCTGCTGTTCCTTTTTCGCTGCCCATGATTCTCCATGCTGAGTACTTTTCCTATTTGGGAACAGGACCTAAGAGTCCTTCCTGAATATACGAGGGTCCAGGCAGGGCTGAGAAAACTCAGGATCAAGGAATCTCAGATCCACTTATTCTCCTGCCCTGACAGCTGAGGAGTCTAAAGCCTGGAGACAATCAGCAACTTGTTCCGTCTAGGAAAGGACAGTATATGGACCGGAGGCAAGAGGGCTTTCCTGCACCAATGCCAAGCCCCCACTCTGGACTTCTAGGCCAGGCTGGAGGCCCTGCAGCTGTGGTGGGTGCCAGATGGCATCCCAGTCACCAGGCTGCAGGGCGCCTGAGGACCCTGTGGTAAGCCGCGGCTGGCAGTTTCTCCTCCCTCTGGCACTGAGGGCATAGAGAACAGAAGGACTGAGTGAAGGGAGAGTGTGCAGTGCAGAGGGCAGGAATGTCAGTGACTCACCATTTTGTAGTGTGGGTCACAGCTGCTCATGGACATCCCAGCCTACAAGCTAAAGAGGCAGCAGCCGCTTTCGCCTTGTCAGAAAAAACACTCTAGCCCAGGCAGTCAGAGCAGAAGAAATGGGGTCTGACTGAAAAATGGCTACATCACCCAAAGGAACAGAGACCAGCCATGAGTTAGGAAGCCCCAGCTCACTTGCAGCTCTGTTCCACCATGAGTTAGGAAGCCCCGGCTCACTTGCAGCTCTGTTCCACCTCTTTCCAACCATGAAGACCTGAAGAGCCTCTTTATCTGTTCATGAGAATACTCTTCTTTGTCCTCCCTAGCCTCGAAATATAGGGATGTCTGTGAGTTGATGGTAGGAGAGGAGAGTTGAGGAAAGAAGAAAAAAGAGGAGAGAGCAGAGAGTGGGGAGGAGGTGGCAAGGAGGAAAGGCCATTTGCAACACAAAGGATTCTGCACGTACCATTAGAATTATAAGGAGTAAAGCTAATATTAATATCACTAGTCTCCAGGGAAATATGGTGACATAATGCATGTTTGCAAGGAGTTTATTTGAACCCTGTATTTTCTTTGCCACTGCTCTATGAGGCACAAACTACTTCAAAAATGCTAATTCTTACATTCTCTTCGATTCAGGCAACTGTGCATGAGCAGGTACACTTCAGGTACCTTAGGTCCTCATCCCTTTCTGCCGCCTAGCAGGAAGGAAGAACAAAGTTACTCCACAGCATATGCAAGACAAAGGTCTATTGTGCTAAGAGTGGTTAAGTCCTAGCAACTGGAAAGCCCTGGTTTGGGGTGGAGTGGGGGGCTCACAAGCTGGTGTAGAACTGCAGTGAAGGTGAGATTCCAATGGCTTTGGCAGAGAGCAGGGCCTTACCAGGTGGGTAGCCATAGAAGTGCCTGCCTGGGAGAAAGCCTTAGAGTACATTCTAGAAAAAAGGATGCTGTTTGGCTGCAGCAGCAATCCTATCATGCTGGGGAGGAGGGATCCAGGAAAGCAGTGGACATTAAGGTCAGGAAGGCATCATGGAAACCAGCCTGCAGGGCTATGTTAGTGCCTTCAGGGACTTGGGGCTTCCCTACAAGAGAAATGTGACATCAAAGACTTGAGCAAAGGAGTGGAGTAGTGCGATCCAGGACTGGAGTAGTGTGATCCAGGACGCAGCTGAAGAGAGCCTGTGTTCCTCCACTGGACTGTTGTTTAGATCAGGCCACCCACCTGCACTTCTTCCCTGACCCTCTGGGCTCCCTTTTCAGGTCTGAGACTGAGAATTCTAGGGTTCTAGAATCACAGAGAAACGCAAAACATCTCAGCTGGAAGGAAATCTGTAGTCATGATTTTCGAGAGTGCCTTTTCGAGTCCTACGAAGGAAGGCCAAGCTTCTGAAGTTACAGGCCTCTAATTTGTCCTGACCATTTTCTTCCACGCCCGATGATCCCTGAGGCTGTGAAGCTTATTACAAGTCACTCTGTAAATCAAAAGGACCCTGGTTTCCCAATGCTGAACTTAACTGGCTGAGCATCAATTTAAACATAAGGCCACCAGGAGAAAAAATTCTTCCGGTAGAACAGTGGTTGCAGGTGGCAGTGGTGTGCCAAACTGTCGTGTCGACCTAGACCAGCAAGAACGACGCAACTCGCAAAAGCTCTTCTCCAGCAGTTTATTCAGGTCCCTTGAAAACAGTCTTCCGAATGCCCAGGCAGACCCAACCCACAGGCTAAATACTATATGAACAGCCAATCAAGTAAAGCCACGTGGTGCTATCTTACAGGCCCACGTATGCGGAAGCAAACCAGATCAACGGTCTTAACCAAATATGGACTTGTTTACCACAGAGAGAGCTCACCATCGGGCTGGTGGAAGGCGGAAACCGGTGCCATCTTTAGGGCGCGGCACGTCGCAGCTCTCTACACCAAACCTGCTTCTATCACTTCAATGGGTCAATGCCATGCCTCCTTGCCCATCTCCACTTTCAGTGAGCTCATTCTAGCAAACTCTTGATCTGCTGCGGGGACAGACGACAGACACTCCCGAGTCAAGGCTTCTCTCCCAGTGCAGCAAGAGCTGCATATATATCAACAAACCACATGGGCTAGCTGCATATATATCAACAAATCACATGGGCTAGCGGCATGCAGTCTTCCCCAGTAGGCTTTGGAGTTGAGTTTATTCCATTCTCATGGAATACAACCCTTGCTTCTTAGATTTTAAAGGCTCTTAGGAAGTAGGTACAAGAAATTGCCTGAAAAGTTGCTTGGGAGTCTTGTCTAGAGATTACACTCTCAGTGCCTAAAAAGCCAGATAATAGGCAAATAAACCAAGTTGCTGAGTGGGAGAGATAGTCGAGAATGGTGAGGGGTGTGGCAAAAAGTCACTCTGTGTTTCTTTGCTGAGGATGCCACAGCACAGAGCAGACTTGGCCGGCTAAACAACAGAATGTACTTGTCTTCCAGGCCTGACTCTAGATGTCCAAAGTCTGGGTGTGACCGTAGTTGGCTCCTTATGAGGACTGACAAGGAAGAATCTGTCTACATCCAGGGGTCCAGGATGTGTGTAGGCTGTGTTCCCAAACTCCCCTGAGAATGTAGTCAAGTGGGACTGTAGAAGACATGCAGAAGGCACAGGTGGGAGCGTGTATAATGGCATGGTCCATACTTAGCAAGGTTCTTGGTGTTTCATGTTGATTGCTGACCTAACCCACTACAGACTAGCTTTGTTTGTCAGTAATGATTTCTAACTACAGAGCCACAGAGGGAAATAGAAAGGACCAGCATTGGGCTTTATTGTCTCATCTCTAAGACCAGACATGTTAACAGAAAATTGAAAACTTATGGAGGTTACAGGGGTTTAGCCGGGGATGTGGTTCATGTCTTTAATACCAGCACTTTAGAAAGCAGAAGCAGAAGGACTCCTATGAATTTGAAGCCAGTCTGAGCTATATACTGTGTTCCATGCCATTCTGGGCTGCAGAGAAAGACCCTGTCTCAAAAGCTACCACTATCTTAATGAGCTTATTGTCTGGTCAGTGGACTAGTAGACTCACTAGTTGAATACAAACTAGAATAGAAAAATCAGGAAAAATAAAACTAACATGGATATAAAATTGCTGAAACCCATGTTCTTACGTATAATAGTCAAGGCATGCATGGAATTCAGAAGCAATGTTGGTTCTTCCTTTTCTGAAGAAAGATTTTAGCAGCATCTGACTTTGGGTTTATTTGTTTGTTCTGTGACCTTTAACTATGAACATACACCTTTCCCTCACATCAGAAGGGCATGCCCATCTGGACACTTGTCTCCAACTCCTTCATGGGCCATATACAGTAAGGAACCTACCCGGCCACTCTGTTATAAGAACCAGATCAATAACCTCCAAGTCAGTGGTTCTCAGCCTTCCTAATGCTGCAACCCTTTAATACAGTTCCTCATGTTGTGGTGACCCATCTCCACCATAAAATTATTTTCATTGCTACTTCATAACTGTGGTTTTGTTACTGTTATATTGTAATGTAAATATCTGATATACAGGATATCTGATATTCAAACCCTGTGTAAGGATTGTTTGACCCCTAAAGGGGTCATGACCCACAGGTTGAAAACCACTGCTCCAAGGCATATGTGGTTGTTTTTGTGGATTTTTGTAGTATATGTACAAGCATAAAACATATCCTCTTTTATTCACAATAATGCTGCCCTGTATTGCGCTAATTATTGCCCTTTATTATACTAATAACTATCTTGATTGATTTATTGTCTGGTGAGCAGATACAATGCAAACATGAATATGCAAATACAGATATGCAATGCAACAACAGATATGCAAATATAAACAAAACTAGTTAGAAAACTAGGAGAAAATATGATAGTTCATTAGTATTTTTTCAAGTTATGTACATAAATGCTGAACATTTTCTTTCCTTCGTTTTAAATTAAATACCTCACCAGGCACTGGGCATACATCTGTGATCCCAGGCACTTCGGAAGCTACGGTCAGAGGAATGCATGAGCCTGAGGGTCAGGGAACAGTCTGGTCCACACAACAAGTTGCTGCCTCAGAGAATAAAGTAATAAAACATTTCACTTTATAACTTGCATTTGTTCAATGATCTGTCAATGATAATGAACATGCTGGCCCTGCATTTGTTTTGTCCAGAGCACCCTGTGAAGCACATGCCCTTCAGTCCTGTTCTGCAGAGGCATAAACTTATGCAGGATCATTGTAGTGTAAGCTGTAAGCAACAGGCTCTGGGGTCCTTACTGCTGCTTCTAGCTTCTGTTTACCATTCTGTGTTCCTTCTCCAGCTATCTCCACCCACTCAGTGTCTGTGGCCTCTTCCAGCTGCAAGAGCTGGTACAGTGGAAGCTCTTCAGGGCAAGCACCCTGTCTGTCTGCTGGTCCATAATAGTACTCTATTGTCTAATACAAGGCCTGAGAAATCCCACGAACTTAATATATGACTGATTCTCAGTGAGGTGAAGTTCATGACTTACACACTGCTGTGCTCTCTAGAGTGGATGCTGAAAAGATTACCTGCTAGTAACCAGGAAATGGCTGCCAGGAAGCTAGCAAACTGGACACACCCCCGCAGCAGAGCCTGTATCCCTGGGTTTCAGAGCTCTGTGTCACAGCTAAATTCACCACCGCTGGAGATGCAACTGGAATGACAAAGCAGAAGAGGCATCCCCACCCAACTCCATTCTTGAATTTTTTTCTTTCCCTAAGGACAACTCTACAGGAGGCTGGAGATGTGCTTCTTAGAATTTAATCTGGAAAAAAATATTTCCCTGGGTTTTTCCAACCTGTTAGCACTTCTTCCCTGAGGCCTTTCCTTTCTCAAGTTGGTAAGCGTTAACTTTGAGTTACAAAATGTGCTATCTATTGGTTGACACACTAATCGGGTACCTACCTTATCCATGAAGGCCTTCTTACAAGTTATGCAGTGTCTTGCCAAGGAAACCATTTCTACAGCATGAAGAAGGACAGGACTTCTTTTTCCAAACATCCTGGTTATTCCATCGTGCCCTTCCAGTGTAACTCGGGGACTGTCCACCCAACAATGTGTGACAACCGGTGGGCTGTGAGGGAACCTGGAGAGCCAGCTCGCTCCTGCGCAGAATCACTCTTATGTTCTCTACGAGTTCTTAAATTCAACCCATTCCCCACCCCATGCCGTATCCCTCCAGGTTCACCATTAGGGCCAGTGGTGACTGAAGCAATGTCTAGAATTCCCGTGAGAGGTGAAGGACCCCACTCAGCTCCTGAAATGCTCCCTTAGCTTGTGACCATTAAACTTCCCCTGTGGTCCCCAAAGTCTTCTTGGGTTGTGAGCCCCTGGTCCACTGCCTCCATAAATCAGACCTCTCTAATCCCTTCTCCTTCATCTTCACTCTCCTTACCGTTCAGTCCCCAAGGCTGACTCATTTTCCTTCTTTTTTTTTTTTTGGTTTTTCGAGACAGGGTTTCTCTGAATATCTCTGGCTGTCCTGGACTCGCTTTGTAGACCAGGCTGGCCTCGAACTCACAAAGATCCGCCTGCCTCTGCCTCCCAAGTGCTGGGATTAAAGGCGTGCGCCACCACCGCCCGGCTCTCATTTTCCTTCTTTACTGTGGGTTTTTAAAGGTCCCACTTGATGATTAGGGCCCGACACTAAACACAATAGGGCTTTGACTCTCCCTCAAGAATTTATAGATAATTGTGTATCTATGCCCCAGTCAGTGAGCTTCTTTGAACCACAGTATCTTCATTTGATAAATGTGATTATCTAAGCCTTATATAAGACTCGTGTCGGAGTCAGGAGAGACAATGCCCATGAGTCATAGCACAACACGCAGTGTTCTAATGGCATCCTAATGTTTGAGGAATGCTTTCTAGAAGGTAATTGTTGAATCACCTCAGCTTAGGGTTTGTATCCCAGCTTAGCCTGCTGCGCTACTCTTCAGTGGTGTTTGCCAAGGCCTATTGTCTAAGATTCAGCACAGGGAGCCTTTGACCCTACCTGCTGAGAGAGCATGCCCCTGGGGCATGTGTGATACAGGGCTGGAAACTCCCAAAGGAAGGGATCCTGTCTGTCTGGAAATGCTCTCTTGGTGTGGGTGGTCTGGACACCAAACAACATTTAAGTATGAATCAGGCTCCAACAATGGTGCAAGGGCCACAAGACGAGGCAGATCCTTCCAGGGCAGGAGTACGCGCGGTGCCTTGAAACATCTGGTAGGGGTTACCTGTTTGATAAGAGGGTGCCCATAAGTCTATTTCAGGTAGGACTGTGGGTG
>CAJQZJ010033514.1:1098834-1176842 GCA_907164525.1 Lophiomys imhausi | reverse complement strand
AGTGTGTGTGTGTGTGTGTGTGTGTGTGTTAGCAGATGCTACTGGTTTATCTTTGACCCAAGCAGGATTTACAGCCTAGTTAACCATGCTTCTGTACAAAAGGGAAAAGCAGAGAAAATGCTGGGCTATGTTCTGCCTCTGACAGACCAGACCTCAGCCACACAGCTATGTTTCAGGATCTCCTTATCTTTTCACAAAGTCCTACCTGCCCTCCAGGAGTCTGGGATAAAAAGGCTCACTGTGTTGGGAAACCCCCCCACCCCCTTTGCTCAGGAATCACTGTGGCTGTATTCCCACAGTCCAGGCTTCATCTCTACCTCTAGCTCCACCTGAAGCACCTGCTGTTTGAAAGGTTTACTTCTGCTGCCCCACATAGAGACTCACTGAGAACTCAGAGACCAGCAGCCAACACTCCAGAGCATTA
The DNA here is from genome assembly GCA_907164525.1 of Lophiomys imhausi. Lineage (NCBI taxonomy): Eukaryota > Metazoa > Chordata > Mammalia > Rodentia > Muridae > Lophiomys > Lophiomys imhausi. The sequence continues at coordinate 1,176,418 of CAJQZJ010033514.1, read as the reverse complement.
TAAATGATTAAGATACTGAAACCTGAAGACAAGTCGGGACAAGGTTTCTCTGTGTAGCCCTGGCTGCCCTGGAACTCACTCTGTAGACCAGGTTGGCCCACACTCAGAGTTCTGCCTGCCTCTGCCTTCTGAGTGCTGAAATCAAAGGTGTGTGCCATTACCCCTGGCTGCAGACAAGTCTTAAAAGTCTCGATTTAAACTTGCAGGGCTGTAGGGAATAACAGAAGTGAGGCAGTTTTCACTTAGTGACAAAGATAAACCAAGAGAAAGAATGTCACCTGATACCTAGGGGCGCTTTTATGCTTCCTCCTCTGTCTAGGTTGGCTTGTCCGTACCCTGAGGACCAGCCTCCACTAACCACCAAGTCTCCTGTGACTGGCACAGCCAGAGAAACTATTTAAAATGCATCCTTCGTGTTATAGGCCCTTTTTCCTCATGTCTCTCTGTCATTTGCTTTATAGTGTTCTGTAGCCAAGCTATGGGCTCCTGCACACCCTCCCAGCATTATCCTCTCTGCCGGAAATAATGAGAACTACCCCCGGAACAATTCATTCACTGTTTCCATCTCCTCCATAAACTCAACTCACAGAGCAGAAAGTATGTGTTCGCTGGCGTTTTGACATATGACAATATACTCATAATCTATCAAAGTGGCTCACAAAAGCAGTGTGGACAGAACGTGTGGATTTCCACGAAGACAAGACATTGACACGCCGTGCAAGGATTACTGCCTGTGTACAATGTCATGACAAGTCATTCACATTTCTTCCTTCCAGTTTTTCATTTCCCGTTGGGCTATCACAGTAAACTACAACAATCAAGATTTTAAGGTTCGAAAAAAATAAAATTTTAATTTCTATAAAAATTTAAATATTGACAAAAATTGTCATCTGCAATCAATAACAGATGGTGTTTTGTATCAGTGGCGTATGTATGCTACACTGATAGTAGTCAGAGCTAGGAACATCATGTTATCTAACCTGTCACTTCCAATCAAATTGAAGATAATTCAAATGCTTAAAAACAGAGACCTGGGTCACCAGGTTTCAGGTTACCAACACCCTGAATGAAGAATCCTCCAGTCCCAGACTGCCTCTCTCTGTGTGCCCGTCGTTGAGGATATTTCCTTCTTAGGGTCTCAATCTAATACACAGGTTAAGGGAACATCTCTGCTGATCTTTTGCACTGGTACATTTTATTCCAAGGAAACATTCCCAAGTGGGAAGACTCAAAAAAGACCTGGGAGATCAGACCCTAAAATCTTTCTAAGTCCCTTGGTCCCTTTCCCCTTTAGATCAACTTAGCTTTCTTGGGGTTTTCCTTTGGAAATGGCAGGGACTCTTAAGGAAACTAGCTTTCAGGTGTGGGAAGAATGAAAAGAGTGTATGAGCTTCGACTACAGTCCTGTGGAGGTTCGGTCATACAGCAGGCGAAAATAGCACTTTATTGCCAGTAGAGCCTCAGACTGGAACATCGGGTGTCTGGAACTACAGAATCCAATAAAGGAGATGTGGGAAATCCTGGATCCAGCTGGAGACGAATTACCATGGTGAGGATGTTGCATTTGGGAAGGCAGAGGCTCTCTGAGCCTCAAGTCTCAGCCTCCTGCTGCTGCTGCTGCTGCCTGGAGAAAGGCTCTCCTGAGCACTTTTAAAACTGGAGGGTCTATTTTCACAGAGCCCATTTCCTCATCTGCGAATAAAAGGTTGGTCTAGATAAATTCAATTCCACTCCCAGTTTGGCCGTGAATACAGATCATGAATTCAAATTTTATCCTACTTTCCTTTCTCATGGTTTGGCTTCTGTGGACGACGTTTGCACAATACCAGCTATGAAGCAGTGAGGGCTGAGGAGATGGCCCCCTCGGGGTGGGTGAAGTGCTGCAGCAAAAAGCACAAGGACCTGAATGTGTTGGATCCGCAGCAGCATCCAAGTTAAACCTGGGCAGAGTGGTGCATGCCTGTAATCCCAGGGTCAGTGAGGGAGATGGGCAGATGCCTGAATCTCATCGGATAGTCAGCTCAGCTGAATAAATGAGTTCCAGACAGTTCCTGTCTCAAAAACTAAGGCAGGGACATGATGAGGAAGACACATGGTGTTCACTGACCCCTAGCCTTCCCATAGGAGTCTACCTGTATACACATGCACGCACACACACACACACACACACACACACATGCACAAACACATATATGCACCATACACACACTGATAATGGTGACCATGAGGCACTAAGCGGAGAGTGTATTTTCCTGTCTTGTGTGATGAGGATAGTTCAAGTTGCACGAAGCTTGTAGACCTTCATTCTTCTACCCTATGTGCCAAGAAGGGTAATACAGCAATTGGCCTTGCTGTTATAGTCCCAGTCTTGACTCTTCATTGTTCTCTTCTATTTTATTTCTTTCTACTCGCCTTTTATTCCTTTCTTTATTTTGTGTGTAGGGAACATACTTGGTGTTTTATCATGTAAGTCAGAGTCCTTAAACTTCCTGCACCTTTATACCTAGGGGAATATTCCCAGCTGAATACTGGGACTAACAGGGAGCCTTGTACTGCCCCAATTACTCAGTTTGAACCCTAAGCTTGAATCTCCACTTCAGTTTGAAGCTAATTGTTGTCAACTACATTAAAAAACTAAACAATCCCAGTCAGTCTGTGCTTACTCCATATAAATGCATAGTTTTAGAATCTATTTCATTGTTCATGTGTAAAGTAAAGTGTCATATAATAATTGCATGCCTAGCACCTGTGTGGGAATCCTTCCATCTATCCAGGCTCAAGTCGTCACTAGGGGGAGGGAGACCCACAGAGTTCCACCCAAGGTGTGGCATTGCCTGGTTGGGAGAGAGGAGGACTCATTAAAGGGTGTGTCTTGTTAATATTCATGGCTCCCACAGAGTGCGCTAGTGGCTTCCAGGTGATAATTACTCAGCAGATCTCTTGAGCACTAATGAGATTTGACTATGAATCATTTAGAATATCAATTTCGATTCTGAAAAGAATGGCGCCAAAGGTACATACGGTAGCATCTTCGGCCATAGATGTTTTCATCAACTCTCCCTCAACTTTGACATCACAGAAAAGTCATTTTATCCTCAAGACAAGTGGACAGATCACAGATTTATCTGTGGGACAGGACTGTTCCTTGAAGAGCCACCTCAGGGAGAAGAGTGTTGGCGGTGGGGCCAGGCTCCTGGTTTATAGATCCTCACTGCCTGGTTGTGAGCACATTGCCCAATCACTTACTTTTCCTAGTCTTCAGTTGCTTTGTTTATAAAATGGGAAAAATAATAAGTCATTGCTTTATAATGTGGTCTTGAGGATCCAACAATGCTCAGAACAGGGTTGGTCACAAAACAAGCACACAGGGAGATAGCAGTCAGCTAACATCACCTGTGGGGACAGACTCTCAATCCTGGAAGGACAGCACAGTGGGTTTTAGGCTGAAATAGAGTTATGTGATAGGGAGGTGATTAATTCTCAGGGCTCCCAGATGACTTCGAAACAGTTAAGTTTCGATCATGGAAACAAAACATGAGCTATGACATAGACTTGTGTTTGAGCCTTAATCCACGCAGTTATAAGTGCTGGCTAATTAATTAATTAATGTCAGGCTATTTTCACATTATGCCTCCCTTGAACCAGAAGAGAAAGGAAAGGGGGAATGGAGTAGGAAGGAAGAAAACACAAATAGCCTGAACCCTACCAGGATAACCTGCCTCTGCTGGTCGATCTGAAATTCAAAGTTTCTGCAGGAAGAAAGCTTGTAGGAATTGGAGGAACTATGAAGTGTCACCTGATGCCACTCCTTAACCACATAAGTCCCCCCAACCAGGGACAGCTTGTATATGACACTATAACACATGTAGTTATTGTTAAAGTTGCAGTTTGCACCAGCCACCTTCTATGTAATTAAACACTGTAGCTTCACTTCTGTATTCCAAACATCGTTTAAAAACATCTCCTATGGCCAATATCAATAGGTAACAATGTAGTGGAAGGGGGTCCTGGAAAATGCAGTTTGTTTGCCTGTATTAATCCATTAAGACTCACCATACTTCCTAGCAGGAAGTATAACTACCTGTTCTGGGGAAGGCATTGCAGACCCACGTAAGGTAACAGGCAAAGCGTGACCACGTCTGGGGTATTCATGGTGCTCATACTGGCTGCGGTGTGTAGGAAGTTTTTCCCCCTGATAGGCCACAGAATCAGTCCAACACAACCATAAACACTGCAGTTTGTGAGAGTGGATGGATCTACTTGGTGGACCCTAATGTTTTCACTAAATAAAGACCCAAAGACCGATTTCTTCATGGCTTCTTGGCTAATTAGTGTCTCTCTTCTTCTACTGTCAAGGCAATGAGAGAGTAACCACGTTTAGGAGTGCTGAAACTAGAGCCTGCAGACCTGGGATTTAGTTCCAGCCTCACCTCATGCTCTGTCGGTGACCTTGAACAATCTTCCAATCTGTGCACCTCATGCCCCCCTGCCTAGAAGAGAGCAATTGAGCTGAAGCCACAGCTAGATCTCCAGGGGCTTTTTAAGCTTTAATGGTCCTCTGTTTACTGACAGTTACAAGATGACAAACTGGGCAAGGTGGCTTCCACTCCGGGGAAAGCGCAAACAGAAAATGGGGTGATTTTGTCACATGACTTGACTTTTAACCCTTGAACTTAGAAGCGGTACAGGGCAATGGAGTCCACCACTTGGGGCCCAGAGCTAGCTTGGGCTGTTTGTTCAAGGCCAATGTAAAGATAACTCTTCCACATCTAGCCCTGCAGCACACGAGATTGTCAGGAAGTAGATGAGTAAACTTGTAGGATCTATTCCTGTGTTGATCCATAGGCTTAGGGATCCCTGGACGGGCAAGTTTGGGGACAAGTATACAGACTCCAGAAACTGATTCTGCAGAGCGTTCTCATGCTGAACTGTGTTCCTAGTAGGATTACAGGGTCCATTGATTGCTGAGAAAAGGGCTAGATGCAAGCCTAGGGCGCGTAGGAACTGATATGAAGTCCAAGGTGACAGCCTCCTCCATCCAGCCTCTCCGTCAATGTACAGGGAAAATAGTGGAGTGATCCTAGATACGAAAGGGATCCCTGCTGAAATACTGAGCAAAGTCAGACTTCACCGTCTTTGACCTGTTTCACAGATATTTAAATATTGCAGTCCCTGAAAGCTGAGGTATTGCCCTACATATCACCCAATAAAATGTCAATCTATTTACATTCTTTATATAAAATTCATTTGTTTCTAACAAAAATATGGTTGTATTTTTGACTGTTACTTAGAATTGTGAGAAATATGAGTTTTTGGAATCAGAAAAGCTGATTTCAAACTTTAACCTTTATTACCTAACACTTTTGAATAAACTTGACAAATTACTTCTTCTATAAAAGGAACATGATAACATTGATTGTTCACAGAATGTCTATTTATTTTTTATTATAGCTCTTAAAAGAGACTACACATGAGCCATATGGTCTGTTTTAAGTATTCAATGAGCATTATTTCTTATTCTCCTTGAAGATCAAAAACTAGAAAATAAGAAATATCTTGTTTTCCAGGTTTCGTGTGGGCTCCTTGCTGTCCACTGTTTGCTGTCTGCTTGCCTTCTGAGTAGGCAAGTGATGGCAGACACAAAGAAGATGGTAAAAGGGATTATGGGAAAAATAAAAGCAGACTTAGTGGCATTGTTGTCACCATCATCATCATCACCTTCATTATTATGAATACAAATCACTAAAGATGCTTTGTTCCCTAGTGTTAGGAGGCAGAACTCATTTATCCTCTACCATGGGACACCTTGCGGGGACATCAATCTGCACTTGTTGTGAGCACCATGCAGCCATGTTTTAGACACTGAAGATCCAGAGCCCATCGGAGCTAAAGTGCTCTAAGTCATCAGCTTCCTCAGACAGAGAACCTGAGGCTCAGGATGGCACCCCAGGGGCTTGTCCACGAGCTCCCATATGGTGAGGACTGGTGTGCATGTCGTGTTTCCTTACACGCCACCAGAGAGCCTTTGCTGATTGATCCCATAATCTTAGAAAATTCCTCTGAAGTCTGGGTACCTATCTTTCCAGGAAACAAAGGGTGGTTAAGAAGTTATTATCCACATCTCCTGCAGATGCCTGAAGATTAACTAAGCCCAAGCGTCAGTAAGCACTGAGCTCCCTAGAGTGCAGCACAATTCATTTATTACTCACAAAATCACCTCCGCATTACACAGGGAGACACTTTCTTATTGTGAAGTAATAGGACACCTCCCCTTCCACGTTGTCGGCTGAGTCATATTAGCAGGCCATTACCATGTGGAGCAACCCAGGTTAGGTCACGTAATTTCTCTCAGACCCGTTGTGGGCATTGGTCAACAGAGGACTCTGGTCCAGAGATTCACTAAGCTTCCTTCTAGGCCCAAATACATGTTCTACCATCCTCTAGTTTCCCTCAGTTTAGAACTCAGCCGTGGGCTAACTGTATTTTCCAATGGCAAAAACCTTTATTATCTTAGACTCACCAGCAAGGAAATTTCAAACACTGATGAGAATTGAACTGGAACTAGGACAGGAGCACACATTTCTTTCTAAGCATGGCTCATCTGGTCTACAGTCAAGACCAAGTAAAGACACACTAGGATTACTTCACTTTGAGTGAAGCTGAGAGCCTCAACTTTCTTGTTCTATTTCAAGCTTTCATTTCCTACACAGGAGAAAGGATGGAGTCTAGGAAGTGCTCTTCACAGTTCATTGAGAGCTGTCATTCCACCCCTGACTCCTCTGGGGTTTCAGAGTCTTCAAAGCCAACGGGACAGATAAGCTTCAGCCAAAAGCATGGTAACTCTTTTTGGAATCTTTTCCAAACAAGCCTTTGAACCTGAAGACCTTTGCCCACCAGTGCATGTTTCTGCTCAAATGTTCAAGTGAGGGCTTGCCCATTATAGTCCTCATCTGGGTGAAATTTTAACTCTTCCATCCATGGCTTTAATTTCCATTTAATACTCAAATGAGGGTGAACTCCTCGGGCTTATAGTTAAAAGAAATCTCAGCGAATGTGTCAGTGTGTACTTGGTCTTCATAGATGAATGGTCCCTTGAGAGAACATGCTAAACTGAGCCAGAGAGAGGTCATACCATTTGGACATTGTCAACTCAGCAGTCTGAGGGTGGTAGAGCATTTCCAGAGGAAGCAGGGTCTCCCTCCTCCAGCTCCTATTCCTCTCCTTGCCCCAGCCTTTGTTAATGCAATGCTAATTGAAGTCCTTGAGAATTACCTCCGAATTTATTTATTGCAAGCAGTGAAAAAAGGTTCTGGAACACAAAATGGGTGTTACAGTGGATAGGTCACCTGCTTCCCAGAGCCCCAGAGATATGTAGAGTGGGGGATCCCTGAGCTGGGAGACAAACTTGGTTAAGGGCGCTTGCTTTGGAGACTCTTCTCTGAAAACCTACAGGAGTCAGGGGCAGAACTCCCTCTGGAGGGTATGAAGTGTGTGGGACACCCTGCCACCCTGAAAGCAGAGGCACAGATAAGGAAGCAAGAGCAGGGCTCACAAACCATTGGCTCCACACACACACCACTGAGTAGGTCCTCCCACCCCCAGGGTAAACATATCAGTAAGCTTCAGATCCTTCGCTGGGAGTTCAAATGTAACCGGCTGCTAAGAGGGTGCCCTGAAAGATCGAGGAGGTAGCTGGAGACCTGGTTCAGTGGCTGAGTGGAGAGGGCAGTGCGGAGAGGCCTGAATTTGGAGTTAGGCCCCTGTAGTTCAAGTCACCTCCGTAGGACGGCCTACCATTTCGTGGCCTATCCTCCACGCTGGCCTCCCAACTTTCTGCGCAGCAAACAATGATCTTGAACTCCTGACCTTCTAGCTCTACCCCCCAAGTGCTGGTGGTGGGCTGTTAGTATCACACCATACCATTCCTCATATACAAAACAGGCATTCTGTGTGTGTGTGTGTGTGTGTGTGTGTGTGTGTGTGTCTGCACCTGTGTGCTGCACATGAACAGGTGTGGGTACATGTTCGTGTACCTGCATGTGGAGGTCATAGGTCAACTTCAGGCTTTGTTCCTTAGGAGCTGTCGGTCTTGTTTCTGGAGACAGGGTCTCTCACTGGTAGGGAACTCACTTTAGGTTAGTCTGGCTGGCTAGCAAATTCCAGTGATCCACCGGTCTCAAACTCCTCAGGAGCAGGAACACAGACTACTCATACCATTGCACCTGACTTTTAAAACATGTCTTTTTTTACAGGCCACGTGGTCTCATCATGCTCGTGTGTCAAGCACTTTACAGTCCTTGGCATCTCCCCAGAACTATAAAATGGACATTTTGTTCAAAAGCTCCTGCTTCATGGGGTTGTGAAGACTAAATTAAATAATATTTATAGAAAGTTCATGTTCTGTACCTGGCATAAAATAGGCACTATATAAATATTTACTGCAATTTACATGTTTAATTTAACTAGATTTAATGCAAACCTTCCTTGCTTCTGTGTTCCCCAAAAGTGGTTTACCCTGTCTCCCACTCTCAAGCCCTAGCTGTCACCAAGAGCAGCAAAGAGTACATTATCTCTGGAAACAATATAATTTGGCTCCCATATTTTCCTTTTTCACACTAAGCAAAGTGATTTCAAAATGTTGGGGAAAGCCAGAGCCAAAATAATTTCCCCCAAACTCCCTGTCCAACACTCACTCTTCTACCACTCCACCTCCCTCTAACTTTCTCTCTCTCTCTCTCTCTCTCTCTCTCTTTCTCTCTCTGTTTCCCTTCCCCCCTCTGTTCCGCCCACCCCGCACTCCCCCCACATTCGAACTTTTAAACCTTGGAAATCAGACAAGAAAAGAAAAGGCGGGGAGGAGATAGAAAACAAAGCAGAGCCCCGCCTCCCAGTAACTGTATCTGCTCACTTCCCAAACACGCAGCACTGTCAGAAGTGCCTTGGGCAAAGTTTGTACTTTGCTTGAATTCTCCTTGGTGTTTACCAAGGTAATAAACCAGTCCTCCACTGCTCCAGGTGTAAAGCCATTATGAAAAGGCACATTTGTCTTCCTCCCCACCTCTGATGCACGTTTCTTGGGACACTCTGCTCTGGAGGAGCAGTGGGAATTTATCTACAATAAGAGGGGCACCCAGACTCAGCAAGTAGTGGCTCCAGGCTCTGGGAAGGATGCTGAGGCCTGCCTCTGTGCAGGCAGCCCCTGGGTACCTCAGAGAACTCCCTCTCCTTTCTTTTCCATTGATAGCCTGCCAGACATCTGCATTTGTCCCCTTTGCCCTGACAAATAACCCAACTTGCCAGGCACTTTCCAGGAGCCTTTGCAGTCAGTCCATGTTTAGACAAGTCACAAAGTCCTTAGCTCTCCACCCTACCTTTCCCAAACAGCCCATCACCAGCACACCGTTCGGTTCAGTCAGTGCACGTGCAGGTAAACGGTTAGTAACCATGGACACCTCAGCCTTAAGGCTCTGCCTGAAAACCTCCAGGAGCTCCCCACCCCACCCCAAGGCAGAGACTGACCTCATCCCCTTAGGTTATCTGAAGCCCAGGCAGAGTGGGAGGAAACTTTCACCCAAATCTCTGACAGAGCTAAATGGCCTGGAACCCACTCAAAATCATTGGTCGACCAAAATCTTGGCACACAGAACAAGAAGGAATGTATGGAAAAGGGAAGGCTTGGAATGCCAGGGCCATTAGCCTAGGCAAGTGGGAGAGCTGCAGAGGGGGTCAGAGACATGTTGCTAACTTCAGGCCCTTCTGGCAGACCACCCAGAAACACAGAAGGCACACAGCAATAGCATGCAGCCGGACACCTTAGCGGCAGAGACAGGCTGTTCTCTGCCCTGACTACAGTCTGCCATCCCCTCCCAGCATGGATCTTCTGGAAGGTAATTCTAATTCCTCCACAGCTACGATTCTCATATTTCCTGAGCCCTTACTAGGTGCAGGAGCTTAGCCAGGGTGGGTGTGGGGTGGGTGTAGTCCACTGTAGGCACTCAATAAATATCTCTGAATCATGAACTAATTCCAGGATTGTTTGCTTCCAAAATGATGTTCTTGCAAGACACTTAACCCCTGTGAGCTCAATTCCAATACCTGGCACTCACAGTGGGAGCAGAGTGAAGAACACTTTGTACACGTAGCTGAACGCTGCTGGTTACAAGGCAGGGTGCCTAACTAAGTAAGAATGCGTAGTCTCCTACCTTCCCACTAGGCTTCCTGGTCAGTGCTCCCATTCCACAGCCTAGAAAGTCAGTATCACACCCTTTCACTGACTAAGCGCCCAGTGTGAGATAAGGCACAGAGCATTTCTGTCTTTGGGATGCCTACTGGATGGGGAATGAGAGTGGGAACCTGGCATCCCATCAGGGAATGCTCTATTCTTGAGTATCAAATATTCAGTCACGCACTCACTGCTCATCGATGGACAATCATTGTACAGGGGACGGTTCTTGGCACTGGGGATTATTTGTTAGGCAGGCTAATGTCATGAGTCAACACAGCTCCCTTCTCCTTCGTATGACAGTCCTGGTTGGGCATGTCAGTTGCTGGGGCAACTGCGCTGCACTTAGTCATTCAGGAGCCCAACTTTCTCTCATCTTGTGCCTCCACTATTCCCCAGGGCCTGTCATTACCTGGCAGAAGGTGAAACTCATAGGAATTGGCATGGGAAGTTTTTCTCAGCCAGGCTGAAAGTTGCATGTTACACTCCCTCTAGAGTTCTATCAACTAGCACTCGGGCACACCTAACCCTAAAGGATCTGAAATGATCTGCCTTGTTCCCAAGAAAACATGGCCACTGGGAATCAGCCAACAGATGCTGATTACAAAGATATAGTGAGAGCTGAGACAGTATCCCTGCCCTCAAAGAGCTCCCAGTCTTGGGTTGGGTGTTGGGCGATACGATAAAGGAGTAAACACGTAACAACTAAGACCATCTCATATAATGTGGAGATAATAAAACTGGGCTGCTACAGTGCCTGGGGTCGGTAGATCTCTGCTTTAGATGGGGAAAGGGGTGACCTGACCAAGTGACAGACAACTCAAACCTATGTGAGAACAAGTTCAGAGAGACCACAAAGGTGCAAGCTCTGAGAGGAGCTCACCTGCACACTGAGAACTTAGCCAGGCATAGGTGGCCTTGCTCTGGAAGAAGGGAGATGGCTGGAGGAGGGCAAAGAAGCTAGAGAAAGATCATACTGTACAGTGTCTCAGAAGCCAGGCTAAACAAACTGAATTTCAAACACAAATTATGTGTGTGTATCTGCTTCCACCTATACAATATATCCATTAACCTATTCATTGCCCCTCTACAGCATTGCCACAAATCCAGGTTCCCACATCACTAGGCTTCTAGCTACTGGGACACAACGATGGGATGCTGGATGAGAAGCAGAAGAGAGAAGACAGGAGGAGCCTTGCCATTCCTACTTCAGCAGAAGAGCTTCTTCAGCTGGACTCTGTCTGTCCCCTTTGTGGCTTCCTGCTCCTGCTGAATAGGCCCACCATGGTCCAGCTTCCACTAGGATATTCCAGCCTCTGGCTTCCAATAACATGACCTCCTTTCTTTGTCCCACTGGCCTCCACAAGTGCTAATGGAAGAGTAATTGTTCTTGCTCTTTAAACTAGCAACTGACATGGGACCTTTCGCAAGATGTCACCACTCTGAGGCGGCTTGGTCAGGGTTCATGAATATTTGTAATGGCACTGGTGTCCCATAGACGACCCATGTATTTTCCCATTTAAGACCAGCTGCTACAGGCCTAATTCTATCTGGAACTTTAATTTACCCTTGCCATGTGTAATACCACATTAGGACAGGGACAACTTCATGAAACATAATTCTGCCTACAGGATCATGACTAAGCTAGAACGGGGAAAGGGGTCAGAAGGTTTGCTAAAGGAGATTTCAGCGTGGTACCTTATGCAGTTGGTGTGAGGACCTACATCTATGAACTGAAATGAAAGCAGAGATGAGAGTACTTCGGTCTCTTGGCACAGAGAGTTTTTTTTTTTTTCTCTCTCGAGATGCTTGAAACATGACTTGCCATGGCAAAGTCCTTGGCGCATGCTCTTGCTTGCCATGCCTAGGATGTGATGGTGGGACACAGCTCCTGTTTGTCTCTCACTCAAGATGCCATGTGGGCTTCTTGTTTTCCCAGGAAAAAAAGCCCATTGTGGAGAGGGGAGTGGGTGAAGGCAAACTGTTGGCTGCCACACGTGAGGACCATCAGTTGCAATTCAGAGAAAACCAGAGTTGATGCAGGCACGTTCCTTCCAAATGTAATCAAACGCCTCCTGTTGCCAGACGATGTGTTATTCAGTGGGGTTCTGGTGAGGGTTGTTAAGAATCTGAGACGCCTTCTGTAACTTTATCAGATGGGTACTGGGAAGAGAGGGAGAACAGAGAGGGGACTTACTTCACTGGCAACTTAACTTTCAAACTGTTGTGATTCCCAACGGCCCCTCGTTACTGGCTGCTGAGGAAGAGTTCCATGGAGAGGTGGCAGGTGGTGACAGACTAGTGACAGGATAAGCCATGGGCAGGACCCAAAGCACAGGCTCTCAAGGAACATTCTGTGCCCTGTTCCCCCGTTTCTGGGTGTTGGTGATAAGTTCGAAGAGAACAGAGTTTGGGTAAGTATAGATAGCCTGACTTTCTGTATTTTGAGCAGCATTTGTGACACTCTTAATCTGCTTCATTTGAACTGGAACACACACACACACACACACACACAGACACACACTCTCTCTCTCTCTCTCTTTGTCTTTCACAAACACACACACACACACACACACAGACACACACACACACACACACACCACGGAACTTTGTCGAATGATCTGAGCAGAAGGGTCTGGGTTGGTGGGTGGATGTTTTAGTAGCTATAGCCAAGAGACCTCAGGTCTGTCCTCTGAGGCTTTATAATCCACTGCTGGGTCCTGGGAGCCTCTTAAAAGAATCTTTGGGACAGACACCTGTCAAGGGAACATGTCTTGAGTGGGTGCCTCCAGATAATGCTGTCAGTTGGGAACATTTTAAAGAAAGATCTACACCAAAAAATTGTGGTTAAGCAACACGCAGATGATGGCATGGTTGTTTCTTATCAGCATAGACATGTTGCATTGAAACTATGTTCCCTTTTCATAGGCAAGTTTTGGTTCCTGAAAATGTTGGAGGAATAAGGGCTATTAACCTACCCAAAAATGGATGTTGGCAAGCCAGAAACTCAGGAATGAGTGATATAACACTTGGAAGAAAACTGGGGGTTGGAGGGGAGGTTGATGTCTTACTGCCTATCCTTTGGTATGTATTACATCTTGTACCTGATGCATGCATTAGCTATAAAAAGAAAATTAAAGTTTTAATATATAGAATCAGTATAATTCCAACTCCACAAAAGCCAGACAAAAACAAGGAAACTACGATGAACTTTAGATTGTACTCAACTCCTTGTAATGAAACTGTCTCAGCCATAGACTTTAGATAGTTCCTACATCGTCCTCAACAGACAATAATAACAAGTAGAGCCCTTTCTGTGACTGTAAGTTAATACTTGACCAATCAGGGGAGGCCATGGTCGGTCACGATGCTACGGCTGTCATCTACAGGCCAGGCTCAAGCAGATGAGGTGACCTCCACCCATATGCAGTTTCTATCTTCCAAGTTCTATCCAGTTTGCTAGGAAGTAGGCTACGTTTCTATGTTTTGTCTGATCTTTTGTCCTTTACCTCCACCATAGGCCTGACGGACCAGAGCACAGGCCACCTATTCTGAGGAAACTGCCAGCATGTCCAGTGCGTTTAGCACCACTCTCAGTTCTGAGGATCTCAGCTACTGAAGACACAGCCTCCTAGCCACTCTGCAGGATGACATAGTAAAGTGCTGTGAGCATTTAGCCCTGGGCAATGGCTGAGTTTTGGCACAGATCACCATTATATGTCACCACCCGTCCATCGGCAAGCTCTTCTTGGTTTAGTACCATCTGCATTTCTTACACATTTGGAAGTTCTGGCCCCTCGGTTTTTGGTTAAGCTATGTGTGGGAGTAAGAGTGAATAGGAGGTGATTCCATCTGATCTGTTCCCTTTCCCTGATAGATTTCTGGGTGGGGGGGCACACATGGAGTTCCACTTTGGTTAGATCTCAGAGTGGTAGTGCCCTTCAAAGGAACCATGACATATGACTATATGAAGCAAGATTCCTTCTTTGATCCACATCTGGCTTCTCTATGACCTTTACCATGCTGCTGTGCGTCACCTCTTTATGCTGGGGATTTTTCTGGCCCAAGTGACTGTCACAGTAAAATAGAGAACAAACAAAATGCTATTGGGCTTATAGGAAGCTGAGCTTAACGCTACTTTGGAAGCAGAATTCATTGAGGAGGGTCACATTTGCACAAATTCTGAGGGACACGTAGCCTTTGGCTAACAGAAAGAGAAGAAACGGTGTTCTGAGAGGAGGGCATGCTGTGTGAGGATGCACTTGTCTGAACTTCAGACTACATGTGCAATAGGAAGGTGATTACACCACTAATCTAAGAGGCTACTGTGTAGCCAAGTGGCACACTGGGTGGTATAGCTACATTTCTACTGTACCATAGGCACAGAGGGGGGGGAGAGCAGGGCCAAGATACAGACTCAGGGCTTGAGAGTGAGTATCCTTCACCACCATTCCACACTGCATACAAAAGGTGAAAACAGCCCAGAAACAAAAGCTTCTACAAACATGGCTTATAGTTTTCCTCCTGAACCTGAACAGCAACACCAAAGGGTTCTGATGAAGATTCTAGTCTGACTGGGTGTCACAGCACAAGCTGATCCTGGCACTTAGGATGTGGAAGAAGGAGGTTTATGAGTTCGAGGCCTGCTTTAGTCACACAGTGAGATCTTGTCTCAAAAAATCAAACAATGTCAAAGAAGAAAGAAAGAAAGAGGAAGAAACAGGGGGAAGGAAAGAAAGGAAAGAGGGAAAAACTGTAGTTTGATCCTAAACTAACTGAGCAGCATTTTGCGCAGTGTCTAGCCTGCTTGCCTGATGCTTTGTCTGTTTGCTAAGATCTGACAATATGACTCCACCCAGAGGACCTAGCCTGATGGGGCTGTGGCATTGAGAAGGCCCTCCACCATCCCGATCGGGCCTGTGACACTGAGAGGGCCTCCACCATAGTCCTGACGGACCAGAGCACAGGCCACCTATTCTGAGGAAACTGCCAGCATGTCCAGCGCGTTTAGCACCACTCTCAGTTCTGAGGATCTCAGCTACTGAAGACACAGCCTCCTAGCCACTCTGCAGGATAACAGGCTTACTGAGGAGCAGGGCAACACAGAGTCAAGCTACTCCCAGGTACAGCGGCAGTCTGCTAGAGCTCTCTTGACTTTGTCATGTGGTACCTTCTTTGAGAATCTTCTGTGCATAGTGGAGAAATGCAAAGTAATTCCCATGGCAGAAGAGTCAAGCTCGTCATTGTTTTTATTGCTTCTGAGAAGGAGCCTATGATGTCACCATTACCATTCTTGAGAAAGCAAACAAACAACAAAAACAAGCAAACAAAGCAAAACAGAAAGAAACCAGGAGTTAAAATATCTTTCCTTTGCTTTATCAGAAGAAAAGAAATCAACCAACCAACCAACCAGAACAGCAGCAACAACAACAAAACCCATGCACTTTTGATCTGTTTTGTATTGTCTTATCCTGTTATGTCTTCCACATACCTTAGCCTGCCTAGCAGCCATGTGGGGGTGCATGAGCATGAGGGACGATGGGAAGAAGGATCCCTGGAAGAGAAGAAATGCATCTGCTGGGTTCATGTGGACCCTGAGGTTCATAGAGAGTAGAGAAGCTAGTGAGGATCACAGCCAGTCAATGCTAATGCAGAGGCTGGTTCCCTGCCTGGAGATTTCAGGCATTCTACCTATACTGGGCTCCACAGAACACCCTATCTTTAGGTCATAGGTGCTGGAGGAGTCTCTGTGCCTTCTTCTCATAGCCTCTCGCCCACCATGTCCTCTCTGAGCTCCTTCAGCCCGAGGAAACCACCCATTTGGGTTGGCAATACAACCAGAACATGAAGTTCTCAAGTAGAGGCAACTTCTTGTTCAGGGAGCATGTGGTAGTGTTGGGCGACATATTGGGGTACCCCAGTGAGGAGGAAAAAGTAGACATCACTGGGGATATCTGAGACATTGCAGAACATCTGACCCTGCACAGAACATCAGCCATAACAAGAAACCATCGCATGTCATGCAGTTGTCAATGAACAGAGGGTCAGAATGGGATGGGTCAGAATGAAGATTAAGTCTTCACCCCCAACTTCACATGCTGGTAGAAAGCTGTGTCTCCTTTCTTGAGGAAACTATGAGTACTTTGCCAGCAGTTTTTCCTTCTCCAAAACAAGGGCCTGCCGTTCAGAAGAGAGAAACCAAGACACAGAGGAAAGAGTCAGCTGCTCACGGTCTCCCACATAAGCCCCATAGAGAAGGAACTGCATTCAGAGACCGCCAAGCATTTTGGCGGAGGACCTGGACGAACAAATAACTCCCCTCTCCTCAGAAGCATCCCTCAGACTCACTGAGTGGGAGGGGCAGCGATATTTGTATTCTCTTCCTACAACACTCTTTATCTTTTTGTCAATTGACAACTTAGCAACAAGTCCATGTACCACTTCCTTCTATATGCCTCTAAAATCCTCTGCAGGTAATAAGGTCAACTGTTAAGAACATCTCCCTCTTCTTCTCCAGGTGGCTATGTCTGTAAAATATCCAGTAAGGACAGTAGCTTCTTGTGAGGAGTATCTAGCCAGTGGTATTACACTTGATTGCAACCTAAGACACGTTGCTTGCTGATGCCTTGAGTAGAACACTTTGCTTTTCTCTGAGTCCAGTTTCATCACCTGTTGTAAGCCTGGAGCATCATGAAAGATTGGGTATGGGTCAGTGGTAGAATACTTGACCTATATGTGCAAGACCCTGGATTTCATATCCACTAATTAAAATTTTTAAAAGGATGGAATGTCATAAGACATGTGCAGTAACCGGCATCTGACAACAAGTTGATGAAATGGTAACTCAAGGGTAACTCAAGGGTCAGGCACTAAGTTCTTTGTGCTGCTGAAGACCTTGAAATCCAGGTGACACAGGTGTATCTTCCTGAAGGTCTGCATTACAGGAAGTAAGCAAGAAAGATTCAGATTTGTCCCTCTAAACAAGAGACCTCAACACACATTAAGGTGCTTACCATAAGAAATATGAGGAAGCTGGTAAAAACTATTTCTGAATGGTACAAGAACTCTCTGTTTTAGAAAATATAGAATTTGAAGTAGACTTTGAAGAGAGGCTAAGATACTCCAGACATTCTCTGTAGGCAAGGTATATTGGACCTCCTAGAAGAGCTGGTGGCTTAGCTTCAGGGGGAATGGAAGGGAGAGCCCTGGGAGAAACAATACTGTTGTGGGGTAGAGGGATGAGGCTTTAAATATGACATTGGGATGAGAGAAAGAGAGGGTGGATTTATTACCAGAGTTAATTAGATAGATAGTATCAATCTCTAAATGGCTTTAAATTCCTGGGCCTGGATTTCTCCCTGAAGACATTGGGAGCCATTCAAGATTGTAAAATGATGGCTAACACTCAACAGATCCCTGCCACTGACTTGCTAAGTCTGGTCAAGAAGAGAAACAGTTGAAAAAGGATTGATAATTGGAAGTGAAGTGTTGAGATGTTAGAAGCATAAGAAAGGATTTGTTAAGGTGAAGCCTTTGTGAGAGGAAGGGAAGAGGCCTAAAGTTGGAACACCCCTTCACCCCACATATGTTTTCACATCCAGCAATATGTTGGTTTTCTTCTCTGGACAGTGCAGCCCTTAAAAGCCTGAGGAATAGTGCTGCTATTGAGTAAGCCTTCAAACAATGGTAGTTGAAATGGAAAGTTGTAGATGACCGTGGACAAGCATGTACTTCGAAAGAAAAGTATAGCAACTGGGGGGCCTGTGGGAAGGATAAGGAAGAGGTAGCATAGCACAGAAAGAGAGGAAAAGTAAGATGCTGGAGCCAGTGACAGATGAGGACTCGGAGTCAAAGCCTGCCTAAGATGTGACTGGGTGCACCCAAGCATGACACTGCTATGATTTGTCCACTCAGAAAAAAAAAAAAAAAAAAGTGCTCGAACTGCATGGGTACCATCCAGGTAGAAATTCACTGAATATTTGTGGAAAGGTTGGCTAGCTGGATGAGTTCTGGACACTAAATAGGACTTAGCAACTCAGTCTTCGGGGTGGGGTCGTTGAGAGGAGCTTACAAACCACCAGCTCTTTCGTTCGATACGTGAGTGAAAAGAGGTAAGAGAAAAGTTAGTGGTTTTGATCCCATTGCTGCCAGGTGATAGACTCAAGGCATAGAACTGAGTCTCTGGACTCCCAGGCTAGTTTCTTTAAAGTACGCGATATGGTTATTTTCTTCAATTCTTAAAAAGAACTTCAGAGGAAATGGTATGCATGAATATCATATACCACTTGTAATTTTTTTTAACTAAAAGCTACATTGGGAATTTCATTTCCGTTTCGCTGATTAAAATAGGAATTTTGAAAGTCATGCATATTGATTGAGGCATCCTTGGCTTTGGGGCCAAATTGTTCCAATAACTGTTGCCGTCTATAATCCCGTTTTCTCAGACATTTTTCTCTGGGCCATCCAGATCCAAGAGTCCTGGCCTGGTGAAATACGCAACAGCAGCTTTCGCTGTTCCAGCCTGGGACAGCTCTGAGGACAGTTCATCATTAGAAAAGGCAAATATGATTGGAATAACTATTTACATAGTCATTTAATCAATCCATTTCTATGAGCTGTGGCTTTAAATTTCACTAAATCACAACAAAAATTAATCTTGAGGTATGTCCCCCTTTGTGTATGTTGAGTGGCTTCTCAAGCTCCTCACCACCCTTTTCTCCTCAATAGAGCTTCCATTCTAGATGAGGAGAAACGCTTAAAGGAAAGAAATCCAGATTATGAGAAATGCCTGTTTCTTTTCCCTGGAAACCCTCAGGCATTAGACAGCTGAGTGAATGCCACCCCCAAAGCTGTGATTCTCATTCCCAGTGGGAATGGGAGTGACTGTATCTCCTTCATCTGAGTCTATAGTCATTAGTCCCTGAGGATAGAGAGTGTTCCTTCTCACTTTTTTGTCCCATAGGGAAAGTAGTGTGATGGCCAGTGAATCAACACATTAAAATTGAAGTTTCAAGATGGTGGAGTATACAAGAAATGGAGGTGAAGGTCTTACCTCCAAGCACAGGAAGACAATCCAGCCAGAGCCTCCTCCCAACTCTATTTTCTCCTTTCCAACTCATCTTCTGCTCTAAGCCAGATGTTAAAAGTTTGACTCGTTCTCAGCTTGGGCAATGTGCTTTGCTAACAGCCACAGCAAGTATCCAGTGAGTGTTTAGTCAATGCCAGGAACAGCCCTTACTAATTTATGTGCATGGCCTTGTTGTATGGTATCATCAGACAGAAGGTCTCAGTTCTGGCATCAAGTACCTGTCACCTGCTGTCGCAGTTGTGCTTCTGGGGTGCTGGATGAGGAAGAAACAAACATATTGCTAGTTGGAGAACATAGACCAGTCTGGTCTTCGGCAAAGGAATGATGCCATTCCTAAGAAGACTGTAAATGCATGTGCTCTTAGATTTACCAATCTAACCTCTAGTAATCCATGCTATAGCAATAGTAGCAAAGCAATATGTAAGGATTCCTGCACACGGGTATCTGAGACAGTGTGACTTGCCAACCAAACATATCAACTCATCAATAATGTCTGTCGGCAGTAAAGCAGGTGACAAGATATCTAGTGTACAGAATGCTACACTTCAAAATAAGATATGGAATTGGAGTTGATACACACACACACACACACACACACACACATATATGTGTATATATATATATATATATATATATATATATATATATGGGCTGGAGAGACAGCTCAGCAGTTTCAGCAGTTAAGAGCACTTATTGCTCTTGCAGACAACCTAGATTTGAGTCCCAGAACCCACATCAGTAAGCTCACAGCCAACTATAACCCTAGTTACAGAGGATCCAATACCCTCATTTGTCCTCTGGGATTACATGGTTGCATATGTAACATATATATATACTCAATGCACACATGCCATGTAAAATATATTAATGAATAGATCTTTAAAAGGAAACAGTATATGTTAATATTTACTATAAATAGTGGTGTCATTGTAATGTACACATCAATGTGTTTAACTTAGGAAAATGCCCTTTTTTGTTGTTGCTAGTATTTTGAGATATGCTCTCAAGTGTATAACCTAGGCTAGACTAGAGCTTACAACCCTTGTGCTTCATCAGCTCCCAGGAAAATATCTTGATTGACAAAGGTTAACAGAGTGGAGGGAAAATCGTTCACTATTTAATCTCGTGTTTTTAAAGATGGGGGAAAGGTGTTTTTTTTTTTTTTTTTTTTTTACTGTATTCTGCCCTTTCTCAAAGATGAGCTGTTCAAATGTTTCCTTAAATGTTTGCTGTTTGAGGAAGATGGCACTGACAGGAAGCTCTTCTCTTCTGATGATCTACCTCTAGGGAGATGAGTCAAAAGAAGACCCCTCTGAGAGAAAGTGGCCATGGTTAAGGTGGTCTGACAGGAAGCAAAGGAAAATGCCTAAGCAAGCATAAAGTGGAAGACCTCTACAAGAGAAAGCCAATGAGAACAGCTATCTTAGGGTTTTCTTTGGGTAGACATTTGCTTTGTTTTAATACCCTTCCTAAGCCCAATTCTAGGTGCTCTTCCAAATTGTCCAATTTATACAAATTTATTTATATTCAAATATTCTTTGAAAATGTCAAGCGAGTAGACCACTTCTGTTTCCTTTTTTTTATATAAGTACTTTATTTTTTTTTCTTCAAGTTACATCTCAGTCACAAACCCTTCCCTATTCCCCCTTCCTGTCCCACCCTTCCACCCTCTTCCCCCCCAAGAGCTTCCCTTTTCAATCCAACAAATGGTTCTTTCTCTTATAACAGTAAATTCTATACAAAACAGCAGAATTAAATATGCCACATTTATGAGAGTTAAATGGCCCAGTATACCTTCCCAATGTCCAGTTCATACATATTTGGCCCCTGACTTTAACCTTCTACCTTCTAACCATCTCCATGAGTTTAAAGTTCTATAACTGGGCTGGAGATATGGCTCAGCGGTTAAGAGCACTGGCTGCTCTTCCAGAGGTCATGAGTTCAATTCCCAGCAACCACATGGTGGCTCACAACCATCCATAATGAAATCTGGTGCCCTCTTCTAGCCTGCAGATATACCTGCAGACAGAACACTGTATACATAAAGTTCTATAACTGACTTAGTTTTCATACTAACTTGCATCACTATTATAACCATCTTCTTAGATCTAGAATGCCCTCTTGATTCCTAAACAACTCAAAATTTAGCTATGAGACTCAAGCTGTCTATTCTTCAACCACCTCAGAGAGCTGAGAAGGATAAATATATCTGATTATATAGGAAGTGCAGGGCCTGCAGCTTCCAATACTAAGAAATGACAAACCAGTGACCACCTGGACAGTTCCCATTTTCTCTCCATACATTCCAGCATCAGTCTTCAGCCTTTTGGTCCTGTTTCTCTGACAGACATCCCTGCACTTCTGTTTCCTAAGGTCCTTCTCAGAGGCCCACTGGCAGCCCTCATAGATGCCTGTTTTTCCTTGACCCTTATTTCTTCTTCACCTAAATGCCCTGTCTGGCCTCCTCTGCCTGCTACTTTCCAACTTCCACATGGACTCACACCTTTCACCTCTACCTCCCTTACCTTGGATTCCTATACTTGGTCTGCCTGGTGGGTCCTATTCAGCCTTTAAGGTTGCCCCCAAATGTTTCCCTTTCTAGATACCTTGCTTAGTTCACAACAGAACCACCCATGCTTTCTTCTGGGCTCCAGAACGTTCTGTCACGTTGGGTAGGGGGAGCTGCATTGCTGCCATTCTCCCCAGAGGACACTGGGGGTCTGCCTACCCTTGTCTGTATCTTCAGTCTCCTTCACAGTAGCCATTCAAGACAGTTGCTCACAAGTGGGAGAAGAAATACCAAATGTATGGACTATAATTCTCAGCTTTGGCCTAGCTTTTGATTCAAAGGCCTCTTTGCAGAGGAATCTTTCTCCCTACATATAACATGTATTTATTTCTATTGGTTGAAGATTTATGAGAATTTCCTTCTCCAAATGACCGCTATTCCACCCACAAACATGCCCTAGGACCATGCCACGGATTGGTTGTACAGGGCTGTGCTGACTTTGAGACGGTCCTGGAAGCTTGTTCAAACTCCATGGTGCTCAGTCTAACTGGGCCACCAGCTGAGCCTGGAACAGAGCTAGTGGCCAGGCCAGCAGAGGGATGTGAGCGAGCACAGGGTGTTCTCAAGGTAAAAGGCTGAGCCTGCCCTGCAGCCACTGGCTCTTTAATAGTACAGTGCTCATGTAAGAGTCCTAGGCCAGGCCTGGCTCAGCCAGGAACTGATCACTGGAGTCGTACTCCACCCAGGCTAATTGATCTGTTTCTGTCTTCTGATGTCCCTGGGCAGGAGTCAGCACATTTACCTCTGTGTCCGAATCTTCCTCATGCCAGGCTTACAGAAACAAGTCTCCTAAGAATCACAGGCATGCTGGAAGTTGTCCTGCATCTTGTCCCTGTTCCTTCTCATCTTTTCAGGCTTTTCCCGCACCCCATCCTAGTTTTGTTTCTCTCTGGATGCCTCAGCTTTCCTCATTCTAGACTGCCTGTCTGCCTCGCCTACCTCCCTCTTTCCTTCACTCCTTCTCTCCCTTTTTCCTTCCTTTCCTTTCCTCCCTCCCTCCCTTCTGTCCCTCCTTCCTGCTTCATGCCCAGTCTTCCTGTCTGTGTCTATACCTCATGCAATACCTTCCCCCTCCTTCCTGCCTATATGATGCAGTGATCTGTTATGTATTCTAAATGTTAATTAATCTGCTCCCAGAGGCCTGCTTGCTGTACCAGAAACACCAAGTGATGCTGTTACTTTGCTTGCTAACCATTGTTTCTGATTGGCTTTAATAACATTCTGGAGCCTGGATTGAGTGGAAGGGAGGTAGGCAGTGAAAAGGTTGGCAGGCCTTAAGCAGAGAGGATCATGGGAAGAAGATATCAAGATGAGGAAGAAGGAAACATGCCATGTGTTAGATAGAAGAATCATATTTCCATGTGTCCTAGAAGGTCAGGATAGTATGGAGAATAACAGCCCAGGGGACGTATGTATATATTGGGGTTTTATTTGGGGAATAGAATTATAAACTAGCTTAGACGGGCTAAGGTTACACAATCCAGGCTAAGGCTTGTTAAGATCCATCAGGTGTCCGTGCGATTATTTATAATGGCGGGATAAGGATTATCACCGTCAACCAATTAACCATAATACAAATAGTGGTAATGATTGAATTAGATAACTTAGACTTCCTGTCCCTCCCACCCTGATGCCAGTGCATCTTTCCCCACCATGTGAGAGCATCTCCCTTTGCTTTCCTGTCCACAGTATTGGACGGAAGTCAGGTGGCTTTTGTGTCCTCCACTACTTCTCTTCTCCTCTAAGGTCTGAGCGAGGAGAATTCTGTTTCCAGGCCTTGTCAAAGTGACTTCAGGCCCAATCCTGCCTAACCTTTGCCGCATTCCCTTCCCCATGGCTGAGCTGACTTGTGCTGATGCATGGAGGAGCACAGATCCAGGACCCTGGCCAAAGTCAGTAGGGGGTTGGCTCAGGGATGCCCTCATGCTGAGCCTGGCAACCTGAAGTTTACAAGTTGCCTTCTTGCCCTTTCCCCCATCTCCTGAGCCTGGCAGGGTCATTCTGTGTACTCAAGCCACCCATGAGTGGCCATGGATAAATGGTATGATGTTCCCTTCATGAAGATGTAAGACAAGAAACTTGATACAGCCACAGCCAATAGATCTGCCCATTTTTTTTCAAACACAGACCTTGCTCGTTCCAGACAAGCATTCTACCACCAACTTATGCCTTGAGGCTGGTTCATTCTTTGTCCATCCTGCTTCCTCATGTAGAATGAAACAGAGGCCTCTACTAAGAGGCCCATCACCGGGGCCACAATTGAGTTGTGGATGAAGTACTTTCTTCATTTATGCACCCAATGAAATGTACCTGAGCATCATTTATGGCCATGAAAATAACACTGCTCCCAGTTTACCGTGTTTATAACTCTGTCATAAAGGAGATGAGCTGGCATACACAGGACTGTGAGAAATGTCTGAGATAATTGTCAAGGAAGGATCAGTGGAGTGACTTAGAGCACAGGCATGACCAATGAGAAGAAACACAGAGTAGCGTGGATTTGAGCTGTATCTTAAGTTTTTATACAAACAAGCAAATAAACAGACTTCCCAACCATGTGCATGTTTGCTTTACTGCAAAAAATATAAATAAATAAATAAATAAATAAATAAATAAATAAATAAATAAAGTAACAACTGAATTTCTAAAACATCTGTAGCAAGTGTTGCTCTAACAAGAACCGGTGGTCAGAGAGTCAACCACCCTGCATCACGGCAAAGTTCCACTGACATTTGTAACTAAAGCAGAAACTGTCTGGGCCCCCAGAAATACTCAGTGGTTAGAGCAAGTACTGCTCTTGTGAAGGACTGAAGTTTGATTCCCAGCATCTATGCCAGGGGCTCACGACCACTTGTATCTCCAGCCTCAGGAGATCTGACACCATCTTCTGGATTCTACAGATATTCCCACTCACATGTGCACCCACCCCCATCGCACATACACAGAGAGAGATTGAAAAAATCTTTAAAGTTGACTTTATTTAATTTTTTCAGAATTTCCTACACAATTTACAACATTTCCATACCTTCCTCCCCTCTCCAAGTCTCCTATTTCTTACCTTCTCTTGAATTTCTTCTATAATTATTGTTACTATATTGTATATATTGTACATACATATATACATATATTACACACACACACATAATCTACTGATTCCAATTAGTACACCCATATGCACATGTGCTTATGAATGACTACTTAGGATTAGATAATCTATCACGGGGCTCATCCCTGAAGAAAACCGTTTCTCCTTCCCTCCCTAGCCATTGATGGTTTGTAACTTTTTCATCTACAGGTAGAGCCATGTGAAGATTCCACCCATCTATGTTGAAATATCAACTGCTGTGGTCATTTTTGCAGGTGTTACGCAAGCAACCACATTGTTGAGAGGCCAGGGAGGCAGCAGCCCTGTCATGTCTAGAAGACACTATTTCCCAACAGGTGTTCTGGTCCTCTGGCTCTTCCACTTTTTCTACCCCCTCTTCTCAGTTGTTTTCTGAGCCTTAGGAGCAGAGGCTGTGTTGTAGATGTACCAGCGGGGGATGGGTACTCCATGCTCACTTGTTCTCTGCATTTTGAGCACTTGTGAATCTGCTGCAAAAAGGAAGCATTTTTTTTTTTTTTTTGATGAAGGGTGAGAGCTACACCTATCTGTGGGGATAAGGCTAAGTATTTATATTTTTATGTTTATATTTATAATATATTTATAGTTGGACGCTATCCTGATTTAGGAAAATGACATTGGTAGGTTCTCCTCTAGGGCCTGTGGTCTTTTCTACTCTGGATTCTTGCCTAGGTTTACTATATGGGTTCTTCCTGTTGAGAAGGCCTTAAAATGTACTGGTAGAATTAATATTGTGATGATGATCATCCTACTGAAAGCAATTTACAGCTACAATGTGGTCCTGGTTTAAATTCTCATAAAATTATTCTCAGGAATAAAAAAAAATCACAAAATTCATATGAAATAACACACACACCAGATAGCTACAATCCTGAGCAAAAGAATAATGCTAGAAGGATTACTATATC
This sequence comes from Lophiomys imhausi, assembly GCA_907164525.1. Lineage (NCBI taxonomy): Eukaryota > Metazoa > Chordata > Mammalia > Rodentia > Muridae > Lophiomys > Lophiomys imhausi. The sequence goes on along the minus strand of CAJQZJ010033514.1, from coordinate 1,150,507 downwards.
AGATTTCAAGTTATATTAAAGATTCTATAGTAATAAAAACAACATGATATTGGCATAAAAACAGACATGTAGATCAATGAAAACAGAACAGAAGACCCAAACTTATGCTCACATAATTACAGCCACCTGATATTTGATAAAGATGCCAAAAATATACACAGGGAAAGGTGAGCGTCTTCAACAAAGAATGCTGGGAAAACTGGCTGTCTATGTGTGGAAGAATGAAATTAGACCTATACCTCTCACCATGCACAAAAATCAACTCCAAGTGCATAAAACAACTCAGTGTGAAACCTTAAAAGCTGGAGCTTCTAGAATAAAGCCTCAGGACTATCCTAAGAGATATAGGTCCAAGAAAGGATTTTCTGAATAAGACTCCATTCGCTCAGAAATTAAGGCCAATAACTGTCAATGGGACTTTATAAAAGTTAAAAACAAAATATCAGTTGAGTGCAGAGGAAAAGCTCAGAGTGAGAGAGAGTCTTCGCCAGCTCTTTATCTGAGAGGGAATTAATATCCAGACTATACAAAGAATTCAAAACACACACAAAATCAAGATGACAAATAATCCTATTTTAAAGTGTTATGGAATGTAACAGAAAATTCTCAAAGAGAGAGAGAGAGAGAGAGAGAGAGAGAGAGTAAAAATAGCCGTAACTAAGAAATATCTCTTAGTGGTTTCTGTCTTTAGCAACTAAGGAAATGTAAATTAAAACTACTTTGAGATTATATCGTATCCCAGACAGAATAGCAGAGATCAAGAAAATAAGTGGCTACAAATGCTGGTGAAGTCTCGTGCAGTACCAGTGGGACGGCAAACTGTTACAGCCACAAGAGAAATCAGTGTGGAGAGTTGTCAAGAAGATAAAAGTAACTAGCACATGACCCAGCTCTACCAGCCCCTGCCCATAGGACTTTGTATCCTGCTGTAGAGATCCTTGCTCACCCGCTTTCCTTGTAGCTGTGTTCACAATAGAGAGGAAACAGAAGCAGCCTAGATACCTACCAACCAATGAGTGGATAGGGAAAATGTGGGACACACACAGTGGAATTCTATTCAGCTATAAATAAAAATGAAACCATCAAACTTTCAGGTAAACGGATCAGACCACAAAATACACTGAGTGAGGTAACTCAGACCCAGAAAGACTAACACTACATGTCTGCTCTTATCTGTGGATCCTCGCTCTGAATTTTTAGATGAAAATGGACATGTTTTAATCAATCTGTAAGGTAAAACATTATAAATGCAAAGAAAGAAAGGCATGGGGCTTCAGAAGCAGAAACCTGGATTGTTCTGCTTTTACTGTGTCATTTCAAGCACACTTCTCTCTTAGCTTTTAGTTATATTCAAGCATCACATCACTTTAATTACATTTGATGCTCATCCTTCTGGACAGTGACCTGTGTATCCTGTGTTCTGCCCTTGCCTTGCATGAGGCCTTCTACACAGAATGCAGATCAATTGTATGTTTCTAAAGTCACAATCTTTTCTTTCTTTCTTTCTTTCTTTCTTTCTTTCTTTCTTTCTTTCTTTCTTTCTTTCTTTCTTTTTTCTGTCTTTCAAGACAGTGTTTCTCTAGGTCTTGGCTGCCCTGGAACTCACTCTGTAGACAAGTCTGGCCTCGAACTCACAGAGATCCACTAGCCTCTCCCTCCTGAGTGCTGGGATTAAAGGCGTGCACCACCACCACCACCCAGCTTAAAGCCACAATCTTTAGGGAAAGGAAATATCTTCACACTTTTTTAATGATGAGTAAAAACTGTTTAAGTATTATGTCTTTTAATAACCACATCTTTCCAAACCACTGGATGGAAAGGGGCAAGTAAAAAACTTATTTAAAAAAAAAAAACACGATTGCAATGGTAAAAACTGAAACAACAGGGAGACTGAGACCCCAAGAGCCAGTGGCGTGGCCAGGTCTTGGTCACTGGCTGTAGCAGTGAGTGGCACAGATGTGGTTCAGAGTCTTGTCGAGCCATTGGCCTGTGCCATCGTTCTGACGCCGTACCATGTTTCCCCTCCATTCCTCTGGAGCTCCATGACAGGTTTGTCCCCTGGCATTCTGACACCAGCAGAGAAGTTCAGCCCTTGATGGAGATATAACCTGTTGAGAAGTATCCAGAGCCTCTTCAAAGTATATGCGGGTGTGTCTCATGAGATCTGCTGCACTAATCTGATTTCTGCTGTTTTAATAAAATATCCGAGGCCAGAGAACTTTATAAAATAAATAGGTTTATTTAACCCATTGTTCTGGCCCATTCAGTAGCATAGCATTGATGTCCAGTTGGCTCTGGCCAAGGGTGGCATGAGAATGGCAGGAATTTGCGTGAGAGGAGAGATGGTCTGATTGGAGAGAAACTCAGTGACTTAGAGATCAGGATCAAGGCTTTTATTTTTTAAAGATTTATTTTATTTTTATTTGTGTGTCTGTGTGTGTGTGTGTGTGTGTGTGTGTGTGTGTGTGTGTGTGTGTGTGCACGCATGCACGTGCATACATGAGCATGAGTGCCTGCAACAGCCAGATGAGAGTGCTTCTTTGGAACTGGAAATACATACAGTTGTGAGCTGTCTGATATGGGGGCTGGGAACCAAACTTGGGTCATCAGGAAGAGCAGGTAATGCTCTGAAACACTGACTGATCTCTCCAGCCCTTTAGGGTCAAGATTTTATTTTATTCTAACTATTCTCATAATAACTAGCTCAGATTCTGTAGGAATGAGTGTAACACCTTCCAAGAGCAATATCTCTAAATACCTAGAGACCTCCTTACCCCTTAAAGGCCCCACCACCTCAACCTTGTCTCATTAAGGACCAAACCTGAAATTCTTGGGTGGTGAAATCATATCTGAGCCATAGCAACCACCACCTTTCTTAAGGATGGGCAATTGAGACTTCTTCAGGTGTCTCACTGGTCCAAATCAATACTATTTTCACTACTAGGGGTCATCTAGGGGTGGATTCGCTATCACTCTTGAGATACCACAAGTTATATGATGTGATAGTTTGAATGAGAATGGCATCAATAGGCTCATATGTTTGAATATTTGTTTTCCAATTGGTGGAACTGTTTGGGAAGGACCAGGGGGTATAGCCTTCTAGGAGGAGGTGTGTCTCTGGGGGTAGACTTTGCTGTTTCAAAGGACTCACCCCATTCTCAATATGCTCTCTCAATTTGCCTCTCACTTATAGATCAAGATATGAGCTCTCAGGTGTCACTCCAGCAGTTCCTGCCACCATGCCTTTGCTCCACCATCATGGACTCTAATCTTCTGAAACCACAAACCTTATTAAATACTTTTTAAAAAATCAGTTGTCTTGGTCATATTTTTTTTGTTTGTTTGTTTTTTTATCACAGCAATAGAAAAGAAGGTAATATGTCTTGATCTCCATTAAGAAGAAGTGATGGAGTGTGATAAAGAGGCAAGGAAGGAATGGAGCAAAGACACTTTTTTTCTTTTTGGCAGAGGACACCTTTCTGTTTCAACTCAAACATTCAATATGCCCTGAATTAGAGCTCTTCCTCCTAACCTTCAGGAAAGAAAGATGATCCTTTAGCAATGAGGTAACATGACCAAGACCAGTAAGGGCAAGTGGATCATCATCATGATCATTGTCATTTTCCACAGGGAACTGGGAACTCTCCTTGTCTGTCCTAATTTTAAATGCTATTTACTCTCTGTTCTGTTTGTGTGGGTGGTGCCAATAAGGACACTTGGCTTTTAACCATTGAATTTAAAATATGCGTTTTTGGACACTGGTGATTTATCTTTGCACACATGCTCCAGTTAGTGCGAATTACTTTAATGATTCAGGGTTTCTATTCTACGGGGGAGGGTGACAGATGTCAATTTGCAGTCCATGAGCACAATGTCCAGTTATCAATGCATTCCCCAGCAGAATGGACTTAGCACCTTCTGGAAGAGATTTGCCTTCACATTTATCAGCCATTCCCTAGACATGACCATCTTAAAACATGCTTTCTAGTAATCTGTGGGTGTGCCTGCACAGTTCTCTGTATCAGGACCCTTTGGAGTCATAGCTGCAATCCAGATACTCAGCTTCTAACTGCCAGGTCAAATTCTTCTCCCTTAAAGTCTGCTGCAATCACTTTGGCTGAGACTAAATTTTATGTCCTATGAAAGTCCCGGGAGCACTTTGCTGATCATCCCCTGGAAGACTTAGAACAATGTATTTGAATTATTTATTGACATTCGATCTTTTTTGCCTTATCTGAGTTATCTTTGTCCCAATGACAATGAAACTTTCCCCAGTGAATAGTAAGTGATTCATACACTGATTTATTTGAGGTTTTCCCCTAACATCCCACCTGTACCAGAATGGTTTTAAGTTTTTGTATTTTAAAATATAGAGGAAACGAGTTCACATGGACATACTTTGTTTTATTGCATGTCATTTTATTGTGTTTTGCAGATACTACACTTTTACAGTTTAAAAGTTTCTACAGTCCTACATCAAACAGGTCTCTAAGTGGGCAGAAAATATGACCTAATGTGAAAGTAGTTGTCATTCACAAGACTCCGGACTCTGTATCCGTGGACTCTACGCGATAAAAACAAACAAAAACTGCTCTACCAATGCCGATTGCCCAATGGCATGCTCTCATTATATCCCTGTGTTAATTTAAAAAATATATTTAGTATCTCTCTGTCCTGGACCAGACGGGCTTAAAACTTACAGAAATCTGCCTGCCTCTTCCTCCTGAGTGCTGGGTGGGAAAGCATGTGCCACCATGCACAACTATCTGTGTCACATTCTTATAATTTTGCCACTATTTTATACATTCCCATTATTGTTACATACGCGAAGGTGCTCTTTACCGAGTGGGCTTTGATGGTCTTATTGTAAACTTCTGGGATGTCATGAGTTCTTATTTTAAAAGCAGCGAAATCAAGTGAGGAGTCCAATGTGTGTCCTAACTGGCCCACCAGGCAATTGCCTCCCACCTCTCCCCCTCTTCCTGGGTCTCGCTCTTACCTGAGACACAGGACAGTGTTGAAGTTGTACCAAATAATCACCTCACCGTGGCGCAGAGGTGTCCAAGTAGAAGGAAGGGTCACATCTTTCCCACTTTAAATTTAAAGTTAGAAATGATTACATTTAAAGAGGAAAGCGTTCCAAAGGCTGGAATAGGTTGAAAACTAGACTCCTTACACAAAATGGCCACTTGAATGCAAAGGAAACAGTTTAGAAGTGGGACTCCGATGAGCACAGGGGTGATAACACACCTAAATAGCCTTGTTGACAGACAGTGTTAGTGGGTGAGGCAGAAAATCAAAGCAGCGAGAGCATTCCTTTAAACCAAAGCTCTCTTCAAGTCTGTGAATGCTGAAAGAGGTAAGGAAGCTACAGAAGAAAATGTAATAGAGGTTAGCTCACAAGGCTTGAAGGAAAAAAGAAGTCATCTCTTCTATAACAAAGAAGGGTAACGTAAAGCAGCAGGCTTTGCTGCAGGAGCCACAGAAAGGGTCTGGATCTAGCCACGAAAGCCAGTGAAGACACTACACTCAACAACAGATTTTCACTGTAAGCTAAGCACCCTGGTCTTGGAAGAAGATCTACCCAGGGCTTTTCAGAGCTACAGAGAATTCAGTGGCTGGTTTCAAATGGTCAAAGGTCAGACTGACTTTCGCCAAGGGACAATGCTGCCGGTAACTCAAAGTTCAAGGCAAAGCTCGCTTAAAAAGCCTAAGCCCTTGAAGATTGTTCTAAACCTACTCTGCCCTGTTCGATAAATGGGACAAAGCTTGTGTGATAGGACATCTGTTTATAATGTGGTTTACTGAGGATTAGACCCATTGTTGTGACTACTACACCGAAGAGTAGATTTATTGATCTCAAATATTGTTGAACATTTACTAACTCAAGAACTCAGGTGGAAATTCACAATGAGATGAACACTTTCCCCCCCCGCTGTGCACAACATCTGTTCTGTCATATGAAGAGTCATTTCAAAACTCTGGTCTTATTATTTAAGAAACATATTAGACTATAGCTACCATAGATAAATGACTTATCTGATGGGTGTGGGCACAGTTAACTGGACACTTTTGGAAAGGGTTCACCTTTCTAGGTGCCATGAGAGACCTTTGGGAAGTCTTACAAATTAACAGATTTTTAGAAGAACCCAACCCGGGTGTACACGAAAGACTTTGTGATGTCAGATGAGGAACAACTGAAGATGTAGCAGAAGCATGAGGAGGAGGACAATGGGAAGTCTGAAGAGGCAGCCGAGTGGTGCAGCCTCACAGTAAAACTCACAAAGTTAAGGTTCACTCCTCAAGGAATAGCTGAGAAAGTGGTTTCTTGAAATGGCTTCTACTTGTGGCAAAAATGTTATGAACACTGTTGAATAAAAGCAAAGAATCTAGAATATTATGTAAATTTAGAGGGGAAAGCAGTTCTTCTTTGAGAAGAGGGACTGATCTATTGTGAGGAAAATATTCTCAATCAGTCTGGCATAGTAACTATGCCTTTAATCCCAGCAAGAGGGAGAGTTTGAAGCCAACCTAGTCTGCACAGTAAATTCCAGGACGGCCAGGGAGACCTTGTCTCAAAAAAGAAACAGTGTGTAATCAAACAATTTCTCCTGGTACAGGGAAATCTTTCATGAAATGAGGAGTCCATTGATGCTATCAACTCAATATTCTCAGTATTCATTTGTTTTAGGACATTGCCACAGTTGTCTCAACTGTTACCAACCAACAAAGAACATCTAGTAGGAAAGCAGAATGTCATTATGGGAGCAGGTTCTGTAGTGTAGTTGGTAGATGTGGTGGCTTGAAAGGAAATGGTCCCCACAGGTTTCGGGAGTGGCACTATTAGGAGGTGTGGCCTTGTTGGAGTAGGTGTGGCCTTGCTGGAGGAACTGTGTCACTGTGGGAGTGGGCTTTGAGGTCTCAGAAGCTAAACTCAGGCACAGTGGACCACTGTCCCTTCCTGCTGCCTGTGGATCAAAATGTAGAACTCTCAGCTCCTCCAGCACCACATCTGCCTATATGCCGCCATGCTTCCTGCCATGATGATACTGTATTAAACCTGTGAAACTGCAATCCAACTCCAATTAAATGTTTTTCTTTATAAGAGTTGTCATCTTATAAAGAAATAAAACCCAATAAAACAGCAATAAAACCCAAACTAAGACAGTAGAGTACTTAGTGAACATGTACAGGTCCAGCATTTGATCCCAGCAATACATAAACTGAGTATGATGGTACATGCCTATAATCCCAGCACTCTGGGGATACAAGCCAGAGGATCAGAAGTATAAAACCAGTTTCAGCTACATAGTGATTTTGATGGCATCCTAGGCTACATGAAACTCCCCCACATGCATGTATGTATGTATGTATGTATGTATGTATGTATGTATGTATGTATACACACATCACATATATATGATATCACATCATATACACACACATATATACTACGTGTCATATATGTCACACACATATGTCATAGATATATGCATATGTAAATGGAACTCACTTTAATGTAATATTTCCTTTATTGCAGTGGTCTTAAACCTAACCCACAATGTCTCTAAGGCATGCCTGTATATCTACATGCACACAAATAAAATTACCAAAATCTATAAGTGATGGATAGCACAAAATCTAGCATACCAGCCGGGCGGTGGTGGCGCACGCCTTTAATCCCAGCACTTGGGAGGCAGAGGCAGGTGGATCTCTGTGAGTTCGAGGCCAGCCTGGTCTACAAAAGCGAGTCCAGGACAGCCAGAGCTGTTATACAGAGAAACCCTGTCTCGAAAAAACCAAAAAAAAAAAAAATCTAGCATACCTAGAAAGAACACAAGCATCATTGATGTAGGAAATGACTGGAGGTAGAGGCTTAAAACCCAACTACTACTAACAAAGGAACCCAAATGGATGCTATGATATTTGCTTAATGAGCTAATTGAGGAACCCTGCAGGTGGAGAGCTAACAACAGGAGTGGAAGGTGGACAAAGTGAATGTAGAACATACTGTGATGGAGGACATGAGGAACAAAACAGAAGGCACTTCAACCCTAATTTGTTTGCTTATCCTTCACTTATATATCCAACAAACAAACATCTACTGACATATCTTAATGTCAAATAGTGTGCTTGTACTGCAGATACAAAAGCAAACAACAATACCTAATTCTAGCCATTCAGTTCTGCACACTACGGCCAATGGCCAAACCTGACTGGGCATAAATAAAGTTTTATTGGAACACAAGCCATAACACTTCTTTTATTTGTGTCTTTCTTCCTAAGTACAAAGTTAAGTAGTACTAATAGACTCCTTGTCTCTTGTAGTTGTGAAATATTGGTCACCCGCATTTATAGAAACAAATTGTTGACTTGATTTTTGACTCATTTAAAAGTGGCTACAATACACAGGAAACAGTGCCATGAGGAACACAGTGCCACAGAAGACACATGCTATTGAAAAATCAAGGAAGTCATCTTTAATTAGCACCACGGGGGCAGAGACCATGTGTATCTCTCATCTGCTGCCATTTTCAAAATGAGTTTGGTGCCCAGGACATAGCATGTACTCGGTTCATATTTGTTGACTAAATATATAGAGTGGTGTAGAAAAAGATATTAATTAAATTATTTTCAGTATTTATTTTATAGTTAGTCAGCAGTGTTAATCCTTAACCTGCCATTATAAATGATCACACTGAGACATCTGAATGATTTTAACTAGCTTTAGCCTGGATTGTGCATTCTTAATCCATCTAAGCTACTTTATAATTCTATTCCCAAATAAAATCCCATATAATATACATACGTACCCTGGGCTGTTATTCTCCACTCTATACCAATGTTTCCAGGCCACATGGACCAGCTAACACCCCCCCCAACACACACACACACACACACACACACACACACACACACACACACACACCTACCTCTCTTCCACCCAATCCAGGCTGCAGCATTTTATTCAACCAATCAACTTTAAATTAGGTAGAGCAAGGTTTAGACAACAAAGACAGGTATACATGACAATGTCCTTGTCTGGGTGGCAACCAGATCCTGGGGCCAGTAATTAGCAACAAAATACAAGCAGCTTTCAGTTTACCCTACAGAGTGGAGCTAGAGAGATGTCTCAGTGGTTAAGAGCTCTGACTGGTCTTCTGGAATTCCAGGGACTCATAGGTAGTGACTTTGGAAATAGGATCAGTAGACTAGTTAAGGGGAGATTTAGGAAGTAGAGTTAGTAGGATTCCATGGTTGAATGTTGTTGAGACTGTGGTGGGGGGGCGAGTCAGAGAAGGGGAAAGTTAAAGAGAATGACAAGGATTTTCTTCTAAAGTTTTCATCTATTTTTTTGACATTATACTTACATACCATGTATCTTGATCACATCCAACTCCACTGCCCTTTAGTCTTGAACATTTGAGTAGAAGATAGAGCCCTTTGTTGAGATGACAAACACAAGGAATTAAAAAGGTCAGAAGGAAGAAAATTTGTCTTAATTTGAGACATGCAGAATTAAAGGTATTTATAAACTAATTCAGGAGAATTTAGAATATGCAAATTTCAAACTCAAATAGGGAACAGAAAGACAAATGCTGATGCTGCTCCTGCAGGGGACCCAGGTTAAGTTCCCAGTGTCCACCCTGGGGGCTCACAATACCTGTCATTCAAGCTTCAGAAGATCTAGTGCTCTCTTCTGGTCTCCACAGGCATCTTACATGTGTGTATATATACACACAGAGAGACAAACACATACAAACACACACATAAATAAATTACTTAAATATGTAAATCAGAAGAGCAAACTCAGGTAAGCATTGTAGTGTGAAGATAAAACTAGTAATTATTAAAATCTAGAGAATAAATTAGAATCATAAGAGTAGATGACATTTCCTAGAAAGAGAGAGAAAAGAGTGTTTAAAAATAAAAGAAGAAAGAAAGAGGGAAGTATGGCAGGGAGGAGCCTAGAAAAAGAAAGCCAGAAGTGTGCCAATATTTAATGGAAGAATGGATCCCAAGTAGTCCTAAGGGAAATCAAGAAAGAACATTTCACGATTAGAAGCAAAACCAGTAAAATTTTATGCAAAAGAAATAAAGGGCAATTATTATTTAGTCAAGGTCAAGTGTTTCAGATGATTAAGAATGACTAGTGGATAAATACTGGAGCAGAGTTAGAGATAGAGCCAGGACCAATTTATGATTGTCCTTCACGATAGCATTTGTCATAGAGGGTAACCGTGGAAGGCAAGAGCTGAGAGGAGGCCAGGCAGTACAGGGAGTCTGTGGAGGTCTCTAGTTGTTCTATTCTCACTTCTCTCTTCCCTGTCTCCTTTCCAATCTCACTCCTCCCCCTCCGCACTCATCACTATGAGAGACAGTTAAACTCTCTTCTGCTTAAACTCCAACTGAGGGGAGACGACATGTCCATTTAATAATCGTGAAAAGTTGGCTTCCACAGCAGATGACTTCACAAGTTTTGCCTCTTTAGAAAGAGAAATTATGAGACTCTAGCTATCTATTCTTCAACCACCTCAGAGACCTGAGAGGGATAAATATATCTGATTTTATAGGAAGTGCAGGGCCTGCAGCTTCCAAAACTAAGAAATGACATACCAGTGGCTGCCTGGACAGTTCCCATTTTCTCTCCATACATTACAGCATCAATCTTCAGCCATTTGGCTCCATTTCTCTGACAGACATTGATTATAGAGCAGGAATTATGAAGGACTTACCTACCCTGTCTTGGCAGAGCTAGGCTGTCGACTTATCTGCTTCCAAGTTTTGTCCTTTTTGGACAGAAGTCTGTCTACAGTTGAAGCAAGGGGTTTTTCTTGCCAAGAGAACGGCTTACCACCAATCAAGAGGGTGTTCTGGATCTAAGAAGATATTTTTAAAATTATGAGGCAAGTTAGTATGAAAGCTGAGTTAGATATAGAACTTTAAACACATAGAGGTGGTTAGATAGTAGAATGTTAAAGTCAGGTGCCAAATACATATGGACTGGACATTGGGACTGTATGCTAAGCCATATAACTCTTATAATTGTGGCCTATTTATTTCTGATGTTTTGTATTGTATTTATAGTTATAAGAAAAAGAACCATTTTTTGGACTGAAAGGGAGAGCTGTTGAGGGGAAAAAAGAAATACCTTAAACTAAAAAAAACAAAAAAAAAAGAAGGGAAGAGGATGGGGGGTTGAGGGGGAGGAGGGTGGAAGGGTGGGACTGGAGGGGGGAGCAGGGAGGGGATTGTGATTGAGATGCAACTTGAAGAAATAAAAAATAAATTATTAAAAAAAAAAAAGAAAGAGAAATTAACTGACCCAACCTGTTCTCTTTTTCTGCTTCGTTTCCAAGAAGCTTAGGAGCAAATTCGGTTCCCCTTGATGACTGGTAGTATTTACTGCCACTTCCTTCACCTGCTTTCTGTTCTGTTTTATACCTACATATTTTGCTTTAAAATGATTGTCATGAGAACCTTGCAAAAACTTTCTTAGTTAATATTCACAGTGTCTGTCCCTCCGTCCAACTGCACGACAGACAAACAAGATGGCTGCTGCTCCAGTCTGGATGATGTTCCCTGAGAGGGGCAGGGCTGGCTTTCCAGAGCTATACATATGGAGGTTTAAACAAGAAGGAAACCACTCTGTTGTTTTAGCCTTTCTTATTTTGGATCCCCGTCAGGACAGCTGAACCTGAGGCACCAAGGCATGGCAATCAGAACACTGTATTGTCACCAATCCCCCCCCAAAAAAACAAAACAAAACAAAAACAAAAAGCTGTAAGTCACAAGGCAGAGAAAGCAGATGAGTTAGGCATGACCTCAACCTCAGGGAACTCAGCTGGGGACAGAGAATGTCAAGTACAAGCATTTCAACCCTGCAAGAAAAGAAGGGCCATAATACTCTAAGGCAGGACGAAGGCCAGTTTGAGTAACATTTGAGTTCGACTTTCAAAGAGAGGTAAAAGTGTCCCTCATAGAAATGAATAAGAAAAACACTGACGGTCTAGCTCAATGGCGGGGCTTTTGCTTTGCGCTCAAGGCCTGGGGTTCAATCTCTAGCACCGCCAGAAAGGAAGGAAAAGCTGCAAGACATCTCAGGCACAAGAAAAGCTGCTTTTCCTTCAGATTTTAGATTCCAGTCATTCTAGAAGGGTGAACCCCCAGAGCAGTTCCAGGATGCCCACCCACCCACCCCTGAAACAGGACACATTAACATTGTGAAACTACGTCAAAAAAATGTTTTCAGTGATTTGGAGAATCAAATGTTTTCCAAGTCTCTGATCACTAGCAATTACAGAGGCTCTTGATCTGCTTATTTTGAAGCATCTTGGCGGATTAGAGCATTCCTCTAAGTGCTTTCCTAAGCACTGCTTCATGGGCTTATTTTGAATTATTGAAGATGCAAGAAGACCCCAAAACTGCATTCCTCTAAAGAAAAGCCCACAATGGCATCTTTCTCCTAATGCAAACAGACATCTCCTCCAATAAAGACACCAGTCCCCCCCCCCCCACAAGGCACTCCTTTGGGGGGAAGGACTGGTGTCTTACACAGTGAGGCCCTGGAAAGGCCTGAATGACACCACTGCTTTGAGTGAGAACAGAAGAGAATTGAGTGAGAACAGAAGTTGGGTTGCTGTTGGCTGTGGTGATGACATTTTACTTTGATTTTGTTGCCCTATTGTGTTGTTCATGTGGGGTGCAGTATCCCATTGCAGTGCCCATATGCAGCTTGGATTGATTAGATCAAGTTTTTGTTGGGACTGCGACCTGAGATGTTAATCGTCAGTTTGGCTTGAAAATGTTTCATATCTTCTCAGTCAGCTATTTTGAAAGGCACAACTAACCGTTGCAGCGGTCACTCAGCCTATAGTGGTATCCAGCATGAAAAGTTACTCTTCACTTCTAGCCATGCCCTAGAGTCAAGATTTTGATACTGAGATGGAGGATGTTCAGTTTATAAGGGTGAAGAAAGGTCCAAATAAAGGACCGAGGCCTGAGGCAAAAAAAAAAAAATGGGAGTCAGATGTGGAAAACAGTTGGAAGGAAAGTCTGCCTCTCAGGTGTGCTATTTGTAACTGCTCTAGAAACAGGTGGACTGAGTGTATAACTTTGGGTGGAGTTTAAGTTTTGCTAATATTTTTCCAGAACTTGTCCTCCTGTAGTTCAAACCTGCAACATTAAGTTAAGTCTAACCTGACATTTCTCTTTATCTGAACTCAACAGTATGGACTGTTGTTTACTTGACGTCTAAACTTCTGGACTGATCTCTGAGTAACTTGCTTTTCTCACTGCACCCTTTTACCCTCGAGGTCTGTTTTTCCCACAGCAGCTGGAGTGATCACTTTGAGCTTTAGTCGGAACAAGTGGCCCTTCTAATTAGAACCCACCAGTGGCTCTCCATCTCCTCCAGAGTTAGAACCAACATGCCACGAAGGTTCCCCTGCTCACATGAGGACCTCATTTCATATTGTGCTCCAGCAACCATCGTCTGCTTGCATTCAGAGGATGCTCGATTAATCTCCCATCGCAATATGATTTCAAATGATGTCTGGAATGCTCTTCCCACCAGTTGCCACAGGGGCACTCCTTCATGTCTCAGTTCATGTCACCTCCACTAAACAGCACACGCTTGGCCCTGTACCCTTTGTGCTTCGAGTAATCCAGTCTTAAAAAAGACCTCGGCAAACCCTGCTGTGTCTTCCGTTTGTGTCTTTCTTTTATTCTCCCCTCACTAAATATAAATTCTTTATATTTAGTTTGGAGAATGCATCAGCCTTATTCCTCCAATACTATATTTCTACTGCTTAGAAATATATACAGCATTCAGAGGCACTCAGTAAACACTTAATGAAACAATGTTCAGTTGAGACTGGTGAATATATCCCTGGAATCCCAAGCTCTCAGGACACAGAAGTAGAAGGGTCAGGAGTTTAAAGTCATTCTTGGCTTTGTAGAAAGTTTGAGGCAATCCTGGGTTGTAGTAAAGCCTCAAAGAGCAAAAATAAAACAAGGAGAATGAAAACAAAGAGAAGGATATTTAGAGCGATATACATTTTTTATAGGTTGACTTCTTTTTGGTATTGGATTTTTGCTCATTAAAAAAGTCTGGGACGAAAGAGATGGCTCAGCAGATAAAGTGCTTGAAGAGCAAGGCTGACAGCACACATTCAATCTCTGCAACCCACATAAAGGTGGAAGGAGAGGGCTGACTCCATAAAATTCTCCTCCAACCTCTACACGCATTCCATAGTAGCTACTTGCCTAGATACCTACATCATTGGCACACATGACAACAAATAAGTTTTTAAACTACAAACTATTGTAGGAAGAAGACAGACAACACTTAGGCATGGTTAACCCTCTCAGCCTTGGTTGAAGAAGCTTCTAGTTACAGTAGGTGGCAGGTAATGGAGAGACCTGTACATGGTCAGGAGAGAATGGGAGACAGCTGAGAGCTCAACTCTAAATGGGACATCTATAGTGTCACCTTTAAGGCTAAAGGAACATCTAGGCTGGAGGGGTAGAAAGGATATAAGAACCACAGGATACTGCTGGGACATGCTGTCTTCAAGATGCGGCACGGCTGGTCTACTCGTGCCAACATCGGCTACAAGCACAAGATAGGCCTGCCAGCACTCCATCGTGGCTGGGGGAGGGCACACAAGGCCCCAATCCCTCCCTGAGGAGCTACACACAGTTAATAATTGCAGTGAGAGGGAGAGACATAGCCTTCAACGGTGACCACTGATAAATGGCCCTTGCTCAACTAAATAACTCCCCATTCACGTTGATGCAAGCAATCCTAGTTAAAGGAAATGGGGCACACATGAGAAAGATGTGAAAGTAGAAGAGGGCCTTGTCAAGAAGGGGATAAGAGAGAATGCTTGTGAATAGTACTGATGAAGGTACACTGTGTATATCTAACACAAAATTATGACAATTTAAAATTTAAAATTCTACAAGCTTTGTAAATTGAAAAAAATGATAACTATAACTATTTTACTCCAACTAGATTACATATGAACACTGTCTGATCAAATAATTCAAAATGAAAAATGTCCTTTTCTCAATCATTTAATTTTGTCAGTTACAATTTTTTTAATGGTCAAAAACGTTGACACACAAAAACATCTAGTCAACCTATGAAAACAAGTAGCTCATTCCAAATACTCTTTTGTTTGTTTGTTTAAAAGATTTATTTTTATTTTTACTTACAGTGTATATCCATATGCTTGTATGTATATCTGTGTGTGTGGTGTGTATGAGAGAGGAAGAGAGAGAAAGAGAGAACTGTACCTGAGAAGAGGGTATTAGATCCCTGGGAGTTGGAATGACAGGTGCTTGTGAGCCGTCTAAGTGTGCTGGTTCTGAACTCCGGTCCCCTGGAAGAGCAGCAAGCACCCTTAACCGCTGAGCAGCTCTTTAGTCCAATTTTTGCTTCTTTTAGACATGGTCTCATGTGCTCTTGAACTTGCTATGTTGCTGAGTGTGGCAAATTCCAGGACGTTCCTGAAGGTCAGGTGGACAACTCCTAGACCTAAGGGCCCAGACTCCTGTCCTGTCATGATCTCATGGGGTGAGCTCCATCAGCCTGTCAAGTCCAGATAACTATCATTTTCTGTCTGAGTAAACAATTTGACAGGTCTAGTTGCAATGCAACGATGCTAGGCACTGTGTGCTTTATCTTGTTCTGTGGGTGTTATCCTTATCAGGTGGTTTGGGCTGAGGCAGGCGGTGTTCTTGTTTAGCTGGACTGAAGTGTCTTCAGGTGTCAGAGATGCACACAGTGTATGAGCTCTGGGAACACCGTTGAGATCTCAGCTAGAGATTCAAATCTACACTCAACTGCTTCCCACTGGCTGAGTCTGCAAACTTCCCCAGACCAGGTCGTCTCTTTTGCAAAATGAGTCATAAACAGTTCCTGCCTAACCACCTCATGTTGTAAAATAAACAGTGTTAGTCTCTCAAAGTAGACAAGACCCTGGGTAAATTGTTCAGTAAGTGTCTAAAAGCCATTATCCAGGCCCTTAACTGATTCTTAGAAAGATTAGTGGTTGTGCCTGGTAGGTAGTCTCGCCAAATCTCCTCGCTGGAGAAGAAAACTGGAGGATGAAGGAATCTAATTTTACGATTTTTAGGGGCTACTCTTGGAAGTTTGTTTGATGATCCATGGAACACCATGGGATAGCACAGTTGGAAATCCTAGGATCCGACTTATTTCCTCATTGTATCACTTGATGGCTCTGACCCGCTGATAGAAGCAACTCTTGCTTGATTTAGACATGTTTTTCCAGTTGTTTCAACACAAAGGATGGAATCCAGGTGAACAATGACTTTTATTTCCGAAAGATATTCATATACCTCAGGACAAGGTTGTTTATAAAGTAGGCAACAATTCAGGTCAGTTAACACTAATGAGCTAACATAGACACACCCACAGCTTCCCTTTCCTTAACCTGCACTCCCTAGGACTTGTGATAGAATTTTACGAATGACAGGAAATGTAGAGATCACATTCTTGACCCATTTTCTTTCTCAGCTGGTAAACTGAGGCACAGAAGAAGGATCCGGTCACTATACAGCTAAACTGTCACTAGCAAGTGTTGAGCTCCAATGTTTTGACCCTGGTGTCATTCTTTCCGGTACTCTGTGGACTCTCACCCGGTCCAAAGCATTGGGCAACCCCAGTCTCACACTGCTTCCGTCTCCACCCCTTTCTCTTTAGCTTTGATTTCCCTCTTTGGACATTCTCTCTCCAACATTCAAACCTTCCTTCTGAGCCAGTTTCTAACAGCCAAGACTGTCCAGTCTCGGGGCCATCAAGGCCAAAGGCAGACTTATGTATTTAGCCCAGCACCACCAATATTCCATGTTCCAACTCCCCCGCTCTCAGTAAGTGCCATCTCCACAGGAGTCATAAAGACTCACTGTTTCTTCTTACAGACTAGACACCAAAACTGGGGGAAGTGTGTTGCCTGCCTCAGATCACACAGCTAGAAAAGCAGTAGGGCCAACATTCAGATCTTATCTACCCAGTGTCAAAGTGGTATTGCTTTAGTGCCCCTCAGTATACCTTTGACCTCGGGAAGGGAAGAAGTTCATCCCAAGGGGTAATTGACTCCTGGCTCTTCCCTGGGGGTGGTGGCCCTGTGATCTCAGGCTCTGGAATAGTTCTGCAAGCCTAACCACATGCTGCGTGGTGAGAACTAGGGCAAGTCACTTCACTCGCTCTCAGATATGAGAAGTGATAATGCCGCCCAAACAGTTGTGAAAACTCAGGATTGAGAGAGATAAGGTTCAAGCTTCAACCAGGGAGTCTGTGAACAGGACAACCAGCCAAAACCTGTCAACAAATGATGCTGGCTTTTTTAATTTATATGTTAACTAGGGTGTTGTTTACATTTTGTGTGTGTGTGTGTGTGTGTGTGTGTGCCCTTTCTTTACATTTTAAGATTGTATGTATGTATGTGTACATGTATATGCATTCATGTGAGTATATGCCACATGTATGCCAGTGTCCTTAGAAGCCAGAAGAGGGCATTGGATTACCTGCAGCTGGAATTCTAGGCAGTGGTGAGTCACCTGATACAGATGGCAGGGACCAAACTCAGGTCCCCTAGAAGAGCAGGGAGGACTCTTAAATGCTAATGCATATTTCCAGACTCCTTTTGTAATACCTTGCTTAAATGGACAGTCTGTGTACAATAAATGCGAGAAAAAAATGGAAATTATTGACATTTTATACCTGACCTAATACCAAAAGTTTGTTTATAGTGTATCATGTCATTACTCCACTCTTTTAATCTAGACAAAAAAACCTACTGTTGATATATTAACAAACATCTATTGAGCACACATCAGGGACCAAGCTAAGTTTTCTATTTCCCATCATTCCATTTGGTTCTAAAAGAGGTAGATCCTATTGTTGTTTACATTTTCAGACAAGAAAATGTAAGTCCAAAGGGTCTGAACAGCTCCTACATAACAGTAAGTAAAAAGACCGGTTAGAGGGACAAAAGATGTATTTGATATTGCTTTCCATCACTCCTATCAAAAGAAAACATTCAAATGTCATGGGTGAGTTGCAGACTTGGAATCCAGTTCATACGAAAAGAATATAAGATACAGCTTATCAACTATGAATTTATGAATCTGTGTGTGTGTGTGTGTGTGTGTGTGTGTGTATCTGGGCATGTACTTTTTTTGTACATATGTCTGTATGTATGTATGTGTGTGTATGTGTTTGGATTTGTGTGTATATGTCTGTATATGTATGTGTATGTCTGTGTGTTCATATGCACATATGCATGTATATATGTGTGTATCTATGTGTATGTGTGTCTCTGTGTATATGTATGTGTGTATGTGTGTCTCTACATGTATGTGCATGTGTGTATTTACATGTGTGTCTCTGTGTCTGTCAATGTGTGTATGTGTGAGTGAGTGTATGTATATGTGTGTAGGGGGGAAAGTGTGGCTAGAAGGCAGGACTGTGAACAAGTATTTAAGCTACAGAAATACTATATATATATATATAAAAGATGATAGATATGCCCTTCACAGAAAGACACATACATGATTTCTAACTGGAGTCATTTATAAAAATGACTCATCATTTACTGGGGCACAAGGATAAATGTGCAAGCTTTAGACAACACAGACACAGATCATCTCCCAAACTGGACCTCACAGATTTGTAGATAAGTTGCTGGATGAGTATATTCAAGTTATTCAACATAAATAATTTACATTTAAGGAAATTTCCGCCAGAGCATGCTACGTTTGTTTGTTGTCTTTTCTAGACAGAGTTTTTCTGTGTAATCACTATGGCGGTCCTGGAACTTGCTCTGGAAACCAGGCTGGCTTCAAGCTGACAGAGATCCGCCTGCCTCTGCCTTTCAAGCAGTGGGATTAAAGGCATGTGCCACCACACTGGTTTGAAAAATTGGTTCTTAATCAAATTACCCTTTCCTATATTTTCTGTGGTAAGCAATAAAGATGACTATTTCATCTGCAGGAATATGGGGGTAGGTTTGGAATAGAAAGAGATAACTTCTTTAAGTGACCAAGATGTTGGGCAAGGAGTCCTTTTGCCTTTAGTGGAACTTTGAGCTCCTAACAAACAAATCCAATGTCCTGAAAGCTGAATAAGGCAAACTGGGATTTTGGTTCCCCAAGGCTCAGATTAAGAGCCCAGCTCTTTGATGGAGGACAGCAAAACTGAGAGATGGAATGTCCATTATAAATACCCCAGAGTCTGGTCAATAACAATTTCTTTTGATGTCTTTAAAAAACCTGGGATGAAGCCAGAAAAAAAGGTACCCACTAGGTCAAGCCAAGAGAGCATGAAAATATCTACAGGCAATTTCATTTTCATAGCACTTAACTACTACAGATCACAACTGGAGGGCTGGCTGTCCAAATGTCTCCACTCCACCTAAGCTACTTGGTCTCCGTTACTCTAACAGGTTTGCACCCCCTAAACCCTACTCCAGAAAAGATCCTGAAACCAGAAACAATAATGTTCACATAGTAGATGAGCCATGTGACAACTGTGGCCACAGACAATTTATCTTAACTCCCCATGTGCTTTTGTTCTTTGGTAGACTGGCTTCACCTCTATCAGTCCAAGCTTCTTAGTTAGATTACATCACTGCGAAATCTACACGATGGATATGGTGTCACCAAAGTGGAACAATGCATGTAAAAGCGCATTGGGGGGGGGCAATCAAGTTTTGTAAGCAGGACTTAAAATCTAAGAGGTATGAGGTAGAGAAACAGCACAGTGCCCAAGATGCTCATTGTTCTACAGGATGTGAGCTTGATTCCCAGCGCCGTGTTTGACAGCATGCAACCACCTGTAACTCCAGCTCTGAGGGACCAGATACCTTCCTCAAGCCTCCACAGGCAGGGTTATTCACTTATGTAGACACATATGAATAAAACATAAAAATAAATCTTTAAAAAATTGAAGAGGTGAGAGTACAGATGTCTACAACACTTACAGTTGCTAACAAAAACACAAGCAATAAAGGATGCAGGTAAATCCACAGAAAATACCCCTGGACTATATAGAACAGGGCACTAGTGCCCTGCCTGGATCTCAGAATATTCCCCTACAATGTAGTCAAGGATTTTCCCTGTGGTGTTTCAGTCTATCACCTTTGTGCCTTCATGTTAATTGCCCAGTTGAGCTCTGTCTACTTTTGGAGATGTCTTTTCCTGACATGCCTTCCTGTCTAGATCCTGTTAACCTCCCAGAAGGGAAAAAAAAAAAACAAAAAACACCCGCCCCGATTCCTCCTGCTGACATTTCAAACTCAATCCAAGCTCCTCTGCCTATTTTATCTGTACTCCAAATCATAATTGTTCCTGTTCTGTGGATGTATATAGTTCTTTGAGGTCAACAGTTTTTCTTTGTTTCTGTTGTCAAGCAAATGTTAAGAGATAACGGTTGACATGGTCAGAACATTTCCCACCTGTGATCTCCTTTAATCCTTGACTGCTAACCAACAACGTTAATCCCTCATTGGGCAGTTGGGGAAGCAGAGGTTGAAAAGGTGTCTAAGTTGATAACCATTAAGGGGGGGGGGGTCAAACTGGAAGCCAGGGGTTTCTCATCTCAGTTGTTTTCACATCCACGTCTCCACACACTGCACATGTGAAGAGGAGAAAAAACTCACTAAATGCTGATTAATTAAACAGAGGAACAAGTAGATGGGTGAGGAGCCTGTCAGTCTTCAAATATGAATGCGTCTCTACTCCATGCAGAGCCTCATGTTCCTTCTAGCTAGTGGCTTCTCAGTGAGCATTTTCTGAAGGAACTAGAGGGAGCCTGCTGTGACTGGCTAACCCTCACTGTTTCTTCAGCATTTATAAGCAGGCTGCCATGTCCTGGACAGATGGCAGAGACATAGAGGATAAATCAGACGTTTGCTCTGCTCTGTTCTTTGAAGGCCTTATCTTTGATAAAATGGGGATTACTTTACTGGTGTTTTTCAAGTCTAGGAAGGAGATGTTGCTAACAGAATAAGGATTATTTGAGCTCAGGGAATGACCAAACAGAACATTAGAGGTGACCAGTGAGGCCAGTCTCATGCTGAACACAAATAAGTATACTTTCAGAGAGGAAACAGCCGAAGATCACAAAGAATAACCAGATGACTCACCCATCAAAATAGGAAGCTCTCTCTGGAAAAGATGGTGGTACCAAGGAGGCCTAAACCACAAAGATCCTCTGAAGTCCTTACCACACCGGGGACTACATTCTTGTTTCTTGGTGGCTGTGGTGGCTTGGACCCTATAAGCCTGCCAGGGTGCCAGAGAGGCGGTGAAGCAGAATGTTAGGAAAGTCTAGACTTAGACTCACTTTGTCTGCCTCTAAACCAGTGGTCCTCAACCTTCCTAATGCTGCTATCCTTTAATACAGTTCCTCATGTCATGGTGACCTCTGAGCATTAAATTATTGCATTACTACTTCATAACTGTAATTTTGCTGCTGTTATGAATAGTAATGTAAATATGCAGGATATCTGACCTGTGACCCCTGCCGAGGTCTCAAGCTACGGGTTGAGATCTGCTGCTCTAAATGAAGCTTTCCCCAAGCAGCAGCTGTGCAAATGTGGGCACTGGGAAAAATGGAGATGGTAACAGCTCTCCCATCACCTAACTGTGAAGAACAAAGATCCGAGGCCTACTCAGGCCAGTGGCTGACTTGTACGAAATGCTCAGTAAGGGCTGGCTGCTCTTAAAGTGCTTTTAACACTGACTCTGTGAAGATAAACTGAGGCATTCAGTAAACTTCAGGAGGAAGAGAAGATGCTTAGTGTCACTCAGATCTGAGATAGGTGCACCCCACAGTTTAGCCTACGCCTTCTAACAACTTTATCGCCAAGATGACAGTTGCTCATCAACCCAGAGAGAGATTCTCCTGAACTGCCGTTCTCCACAGCCAAGTTGCGAGTGGGCTAAACACCATGCTCTGTGTCTGAGAACTTCACCCTCAAGTCTAAAGGCAGCAGGGAAGTTATTCTTTTAAAGTCACAAAGTTGCATTTGTTTTTACTTAGCCAGACCAGTAAAGTTATCAGAACTCATGACCTATTTGTGGCATGTGAAAATATCATTCTAACCTCAAAAGTATATATTTTAATAAAACCATCAAATGTTAATTTAAAACATATTTTGAATATCAAAATATATTCATTGCAGGAATAATAATTTTATGCAAACTGTTTACAGCCAAATGATAGACCTAGCTTTAATGCAAAAAGTTCTGATTTTAAATTTATAGATGGTTTTTTAATATAAACATGCTTTGGCACAGACAATAATTTTTAAAATTATAAATGGTGAATAAGTGTTTTCAGAATTTCATTAATTTATTTATACATCATACATTTCATCTTGCCACCAAATGCTAAAGGTTTTAATTCATCATATTTCTATATAATACATTAAATGCAATTATATGGGAGTTTGCTTCTTGAAAAGACAGAGGAGATAATCAAGCTAATTTTACAGGCATTTAATTTAAAACAAACAAAATCAAGTTTATTCCATACCAGCAGTAGCCATATTAGGGTTTATTGTTGAGAGAGGCCCCGAATGAGTCTGAGACAACTTGGAGTAGGTAGTATCCATGGTCAAAATAGAATGGATCAAACCTCAGCTCTGTCACATTGCTCTGATGAACCTCAGCTTACTCACCTGAAAAGAATCACAGTTCACACCAAACCTATGACATTGTTGGAAAGCTGAGAGCCAATCATGTATGAAAAACATTTGGAACACAGTAAATGCAGTTCTCATATGATGACAGTGCAATTCTCCCTCATCTGATGGAGACAATCTGGTAGGTTTGCATGCAGCTACATGAGACAGTGTTTGTGAAATATTTCTTTGTTTTTAATATTGATATTGCTTTATAAGGCTGTCACCTTGAGAGCCAAAGGAGGCTGGCTCATTTCTTCTTTCCTTAAAACTTTCTCTAGTTTCTACGTAAAGGTCCATCAGCAATGCCATCCGACCCTGAACACACTTGATATGTTATTTACAGCACTACACACACTCCATGTGTTACTCACAGCACCCCATAGGGTTGAAAGATGTGCTCACTTCTGACTTTATCTCAAAGGACTGTGTGGACTTAGAGCAGCTGCTTGTCTTTCTGACCTCAGATCAACTTTCTTCTGGGAACTTTCCTCTGAAACTGTAACAGGAACCTAATTCTATTGGTTCAGATTTTTAGACATGTTCAAGACCAGAGAAGGGGGAAAACCTGCATGAACAAAAAAGAAAAAGGAAAAAAAAATCCAGCTTACAGTGATGAAGATGTTGACTATCCACTATGTGTCCTAGTGTGCCCCCAAAGGATGCAGTATTGGTCTTATTTTCACACAGCTCTTTAACTGGTAAAACAAAAGTGAGTCCATCAAGCTCATCTTCCTTGTGACAAACTGTAGTTTTCACAAAAGCCTTCATCATTGTACCTACAGAGTACGTATTGTTGCTAATACTGGTAGTAGGCAAGTACTATGCTTCATATATAATCTTTCCTTCTAGCTCTGACCACAGATGTATATACGGAAGGGAGCTGGGGTACAATGTATAGTCACAGATCTTATTTTAATCCACTAAAGTCCCCTATAGCTCCAAATATGAATTGCTAGCTGATACTGAACCATAACAATATCTCTTCTAATAATTAAGCCAGTCAATAAGTTCAAGTGTATTATATCTTTGGCCATGAGCCTCTCCTTTAATGGCTGAGCCATCTCTCTAGCCCATTAGGTCAAATATAAACTGTTCAACTTCTAAGCTTGACGAAAACATAGAAAAGAGTCATCTTGAGAGGCACAAAACTCTTTTCTCTAGAGAGACCCCAAAAATGGAATGCTTTAGTAGATGAGATTTGAGATTCAAATTAGAGTGATGTCTCACTTTCTTCTGAACCCAACAATGTTTATGATTGTCTATCTGTATTCACACTTACAAGGTCATGGGAATGTTGGGCTATTTTTTTAACGAGCTGTACAGCTTTGCTTGTAAAGAGACATTTTCCAACTCAACACAAGGCTAGTCGAATCTTAGTACCGATGAATCCTGTATTCCAGGATTTTGAACCATGCAAATCAATGGAATATAGATGGCAGCATTGTGGGGGGAAAAAGCCAGTAGAGGAAACTGACATGCCCAAACCTGGAGTTGGCAAGCAGAAGGGAGCAAGATCATGTTACTGGCATTCGCTGTGGCTCCTGTCCATCACCTACTTGATTCTCCCAGAACTTCTGAGAACCCCAAAGCCTTCTTAGTTTGTGCCCAGTTTTTGGTGGCCAGGCTCACCAGATTCTTCTGCAGTTTAATCCACTCCTTCTCTTGGCATACTTCCAGGTCCAACTCAGAATTTGAAGGTTGCACTTCCTTAAAATGCAGCATTTCCCAACAGAACCTGCCTCTGTCAACTGATTAGCTACTCCTGCACTGCTCACTGATGAGCAGTAGGTAACGAGCTTTGTCTTTGTCTTCTATGAGGCTGGTCTTTCCCTCATCCATCTGAGAATCAACTACTTCAGAAGAAGTGCATGGGCTTACCTGGAATGTAGCTGGGAGAACATCTGGTCGAGTCACCTGAGCCATTCTCCAAAGCCAGAAGTTTAAACCAAGACCCAGCAGCCTTACCCAATCAGGAGAGATGCTTCAAAGGCTGCCTCTGGATGGCTCAGGTTCAAGAATGGCATAGTGATAAAGAAGTTTCCTGGCCCAATTCTTGCTTCTCTGGGTCTTTAGAAAACCCCACACTCCTCCTTTCCTGGATTCCCGTGGCTTACCTTGGGTTTATGTTGATTTAGTGGTCGCATGTAGGAGTAGCATAGTCCAAAGGATCATCCGCAGGACAGCTGGATCTGTGTGGAGCAAGAAGAACTTGGAGCCTTTACAGGACTTGCCTTGGCTTCAGACTAAACCCAAGTCAGGGAAGAGAGGCCCATCCCTGTGGGGACTGTATCTGAAAGGCCAGGCCCATGCTTGTCAAAGCAGAGCAAGGTGTTAGTGCTTGGCTTCTTCTTGTGTTCTCTTGGGAACCACAAATGGGTGGTGACATCTCTACTCATGGGATAGGGCTCTCGTTCCTGCTCTTGCCTGCTCCTGCCTGGGGTTGCAGTGATCTACTCTGTTCGAAGAAAACTCTTTGGCTCTAAACTAAATTAATTCTCATTATCTACCAACCCTCCAAAGAGTACCACTGCATCCTTCTCGTCTCTCCCTGTCTTCTTCCTTGGCTCTGTCGGTCTTTTGTTTACAATACATGTCAAAGCAGGGACCTTAAATGTCTAAATGTTTGACATGGTCACCGGAGAAGCCCAAACACGAGGTCTTTGAATCTGTTAGTGAAAAGGGGGAAGTGAAAGTGCCCATTGGTTGAGTGGTAACATCAAAGAGAAGCCTGTGCTCTGTGCTGTACAGGATGGCTGGGAGATTTTCCTCCCAGAAGAGGATTAAGTAACATAGCTTTCCAGGAAAAGAATGGTGTTTTCTTTGCACTCCCTTCATGTCCCAAGCCATTAAAAAATGTGAACATTAGATACAGAGAGATCAACTTCATTCTGAGGAGAAGCCCTAATGTCATTGAAAATACATACAAGAGTTATAAGTGATTTAAATGTCAATATTCAAATTTTGCTCTGTTAACTCTGTTGATCTCTGAACACTGAGATATAAAAGGAGGAGTTTAAATATTTTCCCAAATTTTCAGAGAGGATACTAGGCCAGAAAGTGAAATATGTTGTCCATAGATGGTAATTACAAACATTAAATATAGTATGTACTTTCTTTATCGGGGATGTTTTTAATCTAGAGCAAAAATAAGTCTCTAGATTCTACAGCTGGGCAGATAAGTATCAATGAAGAGGGTTAATTAAAAAAAAACTGATTTGAAGATGGACTAGCCTACAATTACTTTCCTGAGACCCATAACAAAATCCTGCAAACCCAAACCAGGCCTCTTGACATTTTCTGGCTGTTATTTATGTTAGCTGAGTGGCTAGCTCTGTTTTAGCTTGACTAGTAAGAGGGCTTTCTAGGATCCATGTCCAGTTATGATATTTCCGTTGGGACCTAGGGAGTGACTGTAGATAAGTTCATCTCTGTTGCTATTGAGAGTTGACACAGGTGGGATCACACTTCTCCTGGCACAGATCACTACCTGAAAGAGGGTTGGAGATCAGCATACTACTGTGGACACTCCAGGGTCTCTGTGAAAACAGTTCCGTTTAATGTGCCTGCCTGTGGGGAAACATTTACACTTCCTATCTTTAAGGCTATGATTAAAGGGCCTTTTTGTCCATCTTTTCCTCTCGATCATTATCCGCATCATAAAATTAACCATGAGTGCAACCTTAGAGAGATTGATGTATTATGGGATACACTTAGCTAGGAATTTGAAGTCCCAGGTCCTTTCCAAAGAACTTGGACAAAGATCTTGGACAAAGGGCTGTTTTGTGGCCAGTAGTTCCTATCTATCCAATGAGAGCCGGACTACACAGTCTGGCACTGAATTAAAGCTCTCTGCTTCATCTATTTTCTATTCCTCACATATAACTGTATAATCATAGTTTACCCATGCCTTATCTTGAACTACTTTGTTAAAATTCATTTTATTTTAAATTATGTGTGTGTGTGTGTGTGTGTGTGTGTGTGTGTGTGTGCATAGGAATGTACACATGTGACTGCTAGTGCCCGTGGGGTCTAAAAAGGGTGTGAGATTTCCTGAAGCTGTAGTCACAGATGGTTGTAAGCTCTCACAGTGTAGGTCCTGGGAACTGAACTAAGGATCTCTGAAAGAGAAATCCTCACTCTTTTTTTTTTAATATGCTTATTTATTCATTCAAGTTACATCTCCATCACAGCCCCCTCCCTCCACCCCTCCTTGCCCCACTCTCCCACCCTCTACCTCTTCTCCCACTTATCCTACTCCTCTGGTGTGGGGTGTCCCCACATATCAGCGCCCCTCAGTTCATAAGTCACATGAGGGCTAAGAGTTTTCTCTTGCTCTGGTGTCCGACATGGCAGCTCCACTAGGGTGAAGTGTCCCACTAACAGCTAACAAAGTCCATGTTCCTGTTCCTTTGGGTCTGTTGATTGTAGAATAGTTATCCTGTACTATATGGCTAAAATCCAGTTATAAGTGAAGACATGCCATGTGCATCTTTCTGGGTCTGGGTTAGCTCACTGAGGATGAGCTTTTCTAGTTCCATCCATTTGGTTGCAAAATTGCGTGATTTCCTTGTTTCTGATAGCTGAGTAGTATCATTGTGTAAATATACCACAGTTTTTTTTAATCCATTCTCCAGTTGAAGGATATCTGAGTTGTTTTCAGTTTCTAGCTATTACAAATAAAGCTGCTATGAACACAGTTGAGGAGATGTCCTTGTAATTTGGTGAGGAATCTTCTGAATACATGGGCAGAAGTGGTATGAAATCCTCACTCTTAACTGCTGAGCCATATCTCCATGCCCATGTTGAACTTTTCAAAGGCAAGAAATCCTAAGAAAAGTAAGAAGTTAATGAACAATAGATACTAACAAATAATTAAATTTTAAAAATAACCATTTAACATGAAAAATTAGAAAGCAAGTAAATGGAATTAAAAATTACACTTCTTATTGTCTCGTCTTTCAAGGAATTTCACTATGAACATCTTAGTGAGTTTATTTTCAGTGTTTTACATATTCCTGTAATATATACACATAGTATATGCATAAATATATATTCATATGCCACTTGCAGTACACACATGTATTTACTAATACTTTCCACTGGTATTCGAAAGGATGCTTTAGGAGTTACTGCTGTGTGTCTGCGACCTTGTATGACTTGTATAAGATCAACCTCCCGTAACAAATTCTTGATTTGTATCTTGTATTGTGGTGCTGCTCCCCTACTTGAGTTCTGACTGCCACAGAAACGGGTTTTGAAGCATTAAGATAATATATTACAAAATAGCTCCCAGGACTAACAAAAAAAAAAACCCTCCATTATATTTAACATTTACCACACATATACTGTACACATCAGAGGCCACACTAAGTGATTTGTAGGTATAATATTACTTAATCCCAGTGCCCTGGAGGGAAGCATATCATTGTCCTCATTTACGGATGAGGAAACTGGGGTTTAGGCAAGTTCGTTGGGCCAAAGTCACTAGATAATGAGTGTCAAAAATCATGATTCAAACACAGGCGGTTTGCTTCCAAAGTCCACATCATGGATTCAAAGTTAAACCAGTCATGAACATGCTGATCTGAAGGGTCCTAACCTTCAGATCACTGGCAGGCCTTAAAGCACTTACTTATGCTGTGGATGTGCTGAAGTTTTGGAGCTGAGTTGTCAAGAGAGGCATCCATTGTGCTAGAAGGAGGTCATGAAGTCAAACAGGCCTAGGGAACACACCAGGCCTCTGCCACGTGACCTCAGGTGTCACAGTCACTAGTCTATTGCTGTGAGCAGAAACAATGGTGAAGGCAACTTATAAAAGAAAGCATCTAATTGGAGGCTTGCTTACAGTCTCAGAGGCTTAGGGTATGGTCGTCATGGTGAGCATGGCAGTAGGCAGGTAGGTTTGGCCCTGGGGCAGTAGCTGAGAGCTGCCAGTCTGTAGGCAGGAGGCAGTGAGAGCCACTGGGCTTGGCTTCGCCTTCTTGAAACCTCCAAAGCCCACCCCCAGTGACAACCTCCTCTAAGAGGGCTACACCTCCTAATCCTTCCTAAACAGTTCCACCAACGCCCACTAAGAAACCCAAGGCTTTTGTCAAAAGCCTAGGTTTGAATTGACAGGACCAGAGTAGGAGATTTTGGAAAGTGAACTCAGGAGAGAGGGACACAGAACAGAGGCCCAGGGAGGAGATGATGGCACTGGGTAGGGCTGGACCCACAGACACTGACCTGCCAACATTTACCATATTAACATTATTTCTTCCAGAATACCATTGCCTTTTGTCTGTAAGTGGCAAACCCCCAACACCTATTGGTTTACTTACTAGAAAGCTCACAGGGGGAATCCAGAGTCAGGGATCTGAATCTAGAATTATGATGGTGGATCTAGCCACTGAGCTTTCTGACCTTTAGTTTGCCAAGCTATCAGAGCAGCATTGGCTTGCAATTGTCCTGAGGCTGTTGTGAAGATCAAATGAAGTGAATAATGGGTGGCACCATCTTTCTTCTAAGAGTTGGACCACGGTAGTGTTGGTAGAACATGTGAGTGTGTACATACTTAATTACTCAAGCTCATCTCAAGCTCATCTTCTCTACCTCAATGGTGAGGAAAGGGAGACGGGAGATTTCAGATCTGAGGCAGGTTAGGAGATCCTTCACCTGGCTTTTGGATACCCAAGTAACATAGCAGGGAGGAAGGATTAGAAGACTCACTTTCCTGAAGATGTGGCCCTGTCCTAATAAGGTGTTATTTCTTCCCTGCACACCAGGTTTTTGGGGCTCACTTCTCCTTTCGTCTTTACATACGTTTTCAAATTAGATGTCAGCATCTCCTTCTTTAGAGACTAGGAAACACAGGCTCAGAAAGGTTGTTTAACTTCCCCGTGGGTCACAAAGCTAGTTAGTGTCTGTCTCAGATGGGGTGAGGGTGAGGAATATTCACCTCTATACCCAGTGCCCTTTCCATGGAGCGGCCTTCTCAGACACCTTAATGCAAACAGGTAAACTTTAATGGTGCTTCTTCAAGCATCTTAAGTGTGGAAAAGTAACAAAGAACATAAACTTAAAGTGGGAGCCAAAGCAGTGGGAAAGAAGATAGACATGGACCCAAACCAGGCCCTCTCCACACCTGTCACTATAAATATTTTATTCACTTGGACATGATGGCTTTTTGAGAGAAATCAGATAACTGGCATATATTTTCAGTAAGAGTAAACAGAAAAAAAAAAATATGTAGCAGGGAGTGATGCCCTCCGGGCTTTCTACACACCAGGTTTCCTTTTCAAATCAGTGGAATGAAAATAAGATCGCTGGGGTGATAGTCACTCGGCAGCGACCTGTCATTTAATAGGGCTGAGCAAATGCTTACTAAGTATATTCATGAGTCTATGTGTACATACAGAACATGCATGGCCATAGTCCAGTTTGAGTAAATATGTACATTCACTTAGATTGATGATGGACGTACAGATGGATGGATAAATAGAGCCAAGATGGCAGAGACTTTCCACACACACACCCCTAACCTGTAAATGGGTATAGAATGCTGAGAGATCCTAGTTTAAAAATTAATGCCCAAGAAAAATTTGTAGAGCACCTACTGTGTGCTTGTAGTGGGAAATGGGAGGCATATGCCTTGCCGGGGCCTCAGAAGATCACAAGAAACACAGAGAGAATTTTAAGTTGTAATTTCTGAAGTTAAGGAACACTTGTATTTGGAGGCAAACAGGGACAATTTTTTACCACGTGACTCATCCACTACAGAGTGTAAGAGATAAGAAAGACTGGTCATTGGGTCCACTGAGCCATTTCAGGTTTCAAAGTGGAGCCACATAAAGGAAAGTTACACTGTAATTGGTGCACACACTGACTCAGATAATCAAAACAAAAACAGCCCTCCCTGGGCCACCACTATTTTCAGAAGGTAACATGGAAAGTTCAAGAAAAGAAGTCCTGGCAAGGAAACAGGAACTTTGCCGGGGCCTAGGGATGTTGTTCGGTAGTAGTGTGTTTGTCTAGCATGTGCAAAATCTGTGGCTTCAATCCCCAGCACTGCAAAAACGAAGGAAAAAAAGAAAAGGAAGACAGAAAGAAAGGAAAAAGCTTGGTGAGAAAGAAGGTTTGGAGTCAGAAGTGTGGACTTGGGGGTCTGAGTTCGGCTCCACCCCCCCTTTGCAGACTCCCTCGTAGCAGCTTGTTTGCCCTCAAATCTGGAGGATAAATCCTTCGGCTGCCCATTTATAAAATGGGGGTGTATGCTTCATGTGTCTCCAGTCAGAATAAAATGAGCCAGTGCATTATAAAGGCATTGCAAAGCAAGTCTCGGGTCTAAATGCTCTTAACATCTCATCTCCCTCTCTAAGGTCTTTTATGCCCTCAAAATTGGGCAAGGCACAAGGCTTCCTTCTCATCTACCATTCTCAGGTGACCTGGAAGGTGCCATTAAATCAGCCTTTCTCAACCTGTCCTGACCCCTTTGGGAGTTGAATGACCCCTTCACAGGGGTCACAATGTCAGATATCCTGCCTATCAGATATTTACATTATGACTCATAGCAGTAGTAAAATGACAGTTATGAAATAGAAACGAAAATAATTTTATGGGGGGGGGGGTCGCCACAACATGAGGAACTGTATTAAAGGATCACAGCATTAAGAAGTTTGCATTAAATGAATCTCTAGCTCTCCCTTGTAAACAGAAGGCTAAGATAATGATAGCATATGAAAGTACACTCTATACATTTATGCATAGAGATACTTACTGTGCCTTGCTACAGTAAATCCCCAATATATTACATGCCTGGTAGCAGTTTCTTTTCCCTTACAAAGATGATGTCTCACCTGTAGAGGAGACTCTTTTGGAAGACTCGACAGCACTTAGGAATGAGGTCTTTCACTGGGAAGAAGTAACTATAGCCTTGATAAGTCACGTGTAAAATGTTCAAATTTTTCTCCCGTGCATTCTTTCTCTTCTTGGACCAGATCTTTAGCTGTGTTTCCTCTCTTATTGCCTTTTTAAACTGTTGCCTTTCTGGGATGAGATCAAAGCTCTCCTGAGAGCTGTGATAGAATCTGGGAGACAAAAGAACAAAACACAGAGTCCTCTAAACTGAGATTCCCTGACTGAACATGCACAAACAAATCTGGCAATGGTTGGGAGCCCAGCCCTTGCTGCTGGAGGCTGTTGGGCTGGCTGTGGATTTATGCTCACCTTTTGATTGCCTTTCTTTTAGCATTTGATGTACTTGCCACTGGATCATGATAGAGCCGGTCCTGTTCTCTGGATACTGATTTTATAGTCTCCCTGGAGGGTCTCAAACTGTACCCTACCAAATAGTACTCACTGAACTGTACCTGATGTGACCATCAGTGTCCTAAAGGCTTTTGTCATTATTTCAGCAATAGAATGAGCCTGAGGAATTACTGGCAGCCTTATTCCAGCCATTTCCAAACAGACAGAAAGCCCAGTTTCAACTAATTCTAATAATGGAATTAAATTTTTGAAAACACCGAAGCCAGGTTTCATATTTAAATATTGACTTTCACCACACAGGAAAGGGCAGCCAAATTTAAGAGTGACTGGAAGATTCTGGCAAAGATATTAATGGGGACTTTTCCATTGTCAGAGAAGCCATCTGATGAACTTGTAGGTGATGCTCTGGATTCTTACGGTTCCAGGACTCTTAGGGACAAAAATCTGAGCAGAGCCTGGGAGTGAATGCTAGCACGCCTCAGTGGGAGTCATCAGCTTCCCAGAAAGAAGGCAGGCTTGAATCTTCCCCCTTTGAGAGGCAAGAACATCCACTGCCAAAGGCTACAGTGGAGGTGAAATTAGAACACTCTCTCATGCTACATCCCTTTGACCTGCATTTTGAAATTCTGCACTTCATTCACGAGGGGTCTAGGATGTCAACCAAATGCAGGCTGCAGATTTTTGGAGGTCAAATCCCAGCTCTGCTGTCCGGAGCTTTGCCATCTCCAAGATGAGGACGATACCACCAATACCACGACCCATTTTATAAGATTGTTACAGTGACTGAAGAAATCATAAACACAAAATATTTTTATAATAGTCCATACTAGTTACTGTGATGAAAAGAAGTGGGCTAATTATTTCAAATCTGTTTGCTGGTTCTATGGCTGTTATTTCAAGGATATGTTCATTATTTTACTTTATTTCAATGCTGGGCTCAAATCGCACAGTTCTAACAAACTCCCTCATATCTTTTAGTCTAAAGATGGCATTTACTTTATTCAATGAGAGCATATTGCTTATCTCTGACAGCTTCGGTCATTGCTTTTGTTTTTAATACCTTGCTCCTGCACTGACCTTGGAACACAAGGGACAGAGGCCAACTCTTTAACCAATCTAAACATGGCCAGTGCATGTTAAATAGTTGTTGATGGAAGGTATGCAATTTTATACATATGGATATGCCTACATATGCTGGATAGTAGCACAGCGCCCTTTATATCATAACTATATATATATATATTTTTTTTTTTTTGGTTTTTCGAGACAGGGTTTCTCTGTATAACAGCCCTGGCTGTCCTGGACTCGCTTTGTAGACCAGGCTGGCCTTGAACTCACAGAGGTCCGCCTGCCTCTGCCTCCCAAGTGCTGGGATTAAAGGCGTGTGCCACCACCGCCCGGCCATAACTATATATTTTTAAAAATATTTATTTTTGAGATTATATTATAATTACATCATTTCCCCTTCTTTTCCTACCTCCAAATCTCCCCATATACCTCTCCTTGCTGTCTTCCAAATTCACGCTCCCCTTTTTTTATTAATGATTATATATATACATGTATATACATATATATTCTTGAATACAAATTGCTCAGTGTGTATAATGTTATTTGCATGTATGTTTTCAGGATATCTAATACCATTTGGTATTGGATAACCAATTGATGTGCTTTTCAATGGGGAAGGCTTTTTCTCCTGCATTTCTTAGTCTTCTGTAGTTCTTTGCAAGGACTCCTGAGGTTTTCCTTCATCCACCCTGATATGTCTATTGTTGTCCTTGTTCAGCTCATGTTTAGGTGGTCATGTTGGTGAGACTTCATGGGTATAACTTCTGACACTCCTAGGAGACACAATCTCCCAGCAGACTCCCCGGTCCTCTGGCTCTTACAATCTTTCTGTCCCCTCTTCCAAAATATTCCCTGAGCCTTAGGTGTGAGAGTTGCTTCATAGATGGATCCATTGAGACAGGGCTCCAAAAGCTTGGATTTTCATTGGTTGTGGTTTTCTGTAATGTTCCCCATCTGTTGCAAAGAGAAGTTTCCTTCTTGAGAGGCGAGGACTACACTTATCTGTGGATGTAAGGGCCAATACTTAGAACATACTTAGGGCTTATGCTGGTTTAGTAAGGTGGCAACTGTAGATTTCTCTTCCAGTCACCATGACTTCACCAGCCCTGAATATCTGGCTAGCTTTCCAGTACCAAGTATGATTTCCCTCTTGTGGATTGGGTCTTAAGTCCAGTCATAAACCTATCGGTTACTGCCAAGATATTTGTGCCAATACTGTACTTTTCAGGTTATTGGGTCATGCCTGTGGTTGTGGTACCATAGCACTATATTTTAAAGAATGAAAAAGCATTACAATCACCTGTACTCTAACTGACACATAATACACTCACAGCCAACGTGTCCATGAAAATTGTGAAGATCATCAAGATATTGCAAATGGTTCAATAGAGGTTCCTATTCATTGGATTCCTCTCACTCAAAACATGTATTGAATGGGTAAACTACTTAACCTGCACATCAGATCTACATTAAGGTTCCAAGGAGAAGGGAAAAGAGGGTCCTAATCTTTGCATACTTACATTCAAAAGGAAAGACAGTTCAATTACAAGGTAATGCTAATTGGACATGAGTGCTGAGTAGTAGGGGCATATAGGGAATGTGCTTTAGGCTCAGCCATTAAGCTAAGATTTGGCACAGTGGTTCTCAAACCTTTAATACAATTCCTCATTTGGTGGTGACCCCCAAACATGAGATTATCTTCATTGCTACTTCATAACTGCAATTAGATACTGTTATACATTGTAATGTTAATATCTTATATTCAGGATATCTGATACGCAACCCCCGTGAAAGGGTCATTTGACCCCCCTGAGAGGTTGTGAGCCACAGGTTGAGAGCCACTGGTTATGAATATCAGGTTGTCCAGTTATTTCCATCTGCTTACCATTGTTCTGATTAAGTAAGGAACCAAGAAGATGGTTCCATCTTAAGGAAGAGGAGAAGTTAGTTTTGAGAGTGTGTGGCACATTCTCAGTGGATGTGACTATAAAATGAAAGTAAGCTGGTGCCATGAACCGCATCCACAGAGCTAAATCCAGGCAGAAGGTTTGTATGACTCAACCATTTTAATGTTAAACTTTGAGAACACATTATGAAATGGAAAAAAAAATTCTACCCAAGCCAATGGAGTTTTCCATTCTCATCAACCCATTTCCACCAGGGACTTCAGTTGTTTGGTCTCAATTTCTCTGTAATTGAGAGTTTGTAGGTATTTCTGAGGACCATTTCACCCTTTCTGTGTGAGGGGTTGGGTTTGTTTCATTGAGGCTACGATTCACACTGTAACTCAGACTGGGCCAGAGTTTACTTGAGTCTAGGGGAGCATTAAACTCATAACATCCTTCCGCAGTCTTCTGAGGGCTGGCATCACAAGAGTAAGCTACCACTTTTGGCCTAGATCTTTTTTTTTTTTGTTGTTGTTTTCATTTTAAACTTGTCTGCTACAAAAAAAAAAATCGATTCTTTCTCCTACTATCAAAAATTGATGAATTCCAAATTTGTATCTCCAAACTGGTATCATTTTTTTTTCCTTTTATAAATTCAGGTCTTGAATATTCAATTGCCTCCCTTAGAACATAGACCTCAGACACATCTTAAATGTATCATGTTGAAAACTGAATTTTGGATAATTGCCCCCCAAAGACTTTTCTTTTCCCTGTTTCTGAGTGAATAGAAATAGTCGTCTAACTGCCCAATTTTTAAAAAATGAGATTTATTATTGCTAGCCCTACCTCTTTCTCCACTTGCCCAGCTCAGTCTGATCTGTCGTTATATCCTGTCAGTTTTCACTTGAAAGTTTCTCGTCTTTTTATGCTTCATCATCTACAAGGCAGTATTAGTTAGTCGGTGTTAGTTCATCCCACACCAGTGATCCTACAACAGCATTTAAAAACAATTCCTTTCAGGCCCCTTTCACCCCCTAAACAGATGGAATGATGTGCCAGTTAGTTTTGTTTGTTTGTTTCTCAACTTGTCACAAGCTATTGAAGAAGACACCTCAATTGAATAGGGAAAGGTCTATAAGGTAGACCTATAGGCAAGCCTGTGGGAATTTTCTTGGTTAAT
This sequence comes from Lophiomys imhausi, assembly GCA_907164525.1. Classification (NCBI taxonomy): domain Eukaryota; kingdom Metazoa; phylum Chordata; class Mammalia; order Rodentia; family Muridae; genus Lophiomys; species Lophiomys imhausi. The sequence goes on along the minus strand of CAJQZJ010033514.1, from coordinate 1,114,406 downwards.
GATTTGATATATGAGAACTCAAGCCACTGTGGGTTGTGCCAACTTAGAATGGCTTGTCTTGAGTTGTGCAAGAAAGCAGGCTGAGAAAGTCATGAGGAGCAACCCGGTAAGCAGCACTCCTCCGTGGGCTGAGCTCCTGCCTCCAGGTTCCTGTCTGGAGTCCCTGCCTCGTCTTCCCCTGATGAGGTAAGCCAAATAAAACCATTCCTTCCCAAGCTGATTTTGGTCCTGGTGCTTTTGTCACAGCAATAGTAAGGAAGTTAAGACAGGATCTTCTTAAGAGTCAGATCTTGCTATCTTGCTAAAAGCCTTGCATGATATCTTGATGCATTTGTGATAACGTGTAAAGTCCTAACTCTGGTCTGTGAAGACCTGCATGGTCTACTTCCAGATTCTTTCCCTAGCTCACTTTCTACCATGCCGGCCCCTTTCAGCCGTTTGAATATACCATGAATTTACTCTCTGTAATATTTCACCCCTGTTTCCTTGGCCAGAACATGTTCCTTCTCATTTTTTGACCCAGCTAACCAAGCCTGCTCTTTTAAGACTTATATTAACGTTTACTTAACAGAAATCCCTGTACACCTGGGGAAATTGTGGCCTTCCCTAGTTTTATTGGCCTACTTACCTCCTGATTCCCAGTTGTGACCATTGTGACGGTACAATCAATTTGTGGATGCTTATCTTTTCATGTAGAGCATGAGCTTCGTTGTGGGTGAGTCTGCGTTTTCTAACTCTATTTATCCCAGAACTCAGTGTATACAGGGCTCACAATTCATGACAAACTTTTGTGTTTGAGACTCTTGTGGCTGCTTGTTTAGCGAAACTTCGAGACATGTACATGTGGTTAATCCCATGCTGAAAGATCAACCAAGTGGGTGATCAATTGAAGAAATGCAGGGCGATGTGTTCAGTTTGTCCGTATGCCTATATTCTAAGCGCTTAGAGTCTTACAGTACTCCCTTCTCTCCTTAGACCATCCCAGTTTCCCAGTTTCCAATGTTGAGAATGGCATACCCTGCTATGCTAATTCCTTTGCTTTGATTCCCCTAGATATAGGTTCGTTTGGGGTGGGAATAAGGGAGCCATAAGTATGGCTGGCTGAAAGGTATTGGGAATGAGATGATTGGAAAGGGGAAATATGGGACCATAGTGGGAGATGGCTGTCCATTCCCAATAAAGAAAATTGTCAAGGATCCTAATTTTAGTCATGATTCACCCATTTTCAGTGTTTAGGTCATATACAACAACATTCTTGCCTCTTTACCTCTAGGAATCCCCAAGTAAGTGGCCTATTGATCATGTACTTGGTGCTGACCAAACTGGCTGGTACAGGAAGCTAGGCTTCAGATTTTAGGGATTTTAATGCCATGCGACTCTCATCCTGCCACCCTCACCCCTTTGGAGGTGTGGCCCATCCATTCTTGTGGATTCTCCTAAGTTTTCTGTTCCAGTTAGGTACTTACTGTAGACTATACAAAGTAGGGGAAGGGCCTGACATGGTGGCTCACATCTTTAATTTCAGAACTTGAAAGATAAAGGAAGGAAGGTCATATTTTCAAGGCCAGTCCTGGTGAGTTTAGGGTCAACCTTTAAAAGAGAGGAATAGATGAAAAGAGAAAGAGAGAAAAGAAAGGGGAGAGAGGAGAGAAGGCTTTAAAATTTTTATTTTATTTATTTAGTTTTATTTTGTGTGAGTGTTGTATATATGTATATATGTTCATGTAGTATATGCACAAGTGCATATGGATGTGTGTGCATGTGTATATGCATGCATGTGGAAGCTAGAGATTGATCACTGAGTATCTTCCTTGATAGTACTCCTCCATATCTTCTGAGGCAGAGTCTTTCCACTGAATATAGAGTTCAGTTCATTGAGCTCCAAGGATCTACTTGTCTTCACCCATATCCATCAACTCTGGGGTTTTACAGATGTACTACAACAGCTGTACAATATCTAGCCTTTATGTGGATACTAAGTATTTGATTCTGGTCTTGGCGTTTGTATCACAAGTACTTTATTCAGTGAGCCACCTCTCTTGCCCCCCAAACTAGGCTTTAAAATTTTTGGGTGAACACCTTCCTGCACCATAGGGTTCTCTAGTTTTTCAGATGACTAATAAACCAGAATTGAACTTGAAAGAAAATTTTTGTGTGTGCTGGGGGATTATGTGTGCATCTGCATGGGAATATGTGTGCATGCACATAGGTGTGAAAATTGGAAGCCAACAACCATCTTCTTTGAATGCTCTGCACCATATGTTTGGAGATAGGGTCTCTCATTGAACCCAGAGCTCACCAATTGGCCAGACTGGCTGGTCAGCATCTGAGGATGGGCCTGACTCGGCCTTCCTGCTTTCTCTGTCCCCACATGTATGCCAGGTTATAGATTCACGCCACCATGCCAGGGTTTTCACACGGCTGCTGGGGATGAGGTCTTCACACTTAAGTATCAGGCGCTTGCTCTTTATCCATCTCCTCCAACGCACAAGAAGGGTCTTTGTGTAGTTGTTCTTTTTACTTTATACTATTAACAAATGTCAAATTCTATTGTTTTATTTGCTTGATCGTTGCCCTCTTCAGTTGGTGGGTTGACTCCTCTCTCTCAATACCAATGCTGATATTTTCTTTCATCCCTATAAAATCTTCTTTTGTTTACTCTAATGTCCTTGGAATGGCTCTGTATTTGCTGCAGAGAGAAAAGGGATAGATTCAAATACTCTCTCATGGGTTGAAGTAATAACACCGGGGTTCTTTCCATCATTTAGGGTTTCTTTGGTAAATAATTATGCTACCTCATTATTTTGATAACTTATCCATCACTTCAATCGATTGAAAAATTTGTAAACAGCTACCTTGCTGATCTTAAAACACAGGCCTAATCCGTTGGAAGTTTTCTGTACATTTTTCTAAGAGTGAAGTCAGCACAAGGCAACTGCTATTTTTCTATTTGAGTATAGGAAAGGCATGACGGGGAGAGCTAAAGTAAAACGGGGAGGAAGAAAAGGGAAGAAAGTACCAGAAACAAGGATCTAATACTGGATTTCGGTTCCCACTACAGGAACATGCTTCATTTCCAATTCTGCATTTCAAGAACAAAAAGACTTTCTGATGATCTTCTTAAATTTTCTTCAGATCAGTGTTTATCTTTAGCAGAAATATATGTCTTCCAGTACTTAAAGGCTTAAAGCATTTGAGGAAGTGAAATCATCATATTTAAGGATACTTACGAAGTCAAGACAGGGCACTTGAAATACAGTTTTTCTAGATACAATGTGGGTCTCAGAAGGTGTTGCCAAGTAAGGGAATGCCTTCCTCTAACTATGACAATTTACTATCTAGTTAATCATTAACCAACCACTCAGAACTATGATTTTTCAGATTGCCTTTCTCTCTGCTGCCCTTAATTCTCATGAGATGCTATAGGTTCTCCCTTCATGGAAATGGCCACCCTAAAGAACCAGAAACTGAGACCCAAAGAAGTTGGTCAACTGTGGAGCTCTCAGCTGTAACCTGGGTCCTCAGACTTCACACTGAATTCTCTTTCAGTTCTCCATTCTTCAACCCAGTCAATATCTTCTAAGTGAGCATTGTCCATCAGAAATAATGCTAAGAAAACAAAAATGAAGTGCTTCTGATCTTGAGTTTATACTCCAAGACAGAGATCAGGGCATGGATACAGAGTAGAGGAAATGGTACAGTTCCCTGGGGGATTCTTGGGAGTCTGCTGTGGAAAATTTTGTATGTTAGGTTGGAAAGAAGATAGAGAGTCCAAAGGGCTTCATTTTTTGATTAAGTTATTGCTTCCTCGATTTAATGCACCTTCCTAAATTATGGCCTCTATTAATCTTTTTCTGTTTGTTTTGTTTTGAGTCTTTTGCTGAAATGTTGACCTCAGTGCTTACAAATGGCAAGGTTAGTCTCTACAATTTGAAAGTTGCCGGGCTTTAAATTGATTATAAAATCTCATCTGGGCAATATGGATGTGCCATTGTGTCTGTGCAGTCTGGATCTGGGGTGTCCCCCAATAGTTCTACATGTTAAAGGCTTGAGCCCATCCTGGGACTATTAGGAGAAGGTAAGCAGTTCTAAGAGGTAGATATACTAGGAGGGCTTCTAGCTCATCAGGGGCATGGTCTCCGTCTTTCACCTTTCCATCCTTGCAATGAATGTACCACATTCTTCCATCATAAGCTGCCTTGCCACGGGGCCCAAACAACAGAGCCAATGAACTAGACTGAGATTTCTAAAACCTGGCCAGAAAAACAAACAAACACCAAAAGAGTTTTCTATTTAAATCTTATTGCATCTGCACTGTTATGGGAATGGAAAGTTGACTTCTATAATATCCAATTTGTTTTTGCCTGGACACAGAAATCAAACAGGTAGAGCTCTTGGCTGATGGGTTCACCTGAGGCAGGCTGGGTCTTGATGACTGGAATGCTGTGGAAACTTGTCTTGCTACAGGGCTGGCACCTGGAGGTAATACCTATGGTCTATGACCCAAAGTTCTGGAATGCTCAAAGAGCTATGGTGAACTTGACCTTGGTTGAATGAATAGATATCATGGTGCCCTGTTTCTGCTGTAAACAGTGCTGAGTTATAGAGTCCAGGCTGTGGATATTACTTGAAGTTGGACGCATTGGAACGACATGATGCTGGGTGATCCATGTTCATGGTAGAATCTACTCAAGTACTAAGATGGGGCTCTTCTCTCCCTGGAATAATGGACATTCTTAGTTATGCTACTATGGCCTGAAAGCCAGGCAAAATAGATGATGATGATGATGGAGAAAGCTGAGGCTGTGAAGTCTCTCATGGTCTCTTCTGGGCTCTCTCCCCAGTTAGACCTTCCTGGATGGTACACTGAGGTGATGGGACTGTACTCCACTGCATTAAATACTCGATCAAACACCTCAAAGGACTGATGTCTCAATGGAGCCAGTACCTCATCCTGATACGAGAGTCCTGTCAGTCTCTGAGAAATCATAGAGTTTTACTCGGCTTCTGAAGCAGAGATGCAGGGCAAGTCCCAGAAAAGGCGCCATCATTTGCATAACCTAAAGCGCGCCTCAGCACCTTTCTGGATATTTACATATTCAGTTGATGGTAAACGCCAGTGGTCAGGAGGCCATGTTTTATTCATTCAGCACAGTGTCTACCTCACAAAAGGTTAGTAGAAATACGAGTCTGAGCAAAGAAGTACATACGTGAATGAAATGAATGGGGGAAAAAGGAGGAATCATGTTTGTAGTTTAAGAGAGGAGAGTCTTATCAGAAATGTGATTCTTGTTGTCAGTGTCTACACACTGACATCTTCCCCCATGCCCTTCTTTGAAAGCCAGTGACTCTGATAATAGCACAATCCCCAAAGTTCTTAACAGTGCTGTGATTTTCTGATGACAAAACTTAGAAATCATCTATCTTCATTATTTTTTTTCAGCATTGTCTAGTCAAATATGTTATCAAGAGTCAAAATAAATCACCTACTGACCTAAGAGGATCTTGGGGATTTAGCTACCAAGATAGCACATGGGTGGTTTCATAACACGGCACCCAGGAAACCCTTTGACATTTGCAAATGTCGTGAAACACTAACAAACAAGATACCCACACCACCAAGGGGGCGGGAGACAGATCAGAGATCTGCGGATTCATTTTTATCTCTTTGTAGCCAATCCCATAGAAAAGGTGCCAGCTTGTTGGGGAGGCCACTATCTCCAGAGTGGGGGGGTCCTCTTTCTCTAACAGTGCTCCAGGCAGTTCTAACTTTCATTGTGAGCCTCACAGATGTGAGTGACTGCAACTTCAAGTCAAATATTTAAAATTGTAAGTAAAGCAACTCGTTGTCTGCATATAAAAGATGTCATTTTGGGGTTTACCATATCTCCAGAGTGTGCTGTTCAGACAGGTGAGAGACATTAGACATTTTCAAAGACAAAGAATAAAGGGAAAACAATCTATAAGTAGCCATGATACATATTTTGTTAATTGTATACTCTTATATGGATCCAGTCTATTTTCTATAAATATTTTAAAATATAGCTGTAAATTTATTATATGGATCTACAATAGGTATATGTGTGTGTATTCAGTTCATTACTTTGCATATTACCATTGTATTTCTTTCTTTCTTTTTTTTTTTTTGCTTGTTTGTTTGAGACAAGACTCACCATGTAATTCTGGCTGGCCTTGAGCTATGTGGGTTAGGTTGGCTGGATTCAACAGAGACCCACATGCCTCTGCTTCCCGAATCCTGGGATTAAAGTCCTGAGCAACCACACCCAGCCCCAAATATTTTTTTTTAATTTCAACCTTTCATACTTAGTATCTTGTAATTTATTTAACCATTCTCCACCTAATACCCTCTCTACCAACCCAGACATGTAGGTTGTTTGAAGTTTTGGTATTTGATGCAGTTCTAACATGTATATATTCATTAAAAAATTTGCTTTCCTGCATGTTCAGTTACACCCAGAGTTTAGATTCCTAGCAATGGAGCACTAAGTCAAAGGACAAGACTGGGCTCTCAATTGTGGACACATGTGGCCAGCTAGGTTTCTGGGAAAAGTCATGTCAGTCAGAGTAGGACCCTGTCTCACCAGACTTCTCCAAGACAATTTTCAATGTTATATATCCAATGAATGTAATTTTCAATGTTATATATCCAATGAATGTAAGCGTTGGGTCAAAGACTATCAATAATTGATATAGGGGCGTGTGAAATTGAGGAAAGCTGAAGACGAGAAGGAGAAAGACAACTAACTTGAATAAGCTTTTGGACTAGAAGCCACTGATCACTGACAAACAGGTAGAAATTAATGGGACATTTTAAGTCATTGCGCCTCTCAATATTGTAATTGTCAGTTTACTGACTGTGGCTAACCTGATTCAGGGTAGATCTGATGGGACATAGCCGCATAAACTTACTAAGTGGTCTTAGGAAACTATTACTTTGTCTGGATTTTCCCCAAAGACGGAACTTCTGAGTAAAAAGATGAGACTAGAATAGGGAAAAATATGTTCAATGAATATAATGATATAGTTGTATGAAAATAGCCTTCTATAGCTCAGTCTAATCAAATAAAGATTAAGCTAGAGGCTTCCCCATTTAGGCTCTGTGGCTGTATGAGGTTAATGAAGATAAGCTCATAGCTGGGGGTTCAGCCCATGGTTCTTCCACACCCCCAGAATTACAATTCTCTTGGCCCACAGTTCCACTGGAGTTATGGAATAAAACCAGATACTCTGAGAAGATGTTGAAGGCTCCTACAACTTCAGCAACAAAGCCCTGGGTTCTGTGTGTCCCACATGGATTGGTGGCAGGTTTACTGAGAGTTTTGTCTCCATGGAGGGTTTCCACAGAGAAATGCTAAGCATGTGGGTTGATGAAAAGGCTCCTGTTGTCTGTTCCTATAGCTACATTTGGCCTTGGGTGTCTCCCTAGCATTCTGATGGCTCTTTGTCTAGATGGTGGCATGCAAAAACTATGTTGCTTTCAATTTAGGAGCTAGAAGAATAAACAGAAGACTGGGAATGATGGCTGATGACTCAAGTCAGTCACAGAACTTTGGGGGCTGAGGCAGGAGGATCAAGATGGTTACATAGTGAAATTCTGTCTCAAAGAACCAAGTGGATGGATGAATGAATATATATATTACAAAAAAATGAATAAACATACTGCTTCACTTTCAGTGACAACCAGAACCTGTCTGAATTCAATAGCGGCCTAAGTCACTATCTGGAGGCTTCTAATATTAAAAAAAATCACACATACATATTTTTGATTTATAGGCTCTATTTCTAAGAATAATTTTGTTAACAGAAAAGTAAGAAAACAGTCCAGAGTATACACTCCTGTACCTAGTTTCCCCTTCTATTCATAATCAGTAACAATGTCTAAACAATATTCTCAGTTGCTATCCTGAATCAGTCTTGCTTAGGTTCTCTCACAACTTTTGCTGTTCAGAGATCACTATCCAGGACACCCCTCTGCGTGGCTCCCACACCACTGAGGCCACTCTTGACTGTGCCAATCCCTCTGACTCTCCTTGTTTCAGATGACCTCAACAGTTCTAAGGATTGCTGGTCAAGTATCTTGTAGGATGCCTCTACCACAAGATTTGGTGTTTTTCTTATGATTAGATATGGACTATGGAGAAAAGACCACAAAGATAAAACTCCACTTTTATCATATTGTAGGAAGGGCACATAATATCAGTATGGTTTATTATTGTTGACTGTGCCCTTGATCACCTGACTGAGATGGGGTTTTCCAGATTTCTTCATGCTATGTCTCCTTAACTTGTTTTTACATACTATATCTTTGGGGGGAAAGGTTCTATGAAATCCACACTTAGAGAGGAGTGAATATGCCAGCAAGATAACCAGGTGGATAAATGTCCTTGCTAACAAACATGATGATATTTTGATCCCCAGGACCCATAAGGCAGAAAGAGAAAACTGACCCTAGCAAGTTGTCTTCTGACCCTACATACACACATTATGACAAATGTGCACACACAGAAATGAATGAATAAAGTCTATTGAGAGTTGGGATTTGTGCTTCCCCTATGTAAATTATTTGGATCTTGCATATATTATTTTGTAATAATTTATTTATATCATATGGACTTGTGGATGTTTGTTTTCTATCTTGGATAATAATTTGAAACATTATTCTATTTTATTGCCCAAATTCATCCACCATTTGGTACAGGAGCTCTGTACCAGGGTCCTGTGTATGTTGTAGCGTTGATTTCAGAATTCTGCACTTCATGTACTACACGGTGTTTCACCATTATTTAATCTAATTCCCATCCTGCTCCTAAATGCAACCCTTTCTCCAAGGAGCCTGCTTTCTTGCCTTCTTGTTATTAAGAATGGTGTTAGCTTGTTGGGCAATGGTGGTGCCTGCCTTTAATTCCAGCACTTGGTAGGACAAGTGAATGTTTGAGTTCAAGGCCAGCCTGGTCTACAGAGTTAGTTCCAGGATAGTCAAGGCTACACAGAAAAACCTTGTCTTGAAAACCAAAAAAAAAGAAAACCAAACAAACAAAAAGGAATGGTACTAGGAACCAAAATTTGAGCACTAGGTATGACTGTTGCTGGTCATTGTTTCAAAGCCCCAAAACATCTTAAATCTTACATTTTAAGCTTCAACACACACAGGATTCTGATGCAACTCTCTTTCCTGACTCTGAGACCTGTATACTATGGCTTTCTTTCAGTCATGTGACACACCACTAACAGAATGCCACTAATACTGACATGTAAAACCAGTGGAAAGGATGTAAAAGAAGCCTCTGAATGTGAAGCCACAGCAAACAGCTTTTGTAGAGGACTGCCTGGCCTATTCCAGCTTTCTCTATGCAATGCAGAAAGCCTAGTGAGTTCAGGTCCTGGGCAGGAGCTTTGGGCCCAATTCTGTGACAGTGTATACAGTGAATGAATGTACTCTGTCTGAGGCTCAATTTCCAGGTATGTAAGATTAGTTACACTGGCTTGGGAAATGGGATGGACTCTCTTACTTCTAGCACAATTCTCAACAGACTTAGGTTGAAAGAAAAGAGCTGCTTTCCTTACACCCAGGTCCAGTGTTCATATAGTCTAAGTAGAGGAAGGTTGGTAGAGAGGGTGCTACCAAAAACATTTAAGGGAACTGTAATATTTTCTGACCATGACAGGGAAAGGTTGAAATTATCTAAACAATCAGGCCTAAGAGACTTTAGGTCTTTCTTTTTAAAGACTAGAGGTCAAAAAATGTATAGGAAATAATAATAGAAAATATGTATCATTCCTTCCAAGTTTGGTCTGATAGATCCTGGAACTATCTAACTTTCTTTCTTTCTTTCTTTTCTTTTCTCCCTCTTCCATCTTCTTGTTTTTTCCTCCTTTTTTAAATTTTTTACTTTGAATGCTATCATCACCAAGCCACTTCCACATTGGCATCTGGTCTCTCTCTAGGTCCCTTCTTCATCCCTCTTCCCTGTCTTCACCCTTGCCTCTTCCTACATCATGAAATATTTCTCATATTTACAAGAAGCCTGTGGCTTAAAGACCATTCAGCCTTACAGCTGTCTTTCCCTTCCTACCATTGTCTGAGAGTTTTCCAGAACAAAACAAGAAAAACAAGTAATTAATACTAACAAAGGAAAGAATACAAAAACAAACAAAAAACCTGAAAGGCAGAAAAGCTTCTAGTGACTGCAACCTCTCTAATCATGAGTGAAAGAGATCAACAGTGGCATTGGGTCTCAGAATCTGCCCCTTCCGATTCTTAGGGCTTAAAAAAGCAAGACTTCACTTGGCTTTTGGACTTACTCATCACAATCAGAGACTTTGGTCTACAACTGGTTAAAATTTGATAAGGTGAGTATTTGAGGATTGCCTTCCTTTACTCCAAAGCTTACATTTTAACCTCTTGCTCCACCCCAACACACATATACACAACAGCCCCTTTCCACCCCCCATTCTAAAGTTACATAAATACATGGCTCGGTACAGAGTCACAGAAGGCAAGGCACACTGGCAGCCCATACGTCACGGGGCTGTCCTTCCTTCACACAGGTGAGGAAACGGAGTTCTAGCAGTGGCTTTGCCCCCACCTTGCAAAAAAGCTCCAGGCATAACTGCGATTAGAAACCAAGTGCTATGGGCAGGAAGCCAGCCTCCTCTTCTCCCTCACTCTATGAACCTCAGAGGCAGGTTTGTGTTCTTCGTGTGTGCCCAGGCTACACAGAAACTGGCATGTAGGGTACATTCACCCGGCCTCTGCAGCCTGACCTCAGGGGACAGTTTAATGACTTCAATTTCAGGCAGCTGAAGAAGTTTTCTGAGGGCGGAGTTTGAAATAAACAAGAAAAGCCACTGTGGAGATGTGAATGGAAAAGTACCAGCCCTCCCTCCACACATTCTTCCGCTCTCCAGCTTTCTCTGCCACCTTCAGATAGGCTTATGTATGGTCAGGTGTACAGAGGGCGGTGTTGGGAAGAAGGGGGGGGGAAAAGGCAGGCGCGACACGTAAATCAAGTTATTCCACTCCTAACCTCAGGTGGTAGAGAGAGTAGCCTGGCAGGCAGGCCAGCCACCCAGAGTTTACAAATACTCAAGTCCCTCCCTCCCCTCATCCCTCCCTCGTTATAGCCCAGTTTCCGCTTTTCCTCCTGCTAAGGTTTCATAGGAAGTGAAAACCCTGCTATTCGAAACAGTGATGGAATGCAAAAAATAAAAAAATAAAAAAAGCCCAAAATGATTTCGTGTTCCCATCCCTGACACTTCTCTATTTTAAAATCCAGATACTTACTGCCATTTAAATAAGTCAGGGAAACACGGGCAATCACTACTGTGATGAAAAACCTCTAAGACAGGCTGGGAAGGTTTGCTAAAGGGGGACAGATGACAACTGTGGCAATGAGGAAGAGGATGATGACGATGATGAAGAGAAGTAGAAGGAGGAGGAGGAGGAGGAATGAAGGACCATGGACCATGCTCGAGCAAGAGGAGAAAATGACCTGAGGCGGCACCTTCTTCAGAAAGTGGTAGCTCGGAATCCGCCCAGGTCTGTCCTCCGGCTTCAATCTCTCTCTGCCCAATTTCCTTCTCTTCCCTCAATTTCCCTGAACTCTACTAGCCTCTCTATTTTCTTTAGAATGTACCAAGACCCTTCTTCTCTTGTGTCTAAGGATAATATACAGAGGTGTTTATAGCAGGGGTTATGAGGTCTCATATGGCCCAGGTTGGCCTCCAACTCACTATGAAGCCAAGGATGAACTTGAACAATTAATTCCTTTTCCTCCAACTTCCACACGATGGAATTACAGATATATGCCTGGCTTGTTTACAGCACTTCTAAATGCGGGACTTGAAATAGAATAAAGACATAAACTTTAACAAACATCTCCCCTGAGTCTTCCTTCAAAGGCACTGTCAAGTTTCATAGCTCAGGTTGTACACATAACCAAATCCAAACGGCTACACAAACCCCTATGAGCACGCCCCGGAGCTGGTTCCCTGAACCAGCTACAGTTTACATGGGGCCTCATGAAGTCTTACTGTCCTCTATTCTGCAAGAAACACACGATACACACCCACAACCCAGACTGTCAGGTCAGCCTGATCTTCAGAAATGACCGTGGTCATCCAACCACATGGATTCATTTTCAACTATGACTCTAGACCCCTTCATAGGGGCCAGTCCATTCTTGAGCAAGACAGAGCCTGGAGAAGTGATTATCTGTAAGGCTCCCCCCCTTCCAAAATCTACAGTTGTGTGATGTGACAATACAGAGAGAGACCCATGGAGGTCCCGGAAGCTCCTAACTGATGGGACACTTTCCTTTCAAGCCTCTCTAGGGAGCAGACGGACAGTGTTTACCCCAAAGATAGAGAAGTTCCTTTTCAACTGCGGCTGAGTTGTGGAAAAGGTTTTGTGAAAGGAACTGGGTGTGAAATGTGTTCCATTTCTTCAACAGGTGTAATAGTAGCACCTGGATATTTTATTTTGCAGTAAAGCTTGTATTTACCCAGTAGCTGAGGTCAAGGATCCATTCCCAAGCTCAATCCATGGGACAAGGAAGTTGGCTTGGCTCTCTGTTGTGAATATTAACAACCAGGAATCACTAAATCACGGCATTAGTTGATACACTGTGTTCCCAGGTCTACAAAAATAATTCATAGGACCCCAGGGCATGGAATCACTCGTGTGGCCTCCTTAAGGATGATTTAAAAGAATCTGAATATATATCAGTCTTTAGCCCAAAAACAGCACTGTAGAATTCAGGGGGCTCACATAGCTGGGAGCGGTTGGGGGGGAAGACCAATAATAAGAGAAGGAAGGGCATTCAGGAAGAGATTAAACTGATTTAAGACTCCATAAAGCTACTTTCTCCGGAACAGAAGAAACTGAAAGGTGGGGCAACAACTTTCTTCAACATTCGTTCAGTTGAGAGAAAAGGGACCCATCTAAAAGTAGGTGCCTCCTTCCGTTCTGGTTATTTCCTTCCAACATACACACTTGGTGGTGGTGGGGGGGGCGGTGAGGTGAAAAGAGAGCTAGAAGGGGGAAAAAAAAACCACCACCACCAACAAAACCCCACCACAGCAATACAAACTCTGACCCATGGTCCCAGGGAGGATATGAGGCCCTTGGTGGTGGGGATACATTATCTATAAAGTAGGCCTGGTGGGCTCTTGCGCCCCGAAACTCTGAAACTGTTCAGAGAATCAAAGCTGGCTTGAGGTTTGAGATGGGTAAATTCCTTCCCAGCCCCCACTCTGGCTGGCTCGACTGCCGGAGGGAGCACATTTCCCTCTGCTCTGCAGCGCCCCCATGGGGCTAAGAGTGGAGTAGCAAAGAGAACACAAGATGGACTGTGTGTGTGTGTGTGTGTGTGTGTGTGTGTGTGTGTGTGTGTGTGTCTGTGTGTGTCTGTGTGTCTGTGTATATTTAAGGTTTGGTGGTAAGACCCAGGGGATGAGACACACGGTCACTTTGACAAGAAAAATAACCAAAAACTCCGTAAAAGCAATTCTAACTATAGGACCAATAATACAACAAAACCATACAATTCCCATTCCAAACTAAGTCGCAGCTGAGAAACCTGAAATCCTTAGTGCTAGGAAAAAGGTAGTAATCAGACACAAAGAAAAATCACTTCAGCAAAATCAGGGTGTCATTTTTGGTCCATGGGATTTACTTAATACTCTAAAATGAGAGGGAAGGGGATTTAAATACAAAAACCAAAAGCAGCTTCCCGGCAGCGTGGATCCATTTGATAAAGTTATGTGTCTTTGGAAGTAAAATGTTCATTTCTACAACAGAGATAGGATTAGGCCTATGTATATTCCTCAAAATTCCTTCACAAGGCAGGCTTTTCCGCCGAGACTGCAGTAATCCATCTGCCAATACGTATTAAAATATTCAGATTTCTCAGGGACAGACAACGGATTTTTGTAAGTTCCAACTCCCGTGGAAAACAATCAGCTCCTTTGGACTCCCCCATTTCTAAAACATGTGACATCACCTTTTGAAGTGGTAGTGTTACCCCAACAACAGCATAGCTGGGACTTCTTATAAGACTGTTCAGGGGACGGAGATCCTCTGTACCCCAGCAACCACCGGTCTTTCAGAGATCTGCTCACATCTCTATTTTAAAGCCCACATTTAGGGCTTGTGGTCCACAGATATTCACTAAAAATTAATATGTGGAGAAATTTTACAGAACTCTTCTGTGATTTAACTAGCCACTTGGAGGACTTTTCATAGCTAAAGCCCAGAACAGCCTGACCTTTGAAAGCTTCTTTTGCTCCAAACACTTTGGGTTAACTCTGATTCTTAGGGAATCTGAATATTATTTTGCCCACACCCTTCTTGCAAGAGACAGACATAGAAGAAACAAGAGTCTCCCTTATCCAGGAATGAGTAGGAGGGCAAAACCCCAACCAACATTTAAACAGGGAAGCTGGCTGCTATGAACAAACCAACCAGGGCCCACAGTGAAAGGATTCTGCCCTGCATTTGCCTTTTAAAATAAGGGAAGACAGATTTCCCCTTCTTCCTCCTCCTCCTCTCAGAGGTGAGGGGCAGAGAGGCCCCGGCTGAGATTCTGTGCAGTGCGCCTAGTTGTAGCACAGCCTGCACTCAATACACACCGTCTCCGTGATCCTGGCAGCCAGGCCTTTAGAATTCCCTCAGGCTGATCCCTTCAACACATACTGAAGAGATTTTTTTTTCTCCCACAACGACCTTGAAAGGAACCCATGGGGTTTAAAAAAAAAAAAAAAAGAAGAAGAAGGAAAAATATTCAAGACCTTAAGAAAAAGTAAAACACAAACATGCATTTGGCTTCCCAGAATTTTGTAGCGGACAAGCGGACACGTACCCCCCACACGCATTTCTAGCATCAAAAATTTTCCTAAGAGTCAACAGTAACAGAAAGAGTAAACCCACCACTTGCTGTCCTGGAAAGAACCAGACCAAAACAAAACAAATCCTTTTACATCTCTTTCAAGTGCAGGAAAGCCTTCCTTCAGTAAAAGTCCCAGAGGAAAAGGAAACTGCACCAAGGGCGGTGTGTGGGGGGGGATGGGGGTGGGGGGTGGAGGTTGGGGTGTCATATGTGGCTAAAATTTTAAGCTTCTGTCAGTGGCGTAAGGATTGAAATTATCCACCTTTTAAATCCCTGAGCAATTCAAAAGGGAAAGAAAAGAACACAGGCAGTAAAACCAACGAATGACAGTTCCTACGATTTACATAACACCACAAACTTGGAAAAGGCAGAAATCAGAAGAAAAAAAAAAAAAACCTAAATCATCAAAATACAACAAGGAGTATTCCCAAGCCACCACCCTAAAAGGAACCCCCCCTCCCGCCTCCAACACACTTTGTCCCAAATAAAAAGAAAACAAATGAACCCACCGAAAACTGCTTGGCAAATTTTTTTTTTTCTCGTGGTGCCTAATACGCTAGCTGGAAGGAGCTGTGGCATTTACTGTTTTCTCTCTCGCTCGCCTTTCTAAAACCTGCCTCTAGCATGCCTGTCCCAACGCCTCAAACCTCTCGCTCCCCTTTT
>CAJQZJ010033514.1:1036836-1098803 GCA_907164525.1 Lophiomys imhausi | reverse complement strand
AAAAAAAGAGGACGAACTCGCCCCAGACCCCGGGAAAGCGGAGCGCACTCCCCCTTCTCATGTCACCCAGGAGCCAATTAGTTCTCAGAATTCCAGAGGCCGAGCTCTGCTCCGGCGAAGACGCCGACGTCACGGAGGAGGAGCCCACGTGACGGCGGCGGAGCGGGCCGGTCCATCGGCGGCCCGGGGACGGGGAGGGTCGCCGCCGAGCCGCGGGCGCCCGTCGTGGGACCCCGCCGGTGTTCGGGGCGGAGGCGCTGCGGGGAGCCCGAGGTGCACCGGACCGCGGCCAGCGGCGCCGCTCCGAGCCCGTCTGCCGGCCGAGAGAGCCCCGCGTCGCCCGCCGCCGCCGCCGAGTCCTCCCCTGCCGCGGGGCGATGGTAGAGCCCGCAGCTCAAATTCCGAGAATTGAGCTCTGTTGATTCTTAGAACTGGGGTTCTTAGAAGTGGTGATGCAAGAAGTTTCTAGGAAAGGCCGGACACCAGGTGATTATTGCTGTTGCTGCCGCCGCCGCTGCCGCCGCTGCCGCCGCCGCCGCCTGCTCATGATCATTATTTTACCTTTTAATTCTTCTTCTTTTTTTTTCCGCTTTTGCCAAATGCTTTGGCTCCCAAGTTTCCTATGTGTATCTATTGATATGAATGTATCTGCTTATTGATTCTAGCTGTCAGGTGTTAAAAATAAATGCCGGAGATCAGCCCCATGTCTCTCCCATTGTAGGATCTAGCTTTACGCATACGTATTCTTCTTTTTTTCTTTCTTTTTTTTTTTTTTTTTTTTTTGCTGTCTTGGAGCGCGTCGGCCACCTCGGGGGAGGCTGTGCCGCCCGGCCCGGTGTTGTTTCGGTGTTTCGGAGACGCAGGGGCGCGGGGCGGCGGGCGCGGGGCTGCGCGGCCTGGGGAGGACGGACCGCGGCGGCCCCGCCGGCTTCGCGCGGCTTGGCTGGCTTGCTTTCTCTGCTCGCTTGCAAACTGCCTCTTCCCCGCCGCTGCCTCCCTCCCCGCTCAGTTCTCCCGGTTGCCCGCGTTGGCCGCTGGCCACCGGCCCCGGCCCCTGCACAGTCCCTGCCTTGCACCCGAGCCGGGAGTCGGCGCGGGGAATGCAAGCCGACTCCTCGGGCTGGTTGTTTTTATTTTTCCGTTTTCTTTTTGGCCATAAAGCCAGATGAAGTATCGTGTCTGCAGTTTCCTTTGAGAGCCGTGATCTTCCCAAGGAGAGACAGAGTGTTTTGGGGGAGGCTTCGCTTGCACCGGGGGTGGGGGGTTAGGGGGCGGGGGGATGTTGAGTACTTTGAAAATTATTCTTTCTTGGTTGGAGTCGAGGCAGTCGAGAACCCGGGTGCGCTCGGTCTGCCCTGCCCGAGGAAGGAGGCTTGAAGGCGGGACAGGGATTGGGGGTGGGGGGAGCGGTAGAGAGGTGCGCGTTCTTTTCTTTTTTCTTTTTCTCTTTTTCTTTTTCTGTTTTTGTTTTTGTTTTTGCACCTGCGGGGCTTTCAGCGTGCGGGACCCGGGGGGGATCTTGGCCAGCCAGCCCAGAGCTCCGGGAAGGTGGCGGGATTTCTGACGGCCGCGGTGTTTGTATTTTGGGTGCTGCGTGACTGTTGGCTCTCAGCGGTAGTTCCCTCCCTTTCCTAAATTTAATTTCATTCCCCCCCCCCACCCACTTGGTGCAAGCTGTGTAAAAAGGCAGCTATGGGCCTTTGTATAACGGACGGCCAGGCTTCAGATTCCCAAGGTCCCTATTTTGGATGAAGGAAGAAAAAGAGAGTCCCAGCTCGCTTTCCTGATGTGCAAGACCAGAGAGGGAAGAAGGGACACTTTGTGACTCTGGGTGGGGGACCCCGGACAGTAGGAGCAGGTGCGAAAGGGAGATCTTTGTCAGTGATTTTGCAAAAACAGATTGTGAGGTTGGTTGGATTTGCAACCTGTGGCTCTCCTCGAGGGAGTAGGAATGGGGAAAAGCGGCGGCGGCGGCCCGGAGCGGGAGTGGGTTGGGAGTTGGAACCTAGGAAATCGGCTGCCTAGGGGGGCACAGGGAGCTGGAGGCCACCCTGCCGGAAAGAGTGAACGTTAAATGTCTTGAGAACTGCGGGGTTGCGTTGCCTGTATAATACCGTGTTATTGGAACCCTGGAGAGAAATGGAACGAGTGTGGCAAAAATGAGTTTTAAAACTCCCCATGAAAAACAACAGCACCAAGCAACGTTCTTTTTTTTTAAGAGTAAAATAAATAACCTCTGTGTTGTGCTCCCTCCCGTAGAGATTTAGTTTTGGTGTAAGGAATAGTGAGGAATGACCTCAAACCCGGCGCTAGAAGTCCAGAGCTATTACAGGGTCCCTGACTACAGTTCAGACAAGCATCGCACCCCACCCCCTAAAAAGTGATTTTAGCTTTGTCTTGCCCCCCCAAATACTGTATAGTTCCCAGGAGAAAAATATTGCAACACCAGTGGGTGCATTATTAGCCATAAAAAAAGAAAGGAGGGGAGAATGGGGGACCAAGAGAGGGATCCTCCGAAAAGACTGTTTAGAAATACAGTTTGTGGCTCTGGGCTATGCCGCTGGCTTCCTCTGCAGTTCTCTGGTTTCCCTTTTTCTTTGCGAGGTGTGTGTGTGTGTGTGTGTGTGTGTGTGTGTGTGTGTGTCTTAAAATTTTTTTTTTTAAATAGAGGAGGGGGCAGTGGGTCCATCCAGAGACAGGTATCTGTTTTGCTCACTACTTACTACCAAGAGCCTTTGGTACTTTATCAGGACCTAGTAAAGCCTGCAGACCAAGTTGAAATTCAGCTGGCCCTAGTCCACACGCTATTCCTGGAGGTAGCAAACATGAGCTCAAAGGAGTGAGGTGAAATCAGATTCTTCTTTATGTACCGGTTTTAATAAAAGAAGGAAAGATATTTGTCCCTGGGGGGGAGAGAAAATGGTGAGAAAACACCAGGAGATGGACATTTCTGTTGCTAAAATGATTGCAGTTGAATCCTGGGGCCAAAATAGAAACCTGTAGATGGACAGCCCCCCCCCCCCCCCTTTAAAAATAGAAGTTTCCAGTATCCTATTTGGAAGAATTTCTTTTCTAATACTTTCAGGCATTGGGTGATTTTTTTTTAAAGGATCTGTTGGTAGTGACAATAAGGCTAGATGCTGTCTGTTCATGACAACTAAGTAACTTGAGGAAAGAGACAGCCAGGAAAAACGGGTATTCGCTAATTACTTTGGGCCTTTTCCTCAGTTTTGAAGGGTTTACAGGAGTGTTTTCTTGAAAAGACTTGATTTATTCTGGGCTTGGTGGTCAGGAATGGCATGCTAAATTTCTAAGTTGTCGTTTGCTGAGCCCCAAGGAGTCCCAGTTATGGGTTGAGTAAACGCCAAAGACTAGATGTCAGAATCCTTCCCTCTGTCCCCTGCTGGGGACATCCCACTCGGTTGTGAAAAAAAAAAAAACAAAAAACTTAAGTTTCAGGGGAGGTAGTGCGGCAGCGCCACCCCCTGGTGGGTGAAACTATTGATAAAAGTCATATATTTGAAAAATAATTGTGAAATGACCGTAATGAGGCATGTTGTCACCCCACCCCCACCCGAGAGATTTTTCCAGAGGGGGGGGGAAATTTGAGAGATGGAACTTTAAGATCAATACTTTGCAATTATCTCTCGAATAGGATGGAAACACACTGTTTTCCAAACGAGCCATGCATGCTGTCATAATAGGCGATGTCCTTTCTGTAATTTAAGGGACACACTGGCAGGAATGGGGGTGTGGGGTGGGATGCAGTGGTGGCTCTTAGCGGCGACTTCCCTGCGTTGATGTAGCTCTTTCCCCTCCAGACTTGACTTCAGGCGCCCGCAGTCGGTGGACGGTCTGACTCTTCTGTCTGAGATAAGGAGAAGTGTTTTGGTGTAAAGAACCGTAGGACTGAAAGTGCTGTAGTTTCCCCGGGGGCTGTGGTGGCATGTGTCGAGGGGATGGGGGAGAGGTTTGGTGGACCGCAGGGAGCAGCGGCAGGCTAGGCTGAAATGAAGGCTTCCCAGTGCGACGACGCAAAGTAGCTGGGCGCGTGCCGGTGTCCTACACTGCGCAACAAGTGCCCCCCCCCCCGCAAAGATACAGCTCTGCTCACTGGCCCTGCTGGCCGCCTTCTTTTCTCTCCTCCCAAACCCCCCTTCCCCGTTCCAGATCAGGAGCACTCCTGAAGACCATACTCGGTTCGGTTCCGCACCGCAGCTTTGTTCAGTGGGCGAAGGTCTTACCTCTGGTCCCCCCCTTCCTGGGGACGGATCGTGAGGTTGATTATTCGCGGCTTTTGCTTTCCTACCCCGCTCTCTCCCCTTCTTTCCGTCCCTCTCTCCCCTTTTGCAAGAACCTCTCTTAATATTTTCAGGTGTCATTCTTTTTTGGAAGCAAGTACAGGCAGCTTTGAGGAGGGGAGGAAGGGAACAAATAACCAAACAGTGCACAAACGCAGCTCTTGAAACCATACGGTCTTAGCTAGAGGCATGAGGATCGGAAGAACGGAATTACATCTGTTCAACTAAATGTTTTCCGACTTCAGTTTTGGGAGCAACTCCCCGACCCCCCACCCTCACCCGCAAGAGACAGACCCCAAAACGCTCTGGTGAGGGGTACCGGGTGTAGAATCTGGCTATGGTAACAGGGTGATTCTTGAACGGACTGACTCCGCCACCTAGTGGTTGGTCACGATCAAGGTTCCCGCCCTGGAGCCGTGGTCTCCGGATCCTGATCAGATGCCAGGACTGACCGGAAGGGTATCCTCCAATGAGGATGGCATCCGACCTCCCAAAGTTTTGACAAGACAGATGAGAATCATATGCTCACGCCGTCCACGTCCACAATCTCTCAGCCACTATTATCAATCTCAAGTAAGAAACTATTTTCTTTGAGGCCATCTGCGGCCCCCCCCACAGAGAAAGTTGGTAGCAAAGGATGACACCCAAAGTCTCAGGAGCTTTAAGACTTAAACTTCTTCGTTGCAATAGTGGAATCAGGCCTCACAGTAAGTTTCTGAATTCCAAAGAGTTCAAGGGAGTTTATCTCAGTTCATCTCAGTCGGGGACTGTAGTTTAGCCTTAGGTCACTGGAGTCCCCAGGGCACATTGGAAACGAGTTCCCTACCAGTCTTAGCTTAAGGGTTTTGGCAAAAGACGTGCTGAGGGGGTGGAGGCATCCCAAAGCTGTGGTGCATGCTTGTACTAAGAGTTGGGTGGCCAGGGACTTCTAACTTAGTCTGATTGAGGATGTGCACCAGCTGTCTGTCTGTAAGCTTGAACTCCGGACACTCTTTCTACCCAGTTTACTTGGTGGCCTGGGGAGAAACCATCAGGTGTGTGTGTGTGTGTGTGTGTGTGTGTGTATGTGCGCGTGCGCGCGCGCGTGCGCGTGTGTAGGGACTGTGAATAAATAGGGTTTTATTCTTTAAGAATTTGTGCCCCATCTCCTCCGTAAAAGTTTTCTTTCTCAAAGCTCTTAGCTGGGATGGCCCGCATGCATTGACGCGCTGGCGGCCTCTAGCGGCGTCCTGCGTCCTCACCGCAGAGCCACAGCTGTCTTTCCCCCCTCACCCCACCCCATCCCCACCCCCCGGGGCCGGGAGGAATCCAGTTCAGCCTCTGTCGCTGCGGGAGTTGTCCCAGGCCGCGGCGGAGAAATGCTCCTCTGTTCGGGTTGGAAACGAATCTGGGGACGTGTCTGAAGCGCGGTCAAGTTTGACTCATCGCTTTCCAAGGACAGTTAGTGCCTTCCATCTTCATTAACGTGAAATAAAGACCTTGGCTGACTTCTGTCTAGATCGAATTTTAAAAGGCATTGTTTGCTCGGGGCGACCATGCCTCTTTCTCCTGCCACACAGTGCTCCACCCACCCCAGTGCGGATCCCAGTCCAGTCAAGATGGGGGAAGAGATCTCTTCCAAGGGACATGGTTTGCTGGCATTGTCGGCAGGCCTTCTGGAGGCTGTCTTGGCCTAGGCTTATGGGAAACGTCCCTTCAGCTCTTCATGATAAAACACATCCTTTTATTTTATTGCATTTCCTCGAAGCTTGCAGGCTTGCTGCTAAGCTCTTGCTTCAAGAGCTCTGAGGCTGGACACATAACAGAAATGAAAAGTCAGGACATAAAGTCCTCCGGTTAGCTCACGCTGCTGCGGAGGTCATCATACTGCCAATTTCCCTTCTTATCTTTGGTATCATCCCCGCCCAGAGGCAAGAGCACCACTATTCTCCTTCCCTACCTCCAGAACAGAAGCAACATTTTGATTCTACCCGTTGTCGCCAGAACAGGATAGCTAGACTGGAGCACCCTGTTAGGAAAGAGCGCTCCTGCTGGAGCCCAGAGGCATGTTTCAATGCGTCACCACCACCCCTTCGTGTACCTCCCCCCCCCCACTTCAAACTCCTTGTCCCTAGACAGTGATTTACACTTTAAGAATTCTCTTTAGATTTTTTAGTGCGCTATTGGAGTTATTAGATTACCAATAATCCAACCACCATCCTGGATAGAGAGTGGAAAGGCGTTCTCCAAATCCAAACACTGGCCAAACTAGGTCAATGGGAAAGAGGGGCGGGGCGAGGAGCCGGCTGCAGTTTCAAGCCTTGATGGAGGGCTCTCTCTAGCGTTAGTCAGAGGTAAATACACCATTACGTTTGCGCTTCCAGTAAGTGCGAACGGTGACTCCTAGATATTCATCCTTGTCCCATATAAAATTCCCTTTGTCACCGTTAGTCCATGGCGAGGGACGAGCAAACCACAAAACAGGATCTTAAGACCAGAGAGACCCCGTCTCTGGGGTGCGAGCCTGATTCCGCCTCCGCCACGGAAAGGTGGTGAGGTGCAGCGTTGCTACCCTGTTACTTTAAGGGCTGGACAGAGGTTGTGGAGACACCGTCCCAAAGGCGCAAGATAACCGAGAGCAATTGGGGATGGCCACAGGGAGTTCATTTCTGGGAAAGCGGGGCAACCCAGCCGTGTGTCAGAGCTTGCATTGGGGTGGGCTCTGTTACCTCGTCTCTATGGTTTCAGGAAAATAAGATACTGAAATTCCGATACTGAAATCTGGCTTCAGCCTGGTAGCTCCCGGCTCTGAAGAAGGCTGGGCGGAAACCTTCCCTTTCTTGCCAGCGTAGGCGGAAGGGGCTTTCAGTTTAGTTTTCTTCCAGGTTTCTTTCCTTTTCTTCTCCCTTCCCCCCACCCCAATTCGGCCAGGTCTCTCGAAGGGTGGACACCTTTAGTCCTGGGGACTCCGTCTTTTCTGACCTTAACTTCTTATCTACCCAATCCCTTCTAAAGCAAGGAAGGAGACAGCAAGCGAGAAGACAAAAAAAAAAAAAAAAAAAAAAAGAAAGCCCAAGAAAAAACATCAAGAGCCTAAAGACAAACAACAACAAAACAAAAGCAAAGGAACCCCAGCGCACGTAGTTGCCCGAATGGGGCAAGCTGGAAATCATGAAGTGAACCTCGGAATGTCTGTCTCCAGATTCCTGGGCTCCGCTCTCGGCGGCTTTTTTTGCCGGGAGCCTGGAGACAGACAGTCCAGAGGTTCACTTCATTCCGGGTAGACTCGGGCCTGGAACCTAGAACCCGTGTGGACGGCGGATTTAGGGTAGAGGGTTCTCTTTCCCCTGCCAGCGCTACGAAGCCAGCGATCCGGGGCTGGGCTGTCAGGCCCTGGCTTCCTGGAAAGTTACTTCTCGTTGGAGCCGGCGCTGGGCAGGAGTGTTCTGTGAAATCCTCAGAGCTGAGATCGACTACGTTCCGGGAATGAGAGGGCTGAGCCATTCCCCTCGTGGCCCCCTGCTTAGACAGAGTAACAGGGAAAAAAAAAAAGTACACACACACACAATACTAGCTACTGATGTGCACGAAAACATTTATTTGAATGTAACCAAATTAAGGGCTATTACAATCCTACCACCCGGCCCCGGCCGCACCTTCCCGGGCTTCGAGGCGGATGGGCAGCGGCCCCAGCCGATCGCCAGGGGATGGGCGGTCCCTGGAAGACAGGTACAGCTAGGTGCGGTGGTGATCCAGTCTGCTCAGGCTTGCCCGGCGGCGGGACTGGGGTTTGTGCTGGTGTGTGTGAGCAGGCTAGGGCGGCTGCCACCCCCACCCTCCCCAAAGGGAAGGGAAAGGATGGAGTCTTTCGCAGTGGCTCTTGTGCTCACTCTTCCCCTTGCCTCTCAGATCTCTCTGTCTCTGTGTCTCTCTCTCTCTGTCTCTCTATCTCTTCTGTTCTCAGTTCTGCTGTCTTCTTTGCCTGTTTTCTTTTCCCTTTCTCTCGTTCTCCCTTGACCCCCTCCCGTTGGAAGCTGGTTTAGTGGAAGGCTCCTCATTGAATGTACACCTCCAAAGCGCCCAGGGAGGGGTGCAGGGGAGGGTTAGTTTAATTCTTAGTTGGGGATTACTGCAACTGGACCCAGCCTTAGAGCAGGGATTCAGTTCTGGTTTGGTTCTCCTTGCTGGCCTGATTCTCCTTGGGGTTGTTTGCATAGAACTTTGTTGGAGAATGGTTTTGAGATCTTGGGCAAAGGCTTGTTTTGGGAGCCTCAGTTTCCCTCATAGTGAATCCTGGCAGTTATAAAGACAAGGTACAAAGGCGGGTGGGGAAGAACTGAGTGATTTGTAAGACAAGCTGAATGCTGGTGGGGCTTCTATGTCTGCATCGTCTGGAGGGAGGTGGTGTTCTTCTCGAACATTAGCCCCCACCCTGGGGAGTTGTGGAACCTGCTGAGACCAGTTGGCTGACAGAGAAGTAAATCCTTAGAGAGGAGTGACTCCTAGAACACGGGCTGCTGTTGTATGTGCATGTGCTTTGTAGAGGAGGACAGGCTTAAGGTAAAAAACCCAAGGCTGGTCTGACAGTGGACTTAGAAGGGCTGTCCTTTTTTGTTTGCTTGGGTCCTCATCTGGAGTGAGTCATTCCCACTTGTCATGGTGAAACAGCAAATCTGGGCTTTCTGTGGTTCCAAAAGTCTGTGACTGGAAATCCACAAGTGAGCTGGTGGTTGAAGCTCAGCCCAAGTATTCCAGAAGGGTTTGTGGATCTCTTCCATGGAGAAGCAGAAGTTAGTAAATAAACTTCACGTGTCTTCAGCATTTATTTTCAAAAGAGACAGTCATTGAACTTGGGTGAGGACCAAGTGAAATCTTTTTATTCGTTCTTAATTAGGAAGGGCTTAGGAAGAAATGGGTTTTTTCCTCTTTTTCTGTCCTCTCTCTAACCCCATTTCCTACCCCAGACCCAATCACTCACATGCACGTATTAACCTTGAAGCTGATGTCATTGAGTGAACCTGGGACCACAGAGAAATATCTGGGTGGTTGGTTACAGGCTCAAGGAAATCTCACATTTTAGGGTGCTCATTTGATAAGGCTCAGCATGGAATGGGGCAAGGTTTGTGTGGGGGAAGGAGCTTAAAAGTGAGATTCACCCACCTCAGGGTGCTGCTGTCCTGCCTGTTCTACAGCACGTAGGCTGACTTGGAAAGAGGACAGGAATCTGGGCCAGAAGACCTAGGGCCAGGCCATCAACTCTCTACGTGGCCCAACATAACCTCACTGGCCTTAGGCCCCTTTACCCGGAAAGCAACTCCGAAGGGCTGTGCTTTTGAAACCACAGGACAGAGTTCCAATGTATTATTGTTCTGCTTTGAAGCCCACGTTTGATCAATAAGGAAAGTCTTGCACCTGTCCTTTTAATAATTTTTGTTTTAGAGAAACCAATTTGGAGAGAGTACCAATTTCATTAAATCTCTTGAAGGCTCCCTGGCCAGTTCTCAGATAACCCCCACAAGAAAGTTAAATCTTTCACCAGCCGGGAGAAGCTCAAACTTGGAAGCCATGGTCAATCCTTTCTCTAGTTTTAGACATGGAAACAGGGAGAGGGGAAACTTTGAAAAGGAGAGCAAAGATACTCAAGGAATGCATAAACACGGTGTCTTGGGTTTTGTTCTGGAGAGTTGGTATTCAGTCTAAAGCGTTCCAGAGAATCAGGAAATACTGCCTGGCTGTTTGTCCTGAACAAGTCATTTGAACCCTGAGTCTCAATTTCATCACCAGTGAAATAAGGATAAAGATATTGGCCCTATCAGCCTTGTGGAATCATTCTAAGACTTGAAAGATAATATTTTTAGCAAGGGTTTGAATAGCATCCAGTGTTTTTAGGTCCCTGAAGAATCGTTATCATTAATATTGAAAGAACTACTTTTTTTCTTTCCCATAAACTCAAATGGCATTTTGATGTGTATATATATGTGTGTGTGTGTGTGTGTGTGTGTGTGTGTGTGTGTATGGGAAAGGAAATATATGTATATAGGTATATGTAATTAGTGTATGCAGTGGTATTTCCAGAACTAAGGATAAGGCATTGTTACCAAATGGCTTTGAGTGCCTGTTGTTTCTATAAGAACAGAACTGGAATATGTTTGCTAGCTTGTGGGAAAACCGCACCAGCTGGCAGGCTGCAGCTATCAAAGCAAAGCTAACTACGTGTGTCCTAAAATAAGACTGGAGTGGACAATCTTACACTCATTTAGTCAATCTCTGTTTGCTCTCTTCTTTGCAGTTTTGAAGCAAAATTTTGGACTGTGAAGCAAGGCATTGGGTGAGTAAATCAAATTATCTGCTATAAAATTTGTAGATACATTATTTCTTTTGAATTTTACCCATGCATGTGTGTGTGTGTGTGTGTGTGTGTGTGTGTGTGTGTGTGTGTGGTTTGCCCTTTCCCTTGATGATCAAAGCATAATGAATTCTCTCCATACAGATCTCAGCTCTCACTCCTCTGACCCTACGCCAACTGACTTAATACCATTGTATGGTATTATTCATTCATAGCCTTATTTATTCGTAGTTCAGGCTAACCTGGTTGCCTACTCTGCCAGCATTATACTAGTGATAAGTGCTGAAACTATTGAACAAAAAACTCATGAATAATGAAATGACATAACTGATAAAAATAACTGCACTTTAAAAAAAAATAAAAAGAACCTATTATGGTCTAGGCACCACATATTTATAATTTTTAAAAACCACACAGGTATTGCTCTTCCCATTTTGGAAAACCAAAGCCCAGAAACAGTCACAGCATGCTCCAAGTAACAGAAAGGTGAAAGACAGAGCTAGCTGGGTAACTCTCCAAGAGTGGCTTTCTCCATTGCAAAATACTCACTGTCTCTCAATGCTTGGCAGAGTCTTTAGTGTGTGGAAAAACACTTCACAAACAGTCCTTCCCTTCCCCTTTCCCCTAAAGAGCTTTCTACCCTAGCTTTTATTCTCCCCATTTGACAGCTATGAAAAGTAATGTCCAGAGATAAGCTATGAATTCTCCACCAGATACCTGTGTTGCATTCTGTACCTTAGCAGGCTGAGCCGTCTGCTTGGTCCTCTTGGTAAGCAGGGAACAGGTTCTGAAGGACTAACAGGGGTTTTACCTTTTGTTCAGGTGCACACAACATGGCCTCACCAGCTGACAGCTGTATCCAGTTCACCCGCCATGCGAGTGATGTCCTCCTCAACCTTAATCGGCTCCGGAGTAGGGATATCTTGACTGACGTTGTCATCGTGGTGAGCCGTGAGCAGTTCAGAGCCCATAAGACGGTGCTCATGGCTTGCAGGTGAGTGGTTTCGGGGTGTAGGGTGACCTGACCTCATAAAAAGGGGTACTAGGATTGGCAGACAGCAAGATGAATTTTTAGGCCATTCTCTGTGTCTGAGATGACATACCCTTAGTCTCCAGATCTCAGCACATGGCCTGGTGTTGTAGACTCTTGGGAAACAATTGAATGAACACATATTTGGAAAAGTGTCAAATACTCTCAAAGACAAGATGGGTCTGAGGCCAACATAGAGTATTTTCAGCTAACCAGAGTGAAGATGAAATGCAAAACAGAGTTCCTAAGCAGTTTAACGGAGCTTTTTGCTTTTTATGCCCTAACGGTACTTTGTTTTTTTAAAAAAAAAATGTTTATGGGAGTTTCAAGATATGGTTACTCTGTGTTTAGCCCTGGTTGTCCCGGAACTCATTTTGTAGACCAGGCTGGCCTTGAGCTCATAGAGATCCACTTGCATCTGCTGCCCAAGTCCTGGGATTAAAGGCGTGTGCCACTATTGCCCTAAAAAATACTTCTTGAGATAGGGTTCAGTATAGACTAAGCTGGCCTTGAAGACATTAACTAGCCATGGCTGGTCTGAACTTCTGTTTCTCTCACCCCAAGTGCAGGGATTATAGGAATGAACTACCATTATTGACTACAATATTGTACTTAGTTTATACTATAACTGTGTTTCCATGGTTTAAGTATAGAGTTAGTAAACCAGCTAATTCTTGGTGTTTTCCCCCATTTCAAGTATTCCTAATATGACCACGTCAGATTAGGTCATTTCTGAGGTCTTTCCTCAACTCTGTGGTGGATGACGCTGCGTCTCCATTTTGTAGGTAATGAAAACAAGGCACAGGCCTGTGTGGTGATGCAGGGGTTTGTATTGCCATTAGAGAACTTAGCCAATGTCTAATAATAGCACTTAAAAAAATAATAATGTGAAAGCCTGGTGAGATGGCTTACTGGGTAAAAGGCACTGGCCACCAAGCCTGATGACCTCGGTTCAACCTCAAGATACACATGGTGGAAGAAGTGACTTTCACAAGTTGTCCTCTGACCTCCACTCTCACGCTGTAGCATATTTACACACACACACACACACACACACACACACACACACACACACACGAGAGAGAGAGAGAGAGAGAGAGAGAGAGAGAGAGTAAAAATCCACTAAAAATGTAAAATATGGAGAACAGGAATTTATAGAGATATAAAATAGTAGGTAGTGTTTAGTATTTACTGTGTGCCAAGGATCAGTCTACACCCATAACACTTTTCATTCTTGCCACAACCCTATTAAGTGGGTACACAAATATCCCCTTATTTAGCAGATAAGGAAACCAAGGTACAGAGAAGTTAAGGATATTAGCCGCTGTTGAAGAGCTGCTGACTGGGGAAGGCCTGGCTCACTTCTGTCAACCCACGCAGAATGAGTAGAGTTGAGATGACAGTCTAGTTTAGAGTTAGTTTTAACGATAGACTACGTGGCCTGAAGGCATGGCTTAGGATCGGACTTGAATGTTGTAGGAATAATTGACCTTCTGGTAATCTGTGGGTTTCGACCAAGGCAGCGGAGTATAAATATGAATATATCTTTGTCCCCCATGCCCAACTCGCTCCTCGGGCTGTAGACTTTTTAAAATAAGGCTATTGTGATAAAGCAAGCAGAATACTCATACCAAACTAAGAATAGTGACGACAGATGGATGCTAAGTTAGACAAAAGGAAAATAGTACTGTGGTTCCAAGAGTATCTCCCATACTCTGCTGTCTCAGTTTCCCCATTTGTAAAGGTGGAACATGATGCTACATATCTTACAGGAGTAGGGAGAATGAAGGTTAGTGTAAACATACAAAAATGCTTAAGGAATTCCTGGCATCTGATAGGATTTCCACAAGTGGATGTTGCTCTTAAGTGAGGTGGAGCTTTGGGATCTAGGATCTGGGAAGGCAAGACACACAGATACTCTGTGACC
The DNA here is from genome assembly GCA_907164525.1 of Lophiomys imhausi. Classification (NCBI taxonomy): domain Eukaryota; kingdom Metazoa; phylum Chordata; class Mammalia; order Rodentia; family Muridae; genus Lophiomys; species Lophiomys imhausi. The sequence goes on along the minus strand of CAJQZJ010033514.1, from coordinate 1,085,220 downwards.
CACTACAGTGGCCCCTTCTCGTTTTACAGCGGCCTGTTCTACAGCATCTTCACGGACCAGCTGAAATGCAACCTTAGCGTAATCAATCTGGATCCTGAGATCAACCCTGAGGGGTTTTGCATTCTCTTGGACTTCATGTACACATCTAGGCTCAACCTTCGGGAAGGCAACATCATGGCCGTGATGGCTACGGCCATGTACCTACAGATGGAGCACGTTGTGGACACATGCAGGAAGTTCATCAAGGCGAGGTGAGCTGCCACCTAGGTAGAAGCTGTGGATGCGGAAAGGATAGTTCCAGATCCAAAATCTGGCACGCTGTGATAGCCTCCGTGACATGTTGTATTGTACCTCCCGTTCTATAAGTTCTGCACATCTGTCCCCGTTATTCATCCACCCTATTTGCTTTTAGTATCTTTGTTCCCACTCGCCCTGCAAGGTCAAAACTGGATGCCTTTTCCATGGACGTTTTCCTGGCTTCCTCAGCTCATGTGTGTTTGGCAGGTGGTATTCTGCTTTTCCTTCCGACCTTCCTCCCCTTACCAGTTGCCTGCGCAGGTTAGCTCTCCTTTAGACTTCTCCTTTAGCTCTATACATATGTGCCTTGGTTCCCTAGCAATGCACATTACCAGTTGCCTGCGCAGGTTAGCTCTCCTTTAGACTTCTCCTTTAGCTCTATACATATGTGCCTTGGTTCCCTAGCAGTGCACAGGCTGCTTGTGTTTACGGAGCTGCTGCTTTGTCCGTTATGTACCTCGTGCTCCTTTCTGGGAGGACGTTTAATGAACAGAGTCGAGTCTAACACTCACCCAAGGGGTAGGAGGCTTGAACATTATCAGAAGGCAAGGACCCTGGGAGTCAAGGAAGTGGAGAGCCACGGTAAATGGAGCAGCTACTTAAGACTTATCTTCTTCACAACCACATGACTCAGCAGCTTTAGGATCGCTACCTCCTTTCTTAACAGAAGGGATTTCGAGTCTGTACTTGACCACTTCCAGGGACTAAGATAAGAACTCACATTTTCAGAGCCTTACCGTCCACCTCGGGCAGTTGGAAAGTCCCTCCTCGCAGCCTCTTCTAATCTGGCTCCGAGAGCCCCTTCACTGTCTGGTGCTAGCTCTGTTAGTGGAGATCATGTTGAGCTGTTCTACTTTTTCCACCCACAGAAGTCCCTTTAAGTATTTGCAGCCAATGTTTTTCTCTCCAGTGGGTGATAATGGCAGCAAGTTCATCATTACCATCACTTGGGAGTACTTTATACAGGCCAGGCCTTGCACTCAGAACGCTTAAGCAACTTGCTCCAGGTCAGGGCTGGGTTTGCAATTCAGGCCAGGCTGCTCCAGAGCCAGGGCTTCTGCTGACCCTCCTTCATCAGCCTCCCTGAAAATCTGTTGAACAGACGGAGCAAGCCTAACTTGATATATGCTCTGAGCGTATATAGTACCAACGTTGTGCCCATTGTCCCCTCCTTGTCGTCATGTATATAAAATGGACTGCTTTTCCTTGCAGGATTTTTGAATGTGTGAAATGATATAAGGGGTTGAAAAGATTTAAGTAACCCATATAATTCTGCGTCATCAGAAGACTCATAGATCCCAAGACATGTGTACACATGTGCCTCACATTTGGGAGACTATGCCCAATCAGACACAGGTTATATGAGGTGCTCATCTTCCTCGGTTTCCCCAACTATAGCCTGGATTGCTAGACTTCTGGGTATAAATGCCCTATAATTGTGCTTCCTTACTCCAGAGACACATCTATGGCTAGCTGACTCAAGCACAGATGGGGTTATATAACAGTGTTATTGGAAGGTTATCTGTTTAACAGTTCTAATTTTGGGTCTTTTTTTTTTTAAATCCCCAACAGTGAAGCAGAAATGGTCCCCGCGCTTAAGCCTCCCCGTGAAGAGTTCCTGAACAGCCGCCTGCTGATGCCCCATGACATCATGGCCTATCGAGGCCGTGAGGTTGTGGAGAACAATCTGCCACTAAGAAACACCCCTGGGTGTGAGAGCAGAGCTTTTGCCCCTAGCCTGTACAATGGCCTGTCAACACCACCAGCCTCGTATCCTATGTACAGCCATCACCCGCTCAGCAGCTTCCTCTTCTCTGATGAGGACCTCCGGGATACTGCCCCCCGCATGCCTGTGGCCAACCCTTTTCCCAAGGAGCGGGCCCTCCCCTGTGACAGTGCCAGGCCAGTCCCCAGTGAGTATAGCAGGCCAGCCATGGAGGTGTCCCCCAGCTTGTGCCACAGCAGCATCTACTCACCCAAGGAGGCAATCCCACAGGAGGCACGGAGTGACATGCACTACAGTGTGGCTGAGGGCCACAAACCTGCTGCTCCTTCAGCCCGGAATGCCCCATACTTCCCCTGTGACAAAGCCAGCAAAGAAGAAGAGAGACCCTCTTCAGAGGATGAGATTGCCCTGCACTTCGAGCCCCCCAATGCACCCTTGAACCGGAAGGGTCTGGTTAGTCCCCAGAGTCCCCAGAAATCCGACTGCCAGCCCAACTCACCCACGGAGTCCTGCAGCAGCAAGAACGCCTGCATCCTTCAGGCCTCTGGCTCCCCTCCAGCCAAGAGCCCCACCGACCCGAAAGCCTGCAACTGGAAGAAATACAAGTTCATCGTGCTCAACAGCCTCAATCAGAGTGCCAAACCAGAGGGCTCTGAGCAGGCAGAGCTGGGTCGCCTCTCCCCTCGAGCCTACCCTGCCCCGCCTGCCTGCCAGCCGCCTATGGAGCCTGCGAACCTTGATCTCCAGTCTCCAACCAAACTCAGTGCCAGTGGGGAGGACTCTACCATCCCCCAAGCCAGCCGGCTCAATAACATCGTTAACAGGTGATTTCAGAGGCCCTGTGGGTCTAAGGTCAGGGGCTCCTGAGCACAGTTCTGGGGCATCTTAGCCTCTGATGGATACAGAGAGAGTGAAGGGCTGTGTTGTTTTCTGTCTGAAATGCTGGGGGGCATTAGTACCAGAGTGAGTCAGCCTGAGTCAGGATGGATATCCCACTTGAATTTGTATTTTTGTTTCGTTGTGATTTGTTTTTCATAGCAAGAGAGAACATTCCCTTGTGTGGGAGAAAAGCATTCCACAGATCCCAAAGGCACTTCCTGTGGTCTTGGTGGAGCAGGGAACCCCTCTTTTTGACTGAGAGAGGCTGTGGGCTGCAGACCTAAGGAGAGAAGCAACTGGATCCAGTAGTGGAAGTTGGGTCCTTGCTGACTCTGGAGTGCTTGAGGAGGGGGCTCTGAGACTTAGAACTGCACAAGGCAATTCTAGTCTCTGGGCTTGCCTGAGCACACACAGAGCGGTTAGCATGGACACCATGGGGACTGCTCTTCCCAGATGGGTGCTGAGGTGCCTTGTTTTCTGTCCACAGGTCCCTGACAGGCTCCCCCCGAAGCAGCAGCGAGAGCCACTCTCCACTCTATATGCACCCCCCAAAGTGCACGTCCTGTGGCTCTCAGTCTCCACAGCATACAGAGATGTGCCTCCACACGGCTGGCCCCACGTTCCCGGAGGAGATGGGAGAGACCCAGTCAGAGTACTCGGATTCTAGCTGTGGTGAGTCCCTCTCAAAGCCCTGGAGAAGGGAGGCCACTCTGCCCCTTGAGATTCATGTTTCCATTTTATTTGTGTTGCTGTCTCTGAGGACAGGACCCAGATTAGAAGTCCAGTCTGTTGGTACTCACCATTACCAGCAATAGTTACCCTCCCTCCCTCCCTCCCTTCCTTCCTTCCTTCCTTCCCATGAACGAACTGGGCTGATTCAGGCAAACCATCAGGTGTAGTTGTTAAGCTGGGGTAACTGAAGTGGCTGAGCAGTCTTCAGCTTTGTCCTGGCATGGGTGACCTGCAGGGCTGCTGGAACCCCCTGAGCTTTCCCAGCCTGTCTGTCCCAAAACTATTGTACTGACCTGGGTACATGATAGCATTTGCTGGTAGGCCGCAGATTCCTGTGGAGAAACATCTGGCTTTATTCATCCCTGTGTCTTTCCGGGGCCTTAGTTGGTCCCTAGCATGCATGGTTGGAGGTACTCAGAAAACATTTGCTGAACTAAGTTAGTTGGACTAAATTACTAAGTTAACATTTCCATACAGTCAGTATTGGCCTTGTCAGTTTTTAACCTGTTAAAAAAGTCTCACTCAATAGCAATGAATACAATTTTAATTTTACTGTACTGTAGAAAGTCTAGCTGTTGTCACTTACGGCCCAGGAAATATGCAATCGGGGCTAAATTACAATGATATACCATTCTCAAATGATTATGACAAAGTAAAGAAGTCAATCTCTTACAGTGAGTGGTTTGGCACAGGATTACAAATCAGAGGGAGAATAGGGACTGTGCCTGCCTGTCGCCAGATAATTGTCTTGCTCCATGTTCCAGTTCCTGTTGCTGGGCCTCTGTTTCCTTTCTACCATCACCTTGAGTGTCCTAGTATTACAGAGGTGTCTTGAACACATGAAATCCAGATAGGTGCAAAGATGGTCTTGGACTTTTTAATCATTGATCCTTCCTGTGGGGAGTTAAAGGACAATTGGATTAGATGTGCATCTCATGTCCCCACAACTTGTCGCTCTTTCCTTTTCAGTGTTCATTGGGTCCCTATGACTAGGCAGGGCAGGGATTATTACCCTTACTCTGTGGACAGGGACACAGAGAGGCTTACAGAGGTAAAGGGTCTTGCCCCAGGGCTGCTGTGTACGAATAGAAGTTGACTTTGCACTGATAAGTCAGACTTCTTTCTCCTGGAAGAGAAAAGGCTTTTCCTCAGATTGGTGAGGCCACAAGAGAACCTTTGGAGTGAAATGTCTTGACCTTAAGATCCAGTCTGTTTCCTGTTCCCTCTCTTCCATGACTGAGACTCTAAATGCTAAGGAAAATCGAAGTGCCACTGGCCCTATGGGTTCCCATAAGTGCTGGGTAGGGAGCCTGGGGTCCAGTGAAACCCTGCCATACTTCCAGAGGACAGAGGGTTTTGAGCTCCCCCCTGCCTCCTCTTGCTGACATGGTGTCCCTTCACGCTTTGCAGAGAATGGGGCCTTCTTCTGCAATGAATGTGACTGCCGTTTCTCTGAGGAGGCCTCTCTCAAGAGGCACACGCTGCAGACGCACAGTGACAAACCGTACAAGTGTGACCGCTGCCAGGCCTCCTTCCGCTACAAAGGCAACCTCGCCAGCCACAAGACCGTCCACACAGGTATGGGGCCTTGTCCCACCCTGAGCACTCCAGTTGGGGGATACACACAGTTGGTCTTAGGACAAGCCTGAGGACTTGGTTGTAGTGAAACAGGAGGCAGGCCCCACCCTGGCTTCAACTAGGGCAGAGGTTCTCAGCCTGTGGGTCACAACCCCTTTGTGTGTGTGGGGGGGGTCAAACAACCCTTTCATGGGGTCACACATCAGATATCCTGCATGTGAGATATTTACATTACCATTCAGAACAGTAGCAACATTGCAGTTATGAAGTAGCAATGAATATAATTTTATGGTCGGGTGTCACCACAACATGAGAAACTACATTAAAGGGTCACAGCATTAGGAAGGCAGAGAGCCACTGAACTAGGGGATTAATTAACCCTGTCTTATCTCTGCCACTCTCCTTATCTTTGTGTTTCCTCTGTGATTTTTTGTCCTGCTTCTCTGCCTTTGCTGGGGTCCTGGTATTAATCCCCCTGGTTGAGTGAGGAGACAATGCTGATAGAGGCAAAGTGGGTTGGGTTTGGGTAAAGCCAGCTAAAAATAAAAGCCTCTTGATGCCCCTCAAGGAGTTACCAACCAACGTACATTCTTTTGCCCAGGACACTTCTCACAACCTCATTGTTGTGGGCATTAACTAGCTCTCAGACATTTCAGTGGCCCCATTATCCCTGAAACTTTCCATGGTAGAAGGTCAAGCCGTAGATTGGTTTCCTCTGCCCAGCCTCTGCTCAGCCCCACACCCCGCCTTGCTTGCAAATGGAATACAGCTGTAGCTGCCACAAGCGGAAAAGTATGTTCTGAGAGAGAAACTAGAGCAGCCTGATAGTATCTCCCTGGTGACTGAGTGGATTATTGCCTCACGCTGATGGAGGGAAGAGTTTTCCTAGATTGTCTAAATTAGCCCTGCCCATTCCGAGAGGGAAACTGGGACCCAGAGAAGGACCGTGTCTTGCTCAAGCCCTACAGGCCAATGACCCTCATGACAACAATGGTTCTGCAGGTCCAGCTTCTGAAAACCTCCCCTACTGTGTCTTGTGCATAGCATTGTTTCCATCCTACCATGGCCAACTGCTTGTTTCTTGGCCTTGTCCCCTGCTAAGTGTCCTGGTGTGTGTGTGGGGGGGGAGGGCAGGCCCTTAGATCAAGTTCTCAACTTGTCGATCGCGACCCCCATGACCTTTTCACAGGGATCGTCTAAGACTGTCAGAAAACACAGATACTTACAGAATGATTCATAACTGTAGCAAAATTATAGTTATGAAATGGCAACAAAAACAATTTTGTGAGTAGGGGGTCACCACAACAGGAGGAACACAGCATTAAGAAGATTGAGAAGCACTGCCCTGGATTCTTTGACCTCCCTGTAGAGAAGGGAAGGCATAAGTGGCCTTGGATGGGGGTAGTTGCCTTCAAGTTAAGGGTCCGTGTAGATCTCCATTAAATGTGATTTCCTTTTTCCATTTGTCTTGGCAATAGGCGAGAAACCCTATCGCTGTAACATTTGCGGAGCGCAGTTCAATCGGCCAGCCAACCTGAAGACCCACACTCGAATTCACTCTGGAGAAAAGCCCTACAAATGCGAGACCTGTGGGGCCAGATTTGTGCAGGTGAGCAGGACGGCATGGAGACGGGACGGTGTGGGGTTGAGGACCCTGGTCCTAGGCAGGCCGTGCTCCCCGGCAGCGCCGGTGCTCACGCTGTGCTCCTCCTTTAGGTGGCCCACCTCCGCGCCCATGTGCTCATCCACACCGGAGAGAAGCCGTATCCCTGTGAAATCTGTGGCACCCGCTTCAGGCACCTTCAGACTCTAAAGAGCCACCTGCGCATCCACACGGGAGAGAAACCTTACCATGTATGTACAACCTGTGGCTCCTGGCTGGCCTGGGAGGGAGGGATGTGGGGCAAGTGGACAGCAGGGCTGTTTGGTCCAACTCCGAGTGTACAGATGACGATCGGTCAGGAGATCTAGATCCCCCCCTCATCAACAGTCCCAGGTCTCAGCGTGCTCATCTTTGAAATCGAGGCATTGCTCTGGGTGATCTAAGATGTTAAAGGGGAGCTCAGAAGTAGGAGAGCAACCAGAGAAATACGGCAAAGAAAAACACCAAAACCGGAACTGAAAAGAAACATGGAAAGCCCTGTTTGAAGAAAGAGCAGGCTGGGACTGGAGGGTGGTTCAGCAGTTAAGAGCACTTGCTGCTGTTGGGGAAGATGTGGGTTCGGTTCCCAGCTCTCGAATTGGGTGGTTCACAAGCACCTTTCATTCTAGCTTCCCCCGGTACCTGCGTGCATGAGGTGCAGATATAGACAGGCACGTATATACATGTGAATAAACATAAGCCCAAACGGAAGTGCAGGTTCGTGCATGCTTAGTGTATGGCTAAGAATGGGCTGTTGGGATGATTGTGCCCCCAGCAAAGTCTCTGGTTTAAGTACAGCCTGCTGGTTAAGTTTTGAATGTTCTGTGAGCTAAAACTGTGATGTTAAGTCGCGTGGCATTTAACTCTCTGAGGACATAAATAAAATATAATTAGAACGCAGCCACACTGGTACCTTCACGCATTGTTTGAGGCTGTGTTGGGGCGGTCGCAGCAGCACTTCAGGTGTGGCTGGGCCCCAGAGCTAGTCAATGAAGGCGTTCACACCCGCTGTTAAATGGCGAAATGTGGCCATTTTTCTTCACTTACTTCTCGGGCTTTGAAAGAATATCTTTGAACTTGTTTCTTGGCAAATTAGCTGTTTTCGCCCTTGATGGCCTTACTTTCCTCATCTGTATGCTGATTTGGAAAATAGTGCCGTATTTTGGGAACTAATTCATTCGGTGCTTTGGGTTGTTTAAGCATACTTAACTGTGTCATGAACTGCTAGCATTTTAGTGGCAGAGGGAATCAGAGCTGAAAGTGACATTTGGCATTGGCTGACCCAATCCCTTCCAGAAAGGAACCCCCAAAGTCTTGATAGATGATGTGGTCAGGGAACAGGGCAATGGGCGCACAGGTGCAGTGGACCTATGCCATTTGGGAAAAAAACCATCTCCACACTCAAGAATCTCTATGGATTTATGCTGTTTAGTTCATTTGTGCTGTTGCAGTCAGACTGATTTCACAGTTTTCTGAGGGTTCATTCTGCTAGGTTGTAGAGAGCCTACAAAGTTTGCATGAGAATTACTAACCACCTTCAAAGTTTTAGCCACCCAATAGGATGTTAACCCACCAGGATGGTGGTGGGGCAAGGCCACAAACCTGAGAGCTAAGAAGAGATGGATTATTTTATCTTAGATTCAGAAATGTGTTGCCAATTAGGGGAGTTTGCATCTGAACTTATCTTTTGGGTAAGACTTGTAGCCATGCAGTTAAGTCAGGGAAGGACATGTCAAGCCCAAGGGACATGTGAGTGGAAGGGGAGGCTGGGGCATTTCCACAACGCATGCTTAAACTCCAGTGGAAACCAAGATTCATATGGGTTCTAAACCTGCCCTTTGAGAGGCAGGAGCTACCTCCACCCGACCCTCACAGAGATGTCTCTCCTCTGGGTTTTTGAGGAATGGCTTGTGTCCTTGGGTTGATGACGGCTAACACTTTGCTTCTGGTGTCTCTCCAGTGTGAGAAGTGTAACCTGCATTTCCGTCACAAAAGCCAACTGCGACTTCATCTGCGCCAGAAGCACGGTGCCATCACCAACACCAAGGTGCAATACCGCGTGTCGGCCGCCGACTTGCCACCGGAGCTCCCCAAAGCCTGCTGAAGCACGCAGTGTTGGCTCTTCCCTCTTCAGCCCCTCCTCGGAACCTACCCAAAGGATGCTGTAACACTTCACAAAGGCCATCCCGTGTTGTGCCTCTCACATCCACTAGTGAAAACCACAGTTAGGGTGGGGGTGGGGGTGGGGTTTGCGGGACTGGGAGCCAAGGCAGCTCCCTTTCCCACACTGCCATTAAACATTAAGAAAATACTATTGCTTCTACTCCTATGCGCAAGGCAAACCATGTCAGCAAAGAGCAAAATCATTTTCTATATCAAAGTAGGGGAGAATGCAAAAGCTCTGACTTGACAGGCTGCAACTTGAGGAATGTAAACGTTTTTTGTGGGAACAGAGATTTCTTTTGTATGTAAATGTGTATTGTTTTAAAAGACAAGACTTCAGTATGTTGTCAAAGAGAGGGCTTTAATTTTTTTAACCAAAGGTGAAGGAATATATGGCAGAGTTGTAAATATATAAATATATATATATATATATAATATAAATATATAAACCTAAAAAGATATATTGAAAATATAAAACTGTGTTAAAGGCTCGATTTTGTATCTGCAGGCAGACACGGATCTGAGAATCTTTATTGAGAAAGAGCACTTAAGAGACTATTTTAAGTATTGCGTCTGTATAAGTAAGAAAATATTTTGTCTAAAATGCCTCAGTGTATTTGTATTTTTTTTGCAAGTGAAGGTTTACAATTTACAAAGTGTGTATTAAAAACAAAAAGAACAAAAAAAAAGCTGCAGGCTGCAGAAGGAGAAATGTATACTTTTGTTCTAGTTTTCAGTTTGTATATACCTGTAACGTGTCCTCACGGTGCCTTTTTTCACGGAAGTTTTCAATGGTGGACAAGCGTGAGCCGTCCTTTTGAAGTGTAGACAGACACAGGGACTTGAAGTTGTCACTAACTAAACTCTTTCTGAATGTTTGACTCCTCCCTCATTCTGCGTCATGCTTGTTGTTATAATTACTCCGGAGACAGGGTTTGGCTGTGTCTAAACTGCATTATTGCGTTGTAAAATATAGCTGTACAAAATATAAGAATAAAACATTGAAAAGCCTAGTCATCTTTTTCTGATGACCTGTCTTTGCGTGGAGATTCCCGTGGCTCCAGCCTCCTTGTTCCTTGTGGGAAACATTCTGGTGGTGGGGGGTGACTGCTGGCCAGTGAGATATTGGAGAGGAACATTGCTTGAGGCTAGACTGGGGTTTGTACAGGTCGCCCTCAGCCTGTTTTGGTCTTAAACACCAGGATCAGCTGCAGAACCCAGACCCAGGACCTGAACGTCCAGTAGAGGAGCTAAATGTACCCCAGCCCCAGGCTGCTCTCTTCCACCTCTGGGCCTCAGCTGATCATTCTGTTCTAAAGTGAGAAGGCCCAACTTAGCCCTGGCTTCATAAACACGTTTTCTCCACTTGGCTGTATAAGGCAGGTCAAAGGCATCGGACTTAAGCCACGCGCTTCTCAGAATCAGTGCATTTCCTGTCTCCTGGGTGACCAAAAGACATTTATAGACTTAAAAACTTATGATTGGCCAGAGGCTAGGCAAGCCTCTGTACACCCCAGTGTTGGAGCTCAGCTACCTCCTCCTTGTGTGTGTTGCTTCACCATTTTTTGCTGTGGGGGTTCTCTGTCCCAGCCTATCCAAGAGGAGACTGGATTAACTAGACCATTTATGAACCCATGATTCAGATGTAAGTTCACCCTGGGCAGCTTTGGAACCCATTTGTGTTTTACCTCAGAAAACCCCAAGGACCAAATATGACTGACAGCGTCTGAGACTGGGGAAGACAAGTGCGGTTCTGGTAATGGGTCCAGAAGAGAAAGCCTGCATCCCCTTCCTGTTCCTGGGTGGCAGTGGGGAGGGGACATGTGTCTACTGGTTAGCTCTTGGCAGTGGCTTTGCAGCAGTTTCTGAGCACGTGCTGGGAAGCTAGGGGAGCTGACCCACCCAAAGCCCCAGAGAGAGCTTCAGAAAGTCACGCCACCCCATACCAACAGCACGGCCTTGCAGCTCAGGTTTCCTTTGAAAATGACTTTAAAGGACTTGCCAGCTCAAGGCCTCAACTCACCCTGTTCTTTGAAAAGGGAGAAAATGATCTCTCTGCTCCCATAGAAACCTGGCAGAAGAACTACTGGATGGACAGCTTCAGGAATGACAATTCACAGGCCTGAGGGAGGCTGGGCCCAGGCTCCTTTTGCTCCTGAGTGTCTGTTTTTGCATCATTACTATTTATGAGGGAGACTGAGGAGCAGACAGGGAGGGTGGTGTTCTGACAAAAGGGAGATCAAAGACTGAGCTACTAAATCCAGCTGATGATTAATAGTAAGTAAAAGGAAAACATCTCTAAACAGAGTTACTAATAATACAGCCCAGAGCAGCAAAGGGGAGAAAGGATTTCTTTTTTTTTTTTTTTACAAAAGCATGGAGTGAATCCACACATGCACACACACACACACACACACACACACACACACACGCACAAAAGATGTCTCAAAAATCAGGATATGCTTAGTATTCTCTATGTCATGAGTTTTTTTTTTTTTTTGTGGGAGGGAAAGGTTTATTAGGGTCTCAAGTTGAGGTGTGTGTTGAGGTAAGTGAATTAGTTTGTAAGTGTATCTAGTTTGCTTTTTGTGGCTGTAATAAAATATGAACCAAGAGCAACTTGGGGAGGAAAGGGTTATTGAGCTTAAAGGCCCTGAGCACAGCCCACCACTGAAAGAAGACCAGGCAGGAACTCAAGCAGAGACCATGGAGGAACTGCTTGTCCCGGTGGTGGTTTGCTCCTATTGCTTTCTGATATAATGCTGGCCCATCTGCTCAGGACCCTCCCACATCAATCGTAAATCAGGAAAATGGCCCCAGAAACTTGTCTACAGGCCAGTCTGAGGGCCGCATTTTCTCAGTCGAGGTTCCTGCTTCCCAGATGACTCTAGAGTGGAGTTGACAACTGAGGAGCACAGATTTCTTTCTGCTGTGACAGACCTGCTTAGCACAGCAAGGAAGGCTCAAAGTCCTCTTTAAGCTCACAGTTTGACATCTTTAAGCTCACAGCTTCAGATGTTTCTTCCCATTGTCCTTGTCCTTGGCTCTGCTAATTCTGGGCTTATGATGAGACAGGATATCATGGCAGACAGGAAGCACAGAGAGAGAGAGAGAGAGAGAGAGAGAGTAACTTATTTCCTCCAGACAGGCCTCACCTTCTAAAGTTTCCAGAACTTTCTAAAATAGTGCCACCAGCTGAGGACAAGCATTTTAAAATAACAGGTTTTGGAGGGGTTGTGGACTTGACTGTATATCTAAATCACAGCAGTAGACCTGTAGAAGTGGGTGAGTAGAGCAGGCCTGTTTAGGAGATGGAAGATCCAGAGTAGAGAGAATCCTCTCATTCAAGTGACTCTTTCTGACCCATGAGGTGACATCTGCTGCCATCTAGTGGCTGGGCAGGTATGGCAACCAGGCTTCCCCTTCACCCAACCCTAGGAACGAACAGGTGTGTGTTCTGATTTAGTAATGATGAAATGAGCAGGGCCAGTCCGAGGTCACACAGCTAAGTCTCCAGTTCCACCAGGGTTCTCACACCCAGCTATTTGCAGGACTTCAAGTTCAGTCCATGGTTAGAACTTAGGCTTCCTGTTTTTATTTCTTGGCATCACCTGCAGTAGTAATTAACAACTAATTGTCTCCTCTTCTCCCAGAGGCATACTCAGGAAAACATTAAGAGAACTGAAGTGGAGAAGAGAAACAGGGAGAAGCTGAGCCCTCGGCCATTGTCAGGCCACATCCATGGCAGAGCCCCACAGCAAGGTTCTCAAAACAAGATGATTTACCAGTGCTGGGTTCTACGGAGCCTGCTGTCATTTGGAGGCTTCTGGACTTACATTGCTATGACTTGATATCTCTTACTTTAAGGTACCTGTTTCCCAGCACCTTCTCTTTGGATAAGCTAGTTTGTGTGGGCTCCTATTTCCTGGAATAAGAGCACAGTTTATGCTGACAGCCATAGTTCATTTATATATATATATATTTCATATTTTACATAAATATATCTTTGTATTTTAATTATTTATTTACAAACTTCTTACTAATGTAACTTTAAAAATTGTGAAATTGTTACATAATGACACTTTTGTAGTACTCCCTAAAAAGTAAGAAATAAAAATACATTTATTCATAGCAACTTAATCATTTTGCACTACTGGCTATAAGGAACACCACCACCATGGCCTACAGAGACGGCTCAGCAGAGAAAGTCTGCTGCTCTTCCAGAAGACCCGAGTTCAGTTCCCAGCATCCACACCAGGCAGCTCACAATTGTTTGTAATTCCAGCTCCAGGGGTAAAAATAAAGAAATAGTACCATGAAAGATAACATCAGACTTTGAAGAATGTTTTACAATAGTTAAGTTACTAGGTCCCATTAATTATGGCACTACAATAAAAAGTTTCATTTCACAGTAGACTGATAGAGCTGATGATAACTTCATAAAGAATATAACTTTATTCATAAAGAATAAAGACTTTCATAAAGAATGCACACAATTTTTTTTACCATAGTTTTCCCATGCTCATAGCCTTTGGAGTAAAATTCAATTCAATATTGAAGTAAAGTAAAATTTGTAGCTGGTTATAGTTAACAAAACAGCCACTGCTGTTGGTGTGTGTGTTTGTGACATGTTTGTTCACCTACAAACTGGGACCCATGTTTATATGTGTGGAGGCCACATGGTTTACCTCAGGTATCTTCCTCAGTCTTTCTCCAGCATATTTATTGAAGCAAGACCTCTCACTTGAACCTAGAGCCCCCTGATTTGGCCAGTCTACCTAGCCAGCTGGGCCTGGTGACATCCTTCTCCACTTTCCAAGTGACAGGGTTACAGGCAGCTGCTAAGACAGCCCAGCATTTCTGTGGCTGCTGGAGATCCGAACTCACCATGCCAAGTGCACTCGCAAGCCAAGTGCTTCACCGACTGAGATGTCTCCCTGGTAGCCTGTCTAAATTTCTTAGTAATGGTGTTTGACATTTGCTGTAATCCTCCAAGGAAAGATGTGAACCTTGGTTTACTCCAAATACTGTAACCAATGGAGAAAACTAAGTTTCTCTAATCCCCAAAGAAAAGAAAGGGGACTTCTATCCTGCCAGGGTCATGGTACCCAGCACACCCAATGTAGTGATCAGGAGCACTTCCATCTAAAGGGGAGAACACTTCAGTGAGCACTAGAAAAGTAGACTTCTAGGCAGAGGGGTTTCAAGTCAGAAAAGGCTTAGAGTCTAGGAAGGGAACTTGAGATGCTTGGAGGATCACTGAACCACCCACCACCTTTTGTGGCTTACCATGCTAGATGAATGGTTGCTTAGCACATTTAACAAATGAGCCAGGCCTGAACATAAGAGTCTTTGCTCAGTACCCTAGGCCTGTCTCAAACTCACTGGGTAGGTACCCAAGCTGTCTTTGAATTTGCTGTCATCTTCTCTCATCCTCTCTAGTACTGGGATAAAATATGTGTGAGACACTATACTAAACTTCTCTTTTGGTTTTATATCCTGAGCAGGTAGGCTGGTTGAGTAGCAAGCATGCAGAGTCAGAATCATTGACTGGTGTAACTGAGGCTCTTTAGGGATTATAATAATTTCACATAGTCAAGAAAACCAGGCCCAGAAAAGAAAGACCCCATGACAAGGGTTGGTCAAGGAGATCACTTAACTCCCGAGTTAGGTTTCTAGCATGTTCCAGGCCCACAGAATATTTGCAGTTAAGTTGCAAAACTATCACATGGACAATGTAGGAAAAAAAATACCAAAAGGCATTAAAGTGACGGCCAGTAAAAGATGATCTTAGGAATCCTGGGACCTTAAGGAGGACCTAGTTGGAATGTCACTTTGCTCTCTCAGGGGACTATGTGACGGCCAGTCTTCTGGGCAGTTAAGCTAGAGATCAGTATCCTGAGGGTTTCAAGAGCCCCGGCCTGGCCTTCTTCTCCGTGGGATGGCAGGCCCTCCTCTGTTTGGGAGGAGTTATCTCTCTTGATTTGAACATGTCTGGAGTCTGTCAGGGATGCTGTGTCACAAACTGAGTGGCTTCAGCAACAGAAACTTGCCCCTGGAGCTAGATTTCTGAGACCACGTGTCAGGAAGGTCCTTTCTCCTGAGTGCAGTGTGGGAGTCTGTTCCAGGCTTCTCCCCCAGCCTCTGGTGGCTTCCTGGCAATCTTTGATTCTCTTTGGCTTACAAAAACATTGTCTCTCTTTTTTCTCATGAAATCTCTCTCTCTCTCTCTCTCTTTCTCTCTCTGTGTGTGTGTGTCTCGCACACACTCCTACTCTCATGCACGTATGTGTCCAACCTCTTTTATACTGCACCAACTAAAAGGCTTCAGCCAAGCGTTAATACCTAGACTTTGTATGAGGCTTAAGTTACTCCATAGCAAGAAAAGATCAGACTAAAAATTGGTATGGAGGCTGTTGAGACAGCTCAGTGGGTGAAGGCGTTTGCCACACAAGCTGGGTGACCTGAGTTTGATCCCAGTAATTCATGTAAAGGTGGAGAGAGAGAACCGAATCCACAAAGCTGTCCTCTGGTCTCCACAGGCACATGGTGGCTCATGTGCCTGCACACACTGTTACTGCTAGTAGTGATGATGATGATGGTGATGATGATGACGATAATATAAAAATGGTATAAACATGAATGGATATTTATCTAGACAATAGAATGGTCAAGAGAAACATGAAAAAAAAAGTTCTCAATACTATCTCACTCATCAGGGAAATACACTTTTCATCATAGGGAGCTATTATCTTACCCTAGTAGAATAGATGTTATTAAAAGGGCAAAAAGTACCAAGTGCTGATGTGCGTGTGGAGAAAGGGGAACTCTACACACTATTCTTGGCAATGTAAATTAGCATAGCCATTGTGGAAAGAAGCACAGAAGTTCCTCAAAAGTTGGAAATACAGCTTACCAGATGATCCAGCATTCTGATGGCTGGGTATACACATCTGAAGGAAACAATCATAGACTAGCACCCTGCATCACTGCAGGAGGAGTCACATACAAATGACGTAGTATCCCTCAACTTATGAATAAATGAAGAGAACGTGGTATATAAAGGAAAGGATTTGTTATCTCCAGTTGAATGGCTTCAGCAGAATCTGGGGATCACTCTGCTAAGAACAGGGAAAGTCTGACCAACAGGCAAAACTTGACAAGATTTAGACTTTACTAGGAGACAAATGCCCATGTGTGCTTATGAGGGAGTTGCTAGTTTTGGTTAATTGAAGTGGAAGAGCTACCCTAAATGTGATGGCAATATCCCATGAGCTGTGAGTAAAAAATAATGAATGAACAGTGGAATAAATACAATTAAATTAAAAACAGAATGAAAATGAACCATAACTATTATTAACGATGTTGCATCATATGTTTCAAAAATTGGTAAAAGAATACATATTGAATAATTTTACTGTGAAGAAGTGATACACAGGTTAGGGACATGTAGATTTGATTATTACAAACCCATATGGGCCAAGGAACACATATATCCAAAAAGTGTGCAGAACTATTATGTGCTCTTGTATAAAAGGAAAAACCACAATGAAAAGACAGAGACACATCTGTCACATTGGGTTAATGGCTGCGCATCTCAATGACCTTGTACTGATAGATACTGATTGTCAATATGACAGGGTTTAGTTTCACCTAGGAGACAAACCACTGGGCTTGCTTGTGAAGGAGTTTCTAGGGTTGGTGAACTGAGGTGGGAATGCCTACCCTAAACGTGATGGCATCATCCCATAAATTTTGGTCTGAGACTGAATAAAAAAAGAGAGCTGGGATGAAGTTAAGAGGCAAAGGAGAGCACTTGCTTAGTATGAAGTAAGACCTGGGTTTGGTCCCTAGCAACAACACACACACACACACACACACACACACGCACACACACACGCACACATAAATACACACAAACACACATAAAAATGCACAAACACACGCATATGTATACAACACACACACATACACACACACACACATTGGAAAAATAAAAGAAAGGAGAAAGTCAACTGGGCACCAGCTTGTATATATCTTTGTATCTTAACTGTGAACACAACATGGTTAGACACCTCATCTTCTGGCCTTCATGCCTTCCCCACCTTGATAGATTATGTTCCCTTGGACGGTAATGTGCAATTAGACTCTTGTCTCTTTAAGTGTCTTCTTGTTGAACATTCGGTCACAGCAAGGAGAAAGGTAGCCACCATGGAATACTGATGCCAAGAAGCAGTTCTTCGATTGCTGTTACTCTAATAAACCTGACCTCGTGGTCATTAGACCTTTGGAACCCTTTGTGGGAGGAATGTGGAAAAGTCTGGAACTTTGCCTTGGAACCCTTAGGTGCTATAAGCAGAACTTAATAAGCTATCCTAGTTGGGAGAGCAGAAGGCCAGAATTCTGAAAGACATGCAGACAGTGGGGGTCCAGATCATGAGATTTTAGGGAGGAGCAAGAAATTTTTCGGGAACTGAGGTAGAGGGCACTCTTCTTATATTCTGACAGACTCTGACTGCATTTTGTCCTGAGAATGTGAATGAAGAATTAAAAAGTAATGGAGTAATCTTTTTTGGTGAAGAAAAATCTAGAGAGAGGATAGCATTCGGAGTGTAGCTCATTGCTCTGATCCCGGTCTACCGTGAGTAAGAGCAGTACGGGAGGAAATAAATACAAAATATATATATCTTGGTGAGGAGGGAAGAGAGTTAAAGTTGCAGGTAAGGTGGGTGAAGATAGAACAGGTGTAACTGACAAAGAAAGCAGTTACACTAAGGGGGAAACCTCCTGCTCTTCCCTGGGCCATTAGTAAAAATACCCTGAGGGCGTGGCCCCACCCATTGTAGGCTCCTTCCTGTGAAAGTAAAAATATCATTTGAAAGATGAGCACCTGAACTAAGAATGCCACATAAGAAGTTTCTTCTCAAAATAAATGCCTGGGAAGACCTTTTCAAGGCACACAGAGGCCACTACAGCTGTGGTCAAGGGGACCGGGCTCTGTCCTTCTTGCAGTAGAACTTGGCAGCATACTCTACATGATACTAACTTTACAGAGACGAAAGACGCGAGAGGAAAAGTCCAGTGCAGGCTTGCACCAAGGTCTCTAAAAGCCAGTCAGGTCAGGCAGTGTGTGGCCAGGAGACTGGAGAGGCCGTTGTGTGTTGCTGAGAGGAAGGGGGGGGAGAGGAAGGAGAGGGAGAACAGGGAGCTGCAGTGGGGCCCCAGAATGCTGGAGATGCCAGGACCACAGGCCTTCTTCTGCTAAGGAAAGCTGCAGGCATACATTGGATTCCACCTGGGATAAAGTGTATGCCTGTCTAGGTGGCAGAGCTGTAGAGGTAGCCCTGTTTAACTCTTTTGTGTCCAGATGATGGTATCACAAGCTCTAGATACTGAACACAGAGCTTCCTGAAGATTTGCTCTTAATCTGGTCTGGCAACTCTCTGTTATGCCTTTGTTCCTCCATTTTGGATTGGGGATGCTTACTTATTCTATGAAATGTATACATGCTCTAATGTATATAAGAATACATTAGTTCTTATGTACATTAGAACTGTGTAAATAGGGTTCTTAAAAAATATTTTATAGGAGTTTACAGCTAAGAGATGGCCTTGAATCTCAGAAGAGAATCTAACCTTGGACTTTTAAACAGTGCTGGAACTGCTAAAGACTTTGGGGACTTTAAAAGTTGGACTGAATGCCTTTTGTAATACAAGATGACCTGGAGCCTACAAGGACAAGGAGCAGAAAGTTATGGTCTAAAGATGACAAGTTATGGTATCAAGTTGATAAGGGGCGGGCTTGAAATAGCTAATATTGATTATCAACTTGACAAGATCTAGGCTCCCCCAGGGGACAAGTTTCTAGGCACTTAGTTTGTAGGTTGTCTTCACTCACAAGGGGTTTTGAGGTGGTCTGGCTTTGGAGCAATGAAAGTTCAATTCATTTGTCATTCAGAAAATGGCACCGAATGTCAGAAAGCAAACATGTTCTCTAAGGCCTGGCACACATCTCTCCAGATGCCTGTGATAAATATTTCCTCTACAGTCATCACTTTACACTGCCATGATATCCTGTCTCCAGAAATCTTAGTCAGCTCCTAAAGAAGCAGTTTTCAATCTGTGGGTCGCGACCCCTTTGGGGGTTCAACAATCTTTTCACAGGGGTCGCCCAAGACCATCAGAAAAACACAGGCAATTCTTAACAGCAGCAAAATTACACTTACGAAGTAACAACGAAAATAATTTAATGGTTGGGGTTCACCACAACACGAGAGACTGTATTAAAGGGTCACAGCATTAGGAAGGTTGAGATTCACTGCCTAAAGGCTGTGCCCTTCAAACAGCTGCATTTGTCTGATTGCTTCTTTGGCAAAGCTGAAGGGGGAAAGCTTAGGCCAATGGGTAGGAGATACAAAACCAGAACTCAGCCTGATCAGAGAGAAGGCTTTTCCAGCAAATGTCTAAAGATGGAATGGGCTGTGTTAGTCAGCTTTCTGATACTGTAATAAATACCCAAGACACTCAACTTATGAGGAGAAAAGGGTTTTGGTTTTTTTTTTTTCTTTTTTGGTGTCCTGTTACTGAGGTTTCCATCCATGATCACTTGGCCCTTGCTTTGGGCCCATGGAGGCACCTCATGGTGAGATACATGAAGCTAGTGTTGGCCATGGGCAGAGATCAGGAGTGCAGATGTGATGCTGTGGGTCATAAGAGAGAAAGATCATCATCACGAGAGTCTCAGTCCCTTTGGAGTAGAGATGGATGGAGTTGTATTACGGGACTCAGGTTGGTTTTACTCCTTTTATAGCATATCCTGGAATGGCTTGGGGCTTCTAACATAGCATTTTTCATTTTAAAAATCTCTCTCTCTCTCTCTCTCTCTCTCTCTCTCTCTCTCTCTGTGTGTGTGTGTGTGTGTGTGTACAAGGGTGTTGCACACATATGGATCTGGGTGTATGTGGAGGACATGAGGGGTCCTGCCCCTATCACTCTCTCCACCTTGAAACCGTCACTGAACATGGAGCTAAGCTGGCAGCCAGAGAGCCCAAGCCATCCTCCTGCCTCCACCCCTTGTAACACTGGGATTAAAGGCACAGTGGGCCATGCCAGGATTTTTACCTGGATGGTGGGGATTTGAACTCAAGTTGAACTTCATGCTTGCAGAACAAGCCCCTTTACCAGATAAGACAACCCCGGCCCTCACAACATTGATTTTATTTCATTTTATCAGTAGCCTCACCTGCTGTCATTGCTATTATTTCTGCCAGGGACATGTTACCTTCGGTCACACAGAAAGATGGAGGATGTCTCAATCAACAGCACAGTGCCTGGTGGGTGACCCTGCATGCTGCCTGACTAGCACCGCTCTCTGCTTACCTTTCCTTAACTCACCTCAGATCTGGCCCAAAGTGGACCACACAATGGACAATGTGTCGAAGGATTTCAGGTTTATTTATCTATTTGTCCATTCATTTGCTTTTGAGAGTAGATATCACGTTGGATCTCATCCTGCCCTCAAACTCACTTCAGCCTCAGTCTCCCCAGTGATAGCACACAGGTTTTCTGGTTGGTCTTTTCTTGATTTTTAAACTTCCACTGATGTGCCCTGTGTTTACAACATTTTCTCTTTCCTCTCCTCCCCCCAAAGCCTTCGTGTGCCCCACCACTCCCTCTCATATTTATAACTTTTCTCTTTATCATTCTTACACATATATGTACATACACAAATAATTGGATAAACACAACCTACTGAACTATTCAGTGTTTCTCGTGTGTGTATGTTTTTAGGACTGATCACTTGGCATAGGATAGTCAGTCGGGTTATCAGCTCATCCTAGGCTGATCTTCTCAGTACCTCTTTGGGTTGCTCGTTTTTTTTTTTTTTTTTTTGAGGCTGTTTCACTTGTGCAGTCTGGAAAACGGCCACAAGGTGGCAGGGTAGGACAAGCAGTGACTGTTTTAGACCCTTCTCCCCCTTACCCTCCCCTCCCCCCCAACACACACAATGTAAATAGGGCCAGGCTGTCTTTTGGGACTGGTCTCTCTCATTTAGGACCCTTTCCTTTCCTGTAATCCATTTCACCTCAAGTGTTTAGTGGCCTGTGGGGTGTGATTTAAGGTCCCACTCGAGAGCGTAAATTTCCACTCTGGCATACCTTTGAATTGTAGGTTTTCAGTTTTCCTTGAAAAACAAAACAAAACAAGGAAGTCCTGTCTCAATTCTCAGTCAAAAGAGGCCAGTCTCTACTAGAGCCCTCCAAAGAGCCTTTCAATAACACCGCTAACAAGCTTAGTGAACTCTCTAGGTCAGAAAAGTGCTTCCGGATCCAAGAGCTCTGATCCTCACCACAATCTTGCTGGTTAAAGGAAAACAAGACAAGAAAAGCTCACCTTACTTGACAGAAGCAGATGGCGATTAGAAGGATCTAAGAACACTGGGCTGGGAAGTGGCCAGGCTGGGACCCAGGTGGCATAGCAACTCCTTGGAGCATCCAGCCCATGTCTCTGTGCAGTCCTGTGCATGGCTTTCTTACTGCACAACACAGTCCAAGAAGAGAAATGAGGCTTTCAAAGCTGAAAAGTTTGGGGGAGTAACACTGCAGCTTCTGGGTAGAGTCAGAGAAGAAGCCACCAGAGCCACCCAGAACTCACCCACTTTATTGTTACCAGGGCTGTGGAACGGACACGCCCCTCCCTACCTCACTGCTAACCTTCAGTGATAGTCCAGAAGTACCTCTAAGCATTGAGATCATGCCCAAAGACTGTGGGTGACTGTGGAGACTTATCTAATCTCTGTGGACCAGAGCAATGAGATAATGAAAACAGCCCTGGCTCAAGATCTCTACTGCTGACCAGCTTCTGGCATTGGAGGGAAAGCTTATTGTCCCCAAGCTTGGGTTTCTAGCTGCAACTATAAAGACCACCCCAATGATTTCCAGGACAACCATCCCCACCCCCAAATGCTGGTCATTTCTCTTTTCTGTTGATGTACTGGAACACTCTACAGAAGAAACTAGAAGGACAAGGAGCCTGTTCTGTCTCACACTTCCAGGGTACAGGTCCATTGTGGCAAGAGCTCGAAGCAACTGGGAGCATCACACCCATAGTCAGGAAGCAAAGAGGGATCCATGAATGCATGCTACTAGGGAATGGTGTCATTTAGTGTGTGTGTGTGTGTACAGGGCCCCCCGTGTCAGCTAGTGAAGACATTCCCTCACAGCCATGACCAGAGGTCCATCTCCAAGTGGACTCCAGATTCTGTAAAACTGACAACACTATCACAGTGACCCTGACTTCTCCCTTCTAATTAAGAGGGAATGGAGATAGGAAGCTGCGCTCACCCGAATGCTCTGGGAATGCCAAATGAGACCACAGAGCTCCCACTGCTGAAAGGCATGTCTTTCACCTACTCTCACCAGGGTTTCTCGCCCAC
Source organism: Lophiomys imhausi (assembly GCA_907164525.1). Classification (NCBI taxonomy): domain Eukaryota; kingdom Metazoa; phylum Chordata; class Mammalia; order Rodentia; family Muridae; genus Lophiomys; species Lophiomys imhausi. The sequence continues at coordinate 1,062,769 of CAJQZJ010033514.1, read as the reverse complement.
TCTACTACTCAGGGCTTGGGCCTCCTCTGGCCATGGCTCCTAATGGCACTGAAACTCAGAAGGAACTTGCAAATGACAGTGGCTATCCACACCAAGTTATTTTACAGTTCACAACTGAAAGTCCCTGTATAGGTAACAATTTGTAACGACTGAAATAGATTCCCCCACCCCACCCCCCAAAAAAAAAACCCATTCTAAACATCTCTTTAACTTTAAAGTTAATATATATTGAATGCTAAAAAACAACTATGACATAGACAATAGTACTAAAGAATATTCATGGAACACTCAGAATGTTTCAGAAACATTTAAATAGCTTTTAAATCCTAAAATAATTTGCAAGTACAGGGACGTTACAGAAAGGGCGCAGTGAGAGCCAGAATCCTTGTCTCCCTGTCTCCCCAGTGGTAATATGATACATGCTTACTGCACATCAAAATGGGACTCATGTGGTACCATTCACGACCTAACACAGATTTTACCAGTCATATTTGTCCTTGTCGTGTATGTTTGTGTGTGTGCATTTGTATATGCATATGTGTATGTTTTGGTGGATCTGTGTGTGCATGTGTACATGCGTGTATATGGTGTGTGCATTTGTGTGTGCATGTATGTGTGTCTCTATGCATATGAGTATGTGTGGGTGTGAAGGTATGTGTGCATATGTGTATATCTGTGTTTGTATGGGTGTATATAGGTATGGCTGTGTTTGTATGTGTGTGGGTGTATACGTGTCTGTATGTGTTTGAGTGATGTGAGCTTTTACACATTTTCCTCTATGGAGCTTTCCATTATAATCACAATACACACTGTTCCATCCCCACTAAGGTCTCTTTTGTTCCCTCTGTACCTTTTGCTGCCAACCCTGACTTTCCACACTCACTGGTTTGTTCTCCATTCCCATAACTGGTGTGTGTTTGAGAATGTTGTTAGTGAAAATGGTAGTCTGTGGTTTATGGAGCACTTGCTTTGTGAGAGGAGCTGGTGTGAGTGCATTTGGTTCTATTCCCTAGTCCATTGCCCCTGTCTCCCTTAGCCTCCCTGTAGGCTGAGCTCCTCATCCAACTGATGTGGTTAACAGCTGGCACAGCTGGGATTCACATCTAGATTTGGCTCTACAGTCTGGAGTTTCCTCCCCCCTGCCTCGCCCCCCCAGAGGCAGGATTTCTCTGTGTAACAGCCCTGTCTGTCCTGAATTCCCTTTGTAAACCAGGTGGGCCTTGAACTCACAAAGGTCTGCCTGCCTCTCTGCCTCCCAAGTGCTGGGATTAAAGACGTGCGCCACCACGCCAGGCCTACAGTCTGGAGTTTCAATTATAAAATAAAACCTCTCTTTAAAAGATATAATATAGAGTTAAAAGAATTCAGTCGAGCAGTGGTAGTACAAGCCTTTAATCCTAGCGCTTTGGAAGCAGAAAGGCAGGAGGATCTTTGAGAGTTGGAGACTAGCCTAGTCTATAGAGTTAGTTCCAGGACATCCAGAGCTACACAGAGAAACCCTGACTCAAAAAACAAAACAAACAAACAAAAAACCAGACAGACAGAAAGAAAAGAAAAAGAAAAAAAACCCCAACCCCCCCAAACCCCAAAACAATAAACTAAAAATTCAACACAAAATGTTATAATTATAATAGGTTAATAGTAGCCTCAGAAAATTTCCATGGGTTAGTACCACAGAGAACGTTTTCTAAGAACAATAAAGCATTTATTTTTTTAAATAATAAAAATTCTATTTGTTTTTTTTAAACTCAAAAAATTAACTTATTCCACAGGTCAGAAACAGGCAGGGCACTTACCTTCATCCACACAGCCTTTAGGCTCACTGACGGCGAGGTACACTGGACCTCCTACATTTCCAGACTGGGGATAGACAGGCTTCCAGCTCTGTGCTAACTAACCCGCATCCCTGAGAATAGGCCCCGTGTTCCAGGGTCTCCACATCCTCAAGCTGCATCACACACAGACTCGCACACTCCACACATGCTGTTGGACTCAGGCTCTGGTGGAAGTCAGCATGGACCCTACGGGGTACGCACATCCCTTCTCTGGGTCATTCTCTGCAGAGACAAAGCTGGAAGGTGCATGAAGACCCCAGAAACAAGAACACCCCACTCTAGGTAGAGAGGCACAGGGACACTAAGTGAGGGATATCCACACGAGGGTATCGGGACCATGCGTGCTCCACATGATCAGTGAGTGGTCCATTGGGTCTTAGCTCCTTGAAACTTGGGAGCAGAAAGTTATTCACAAATTTATACGAGAAGAATAAGCCCACAATGTGGATCCTTGACGTCACATGAAATTTTGCCTAGAGAGGAATCCTCCAAGTAAGACTTGGCTAGTTTTATTTTATTTTTAAATCAATGTCACATTTAGAGAGAATCATGATATGAGGAAGATAAAATTGAACCATTAGGTCTATCTATCATCTATCTTTGTATCTTTGTATCTGTCTATCTATCTATCTATCTATCTATCTATCCATCTATTATCTATCTATCTATCATTGTATCTATCTATCTATCATCTATACTTATCTATATCTGTCTGTCTATCTCTCTATATATTATCTGTAACTATAAATGCAGACATATTTAAGGTGTGAAGTGATGATTCTGTAAGATGACTGACTGATTAGAACTTTTTGATTACATAGAATTGGAATTTTACTGATCCAAAATCAAATTATGTCGTTGTGAACAGAAGTCATTTCTTACTTACTTGGTTTTTGCTCTGTAGAATCCAGTGAGGGTACCCATTTTCCTGCTGGACAGCATATGTGGAGGAGAATGAGAAAGAATGGGACAGATACAAAGGCATGGAATAGAAAGAGAATGGACGTGCCGGGCGTTGGTGGCGCACGCCTTTAATCCCAGCACTTGGGAGGCAGAGGTAGGCGGATCTCTGTGAGTTCGAGGCCAGCCTGGTCTACAAAGTGAGTCTAGGACAGCCAGAGCTGTTATACAGAGAAACCCTGTCTCGAAAAACCAAAAAAAAAAAAAAAAAAAGGGAATGGAACAAAACGTGGATTGCTATGAATGATAATGTGTCAAGTTCAGGAGCTGTGTGAAAATGTTTATGGGCTATACACTTTGGATGCAACGGTCCTACCATATAGTTCTTTTAACTAGTCTGGCTTGCAAATCACTAGTCAATTTTTTTCCAAAAGGTTTTATAAAATTCCACTACCCGTGTATGACAGTTTCCATCCACACACTTGCCCTGACATTATCAGGTATCTTCCCTTTGCTAATCAGATTGGTTTCTAACAGTATCTCATTGAAACTAATTTGTTTTTGTTTGCTTGTTAAGTCATTTGATCTCTACCAAGATGTGGAGTTTGTTTATATTTTGCATATCTGCCCTACATACATTTTAATTTGTATCTAGTATCTGCTCCCCTTTTTTTTTTTTATCACATTGTGTTTTAATACTTAGTTTTCCTTGCTTTGATGGAGCTTTATATTTTCTAAGTCACATAACTTTTTCTTGTTTTGTTTGACAGTTGTGTATGTAACAAGTTCCTAGTTACTTGGTAGTTATCCCTTTATTGTTACAAGCATCTTATTCATCATGACGGTAATGTTCTTGTATCCACTGGGAGTGATAGCTAGGCTTTTTATTCACCACTAAACTGGGTGAGGCCCTTCATGGTTCCAGCTCTCAGGAGTGGATTCTGGGCTTTGGTGTCCCATTTGGCTCTGTGTGTGAGTGTGAGTGTGTGTGAGTGTGAGTGTGTGTGTGTGTGTGTGTGTGTGTGTGTGTGTGTGTGTGTGATATGTGTGTGACCATGCACATGCATGTTTCTGGAGGCCAGAGGTCATTCTGAGATGACTTTACTCAGAAGCAATCTACTATGCTTTATTAAAATAGACTCTTTTATTGAGGCTTGGGACTCATTGATTAGGCTAGACTGCTGGCCAGATGCCCTAGAGATCTATCTGCCTGTCTCTGCCTCACTGTCTCTAGTGTGTGCCACCATGTCTGGCCTTTACACAGGTCCTGAGGATCTTACCATCTGACATGACAAGGACTTTTATCAGCTGAGCTGTTTCCTCAGCCCCACATCTGGGTCTTCTGAAGGGACAAATGCACAGCTTCATATTGGCAGTTGTCCTCTGAGGAAAGGAGCTATAGCATTCTGCTCACATGATGGATATTTTTCCTTTACAAAATGCCAAGCTGGCAGTGTTTTTCAACCTACCATATCTTCATGCTTTTACGAATATTTTAAGCCACATTTGAAAATGACGCTAAAATAAATGGTTGGTCCATGCAATCACGTCTTCCCGTGACTGGAAGCAGTCACAGAAGCAGCCTTGCTTCCAACTTCACAGCTGATGCGTCTTCAAACAGTCACATCGGTGCAAGCAGTGGGAGGGTTTAATATCTACCTCTTATTTTGTTAGGTGACATTTAAAAACAAATGTGTCTTTCTTCTTAATGGTATAAGAAAGTTTTGCCAGGATTTCAGATTTTACCTCTGAAGGTCTGGATCAGTGGTTCTCAACCTGTGGGTTACAACCCTTTTTGGGGTCACAACCTTTCCACAAGGGTTGCATATCAGATATCCTGCGTATCAGATACTTACATTACAATTCACAACAGTAGCAAAATCACAGTTATGAAGTAGTAATGAAAATAATTTTATGGTTGGGGTTCACCACAACATGAGGAGCTGTATTATAGGGTAGCAGCACTAGGGAGGTTGAGGACCACTGGTCTGGATTTAGGCTCTATGCCACTCTGTGCTGACCAGAGTTATCCTGGGTCTTCTACACAAGCACATCATACAATAAGGAAGTTATCACACACACACACACACACAGTCCTGGAGGCCTAAGACACCTGGCTTCTATCCTCAGTAGGGCTCTCATCCACTAATCACAAAGAAGCCAGGCATAAGGTCAGCACCAGGCACCAGGATTTGTGAACCCCTGCACCACAGAACCTCTAATGACCCTCCATCAGGCCAATATTATGGTGGATTTTACGCTTCTACAGAATATTCAGATTTACTCCCCAAAATGCCCTTTTTCCTGCAGGATTATATTTCCCTGTCCTGTCCTGATAGGCTTGGTGTGTCATTTACCAGGGAATCTGAGGGGAAGCCTATCAGTCAGGGTTCTCAGAAGGTGCAGACCTGATAGGATGAACACACACACACACACACACACACACACACACACACACGTACACACTGCTATCCTACTGTATGCTCACTCTGTTTGTTTAATCTGCCTTTGAAGAGAACAATTTGTCAACCAACCTTACTTGCCTTGTGTCCTCCATGCATCAATTTTTACAACCTAAGCTAATGCTGAGTTATAATCTTAAGTTATACAGTCTTCCATGCCCATGACCCAGAGTAGTGCATGCATGTTTTAATCATTTGCTGAAGACAGCAAAAATAGAAATTAAGAATAGTCATATAAAATGAGTGTCCACTATAAATGTTGAATTCAATATAGATATTATTTGATAAACAATGATGTCTGTAATACTGCTTATTATGTGAATCATTTGGAGTCAGTGACTTAATCCTTTATAAAACTGCTACAGATTTCTGTAAAGAGTCACTCATTCCTTCCTCCAAGTAATGCTTTCTGTTTTGTTCAATACGTGCAGGGCAAAGCCCTTTGTTAGGAACACCAGGGACATACAGACACAGACACAAACACACACATAGATGCAGTCACAGACACAGACAGACAGAGACACAGACAGACAGAAACACAGACAGACAGAGAGGTACAGACACTGGGGAGATTTCATAGCACAGCCTTCATTGAGGTACAGGTTCAGACTGGTACAGCAGATAAGAGCAGGACAGAAGACAGACAGAGGGGAGAGGAGCAAGGTGCGGGCTCTGTCTTAGTGAAATGACACCAAAGGAAAATGCTATGACCTCTCTCCTTAAGGTGGCATGGGCGCATTATTGGCAACTCAAAGGTTATCATCAAGTTTAAACTGACCACACATCTCCTTTTATCTAGGCCGCCACCAAAGTGTGGCGCCCAGAGTGGTGGTGGGTGTTCCCACTTCAAATAATACTCCAATCAAGAATGTCCTTTATGGAAATGCCAAGCAACTTGTATTTCAAGATCTACTCAGGTTGACAACCAAGGTGAGCTGTAACCAGTCCACCGTTTATCAAGTTGACACCTGATCACATCTCCTTGTCATGATTAGTTTCCAAAAAAAATAATAATAAGATAAGTGTGGTAGGTTTATTGTTCGCATATAATAGCATAGGGATGGCAAAAGCCTGGACTTTAAGATAAAAGACTTACTTCCGAAGTGACATGTCCTTGGGAACCCACCAAGGACCAGGAGGACCTCTTTGATCTTAGGGCTAGGGGCAGGACACGTCCCCTGAGGTGCCCGCCCTCCTGAGATCTCCTGTCACTTCACAGCCCTCTGCGAAAAGCATCTGAATAGCACTGCCCGGAGGCATGACTTGGAAGTGCCCTAAAGCGTCTGCCGACAGGTGAAGATATTTAAGGTAGGATTCATGTGGACAGAGACTCTCTCTCCTGCTCCTGACTCACTCAACAACATTTTCCTCATCGGGCAGAGAAACTCGCTTTAATCTCATAGGAAAGCTTTATGCTCTGATGTTGACCCGTTTTGGGTCTGGAGAGGAGACAGATTCTCCCTGAGATTCGGGAGAGCTTAGATGTGGCAGAGCTCCAGGACTTCAGGCCTTTGCAGGCCATAAGCATCTGAATAGGTGAGCAGCCTGGGAAACTTTTATATTTTAATTGGTCTTCAGACCACGATGGTGATAACAAAATTCAGAGGCTTTAAGAGACTTTAAGACTAAGAATTGTATGAAGACCAGCCATCCATACAGACCCATGCTCATAGGAAAATATCCTTTTGAGAAACCTTAGGTTAATGTTAAATGTTTATATTAAGTTTTAGGTGCTAGGTTTCAGAGTTAGGATTTGGGTTTAGGATTTAGAAATTTGATAGACAATTGTTAGGTAAATCTTAAGTATTAATAAATATATGTGATAAATAAAAATTTACTGTTACAGATAAGTCTACCAAATAGAATATCACTATTCCTTACACAACTAGAAAATGGCAATGGATTTTGGCTATCTGTGGTTGGGCCGCAGCTCCCATGACCTCACAAGGAGCCATTGTGAGGAATGATCGTCGCTCACCTAAGTAAGCCAGGAGCTGAGCCTGGATCTTGTCCTTATACTGCAGTAGTTGGCTAAGAGCAGTTGGGCTCAGAATTGTTCAATGAGAGTTTCTATTTTATTGTTCATCTTTGATCTTTATTGAACATCTGTGATCCCCACTTACCTGAGCACAGTGAGTTTGCTTCCTGCTGAGTTGGTGTTGGGGCCTCGATTTGGATTTACTCCTTCTGCTTTTTGTATTTGGCTTGTGTGTTTGCTTCAGGCTTATTTTTAATTATCATCAATTTATCTATTATCATCTATTCATCCATCTTTGACATTTTGCAGACTGGTTTACGTCTATGTTGAAACCCTTGTTAGTATGTAGAGATTAGTTATTAGACAAGAGGAGTTTGACTATGCCTGGCACATGGATCCTACCCACCAGCTTTGTTAATTACCTTGGTATTTCCCTGTGTTTTTAAATTCTCTTGTCATAGTAAGAATCTTCCTCTGCCACCACACAACTCATGAGACAAAATGTGCCCTGGGGAATCCTGAGGGATGGCTCATTTCCTCATGACATCACAGTGCTAAGGACAGGTCTCCATCCCTATGATTCCCATAAATATGAGTTCAAGGAAAAGGGATTGAGTGTCACAACTGTAGAGATGGGAGGTTTCAGTAGTCAGAGTCACTAGAGAATTTGAGCTTTGGGTGTTACTGCTGCTGTCATTGTAGTCAAAATGTCCTCCTGAAATCTGAATGACAGAGGTCTCACACCATCCCACCCTTCTGAATTAGTGGTCTCTAGAGAGGGTGCTGTTTGGGGAACATATGAAACACCAGGTCAGTGGAACCCAGGAGGAGAAATTGGGTCATTAGAGGGATGTGGTCATGGCCATGAGAAAAGAAACACAGTGCTGGGAGATACACAGTGAAAGAAAGTCTTTTGGTTGTGAATAGCATCATTGGTCCCTTTCTTGCAATGACCTCATGGGAGCCTTTGTGAGGACTTGCAGGCCCTGCCCATTGAAGGCACTGGCTGGGACTGAGTCTTGTCCTCACACTGAAGAGAAGCTGTTGCTTGGTTGGCTGCAGAGTGTCTGGACTCAGGCATTGGGTCAAGTAGACACTGATATTGTTGTTAACTTGGAAAGAGAACATAGTTGACCTGATTTGACCTCAAGTATGTGAGTTTGTTTACTGGTTTATTTATTTTGATCTACATCCCCTCTGTGGTTTATGGATTCATTTGTACCTTTACTTCAGTTTCTTATTTTCTTGCCCCTATAATCCTATCCTCAAATAATGATGTTTCTTTGACATTTTGAAAATTAACTTTTCTGATTTTAAATGCTTTGTTAGTATGAAATAGGTGTAGAAAATAAATAGGACTTTCATCACAGGATGCATTTTGAATACATCGCTTGTACTGTTACATCCGCCAAGATTTAATGAGCTTAAAAGTTGCCTTATCCTGTTACCTATCTTCCAGACTTGCCATGTCCCATCTCCAGCAAAATATCACATGCCATGTTCACTAAAGACAGCCTACACTATTGCAGTGTCAAATGAGGGCTACCATTGTTTAGATGTCCATCCATAGGAGTTTAAGATAAAGGAACTGAATATCAGGAGTGTAGAGGTGACAATGTCTGTAGTAGTGAGTTTTTAGTGAACTTAGTAATAGTGAAAAAGCCACTGAAGCAGCCTGTAGGTTCACTCTCAAACTAGTCCAGGCCCATTTCTCTAATCCCAGGTCAGCAAAAAGTTCCAAAGTCTGTCCTCTCTCATACTATGGAGCTTCCTGCTGTTCAACTCAAAATATCCCCTATAAGATTTGATGGGAAAGGCCTCCCACCTACTCATGTATTTGAATGCTTGGTCTCTATCAGGGAGTGCTGAGTGTTTGGGGAGATCATAAAACCCCAGTGCTTTGGAAAGCAGCAGGGGGAGTTGGGAGACTGGATGCATCAAGGGCCTGCCAAGACCATGTAACCAGCTGCTTCAGACCCATCTTCCCAAGTCACCAACTCCTTCAACTGCCATAACTTCCCTCTCTCTGAGAGCCTAGAAGAAGGGAAACCTTTTGCCCCTTAGCTTGCATCTTGTGGAGGATCTGTTCGCTGCCATGATAAAAGTATCCTGGGGATGGATAGAGAAACTAGTTCATTCCCTGATGTTACTGGACCATCCCTTGCAGTGACTTCATGAGGAGCTTGTGAGAAAGAATGGCAATCTGTTCACAGAAGACATTGCAGTGTGCTGGGGTTGTCCTGATGATGCAGAGAAACTCTTGTGGGATGGTGAGCAGCTGGACTCCAGCATTGGTCCTGATACACTTGGGCTTTCCCGGGCTCTTAGACCTTGACATTGGGAGTTTTACTCTCTCTTGCTGTGGGGTTTATGTTCTGTATTTCTGTCGCGTCCCTCTCGACCAGCAAGAACGACGCAACTCGCAAAAGCTCTTCTCAAGCAGTTTATTCAGGTCCCTTGAAAACAGTCTTCCGAATGCCCGGGCAGACCCAACCCACAGGCTAAATACTAAATGAACAGCCAATCAAGTAAAGCCACGTGGTGCTATCTTAGAGGCCCACGTATGTGGAAGCAAGCCAGATCAGCGGTCTTAGCCAAATATGGACTTGTTTACCACCGAGAGCGCTCACCATGAAGCTGGTGGAAGGTGGAGACCAGCGCCATCTTTAAGGCGCGGCACGTCACAGCTCTCTACAGTTCCTCCTTTTTTATTTTTTCTAAAGTTGGTAGAAGTCCCTGGAAAGGTTTCGTAATCCCTCTATCTGGGGAATCTCACGGTGGGCCTGAGCCTGTAGGAGGGTGGTGCTCAAACTCTTACCCGTCTCTGGGTCAGCCTCCCCACTCGGGACTGCCCTGTCTTAGGTGGCTGAGACTTACCCGTCTACTCCGTCATTGACTTGCCAGACCCTAATATCCATGAAGCGAATACCTCAGTGGGCAGGGACTATGCTTAGTGAAGATTTACTTCACGGCAGCAAGCCATGCCTGAGGGGACTGGCCCGCCTCAATGGCGACAAGGGCTTGTATAATCATGGCTGCATTACGCTTTTGTGTGGCTCTCATTTTGTAGATGCACCATAGGCAAACCAGACAGGCTAGTATCATCAGTATCACCAAAGAGCCTACGCCCGCCCACTCCTTAAGATGATCCATAGCCGTCTGTATCCAGGAAGTCAAGCCAGTAGCCAGGCTCAGATCTACCCGAGTGGAGTTGATGTGGACAATTGTTGCTCTCAGCTCTCTCATCAAATTTTCAAACTCAGCCGACCAATCCTGTAAGAGGAACTTTGACAATTGTCTAGACAAATTAGCAGCCTTTGTAAAATTTTGATACTGCACAGAAGTAACACACAAACCTTGCATTTTCCACTCACACCCCAATTGTGCTAGTTGCCAAAGAGAATCAATCTGTTCTTGTATTAAATCTATGCGTTGATTAACTATCATAAGACCTCCTTTGAGATGAGAATTCATAGAGGTCTGAGTATCCAATGCCTGTGCCACAGTGGCTGAGATGTTATTCAGGGCATTGGCAGTCTGTATAGAACTAGACAAGGCAATAGCTGAGGCAGTAGCTCCCACAGTAGCAATAGTGATAGCAGTAACAATAGCTGCAGTGATGCCAAAATCTCTTTTAAACCTGAATAGCATCATGGTATTAGGAGCCTCTACAGGAACTGGTACATATCGAGGCATTCTAGTTACCACAGCCACAGGAAAGGCTGTGGCATTCCAGCATAGGGCATAAAAACATGTGCCCGGAGTGCATACTAATTTTTCTTCACCCAAGGATGCACTCCCATTACTTACAATCCACAGAAAAGGGGGCCAGAGACATACTGGGGAAGCTAAAAAGGTCTTGTTGCGGTAAGAATGAAACAAAGAATTCCAAGTACCAGAGCCACTACCGCTAGAAAAATCCAATTTGGTAGCGGACCGTAGGGAAAAATTACCTCTTTGATAAATTCCTCCCCCAAGCATAATGACAGGTCCCAAGTCCATGCAACTTCCATTTACTCCACACAAAAGCCACAAATCAAAAGGATTGGTGGCAGTCTGCTGAGGATCCCTAATAGATATATCAAGCATTCCTGTACAAGACTTATTCACTATATTACTAATCATGGGGCTAAAGGAAAAATAATCTTGTTGAACCCAAACTGCTCTGCGCTCTTGACATCCAGTCCAGGGAAAAGGTCCTTCCTCTCCTGTGGATCCTCTACAAAAAGGTGCCCAGCGTGGCTGTCTGGGGGGGTCCCCATCAGAGACGCGTGTGGGCCACCATCCTTCAAGGCGAGAACAATTGCCTGAAAACAAACCACCACTCCTACCCCCAAACCTCAGTTGTGGTAAAAAATCTGCTGACTGCTGAGACAATGTAATGCATTTTGTATCATCTGACCTATTGAAGCTCATTAAAAGCACAAACTACCCTTCAAGCTGACATTTCTATTACCCTCTATAGGGCTTTTCTGATCATCAAAGGGAAGGTAGGGTAAGCCTAGGCTTCTATTACTGCTAAATAAACGTGGAAACACAGTTGCATCATGTCTGACCGGCATCGGCATTGGGAATATCGACAGGATCCCCCATCTCGGCTCGGTCATTCCTGACATACTCACTGCTACTAACACCAGGATCCTTAGGAAGGTCTTCATGACAAATCTTCCTCACAAGGCGTTCAGGCACCCACACTGGATCTTGTTGATCCTGAGGAAAAACACAAACAGACCCTCTCGCCCATGTTAGCATGGGGTCAGGCCCCCGACAAGAGCCTGTCAGAATGTCCTTCCACTTCACCATGCTTTTAGGTGAACCATGGGAATCCTGATGTCTGTCCGCTGCTGAGCGGCCTTGAGCATCCAAATTGAAAAAATTTAAAGTAAATAAGGCTAAAGATATTCTCTCCTTGGGGGTACGGCCTTGGCTTATTCCCCCTTTTTGTTTTTGCAAGCATTCTTTCAAGGTGCAATGAGCACGCTCCACAATTCCTTGTCCTTGAGGATTGTATGGTAATCCATGATTAAGCTGTACCTCCATCTGGTTGCAGAAGGAGACAAAGGACTGTGCCGTATAGGCTGGTCCATTGTCCGTTTTCAGCTGCTGTGGTTTTCCCCATGCAGCCCAGGCTTCTAAGCAATGTCCTATGACATTGCGAGCCTTTTCTCCACTCATAGGTGTAGCATGTATGATACCTGAGCAGGTATCCACAGATACATGAATATATTTTAAGGTTCCAAACTCTGAAATGTGGGTAACGTCCATTTGCCAGATTTTGAGTGGCACCAACCCTCTAGGGTTCACTCCCACACTGGGAGGATGATGATGAATCACACACTGAGGACAGTCCAAAACCACTTGTCTAGCATCTGCTCTAGACAAATGGAATTTTTGCTGTAGAGTTTTTGCATTTACATGAAATAATTGGTGAAACTGACTGGCTTGGTCCAGGAATGAGCTCCAAAAAATGCATGTCATCCTGGTCCATTGATCAACTTTATCATTACCCTCACTTAATGGTCCAGGTAATCCTGTATGTGCTCTGATATGTTGAATATAAAAACACCTTTTTCTCTGCCAGATTTAAACTTGTAACTCTTGTAATAAGGCACATACAGTACTACTATTCTTAATAGGACCTGCTAATTCTAATATTTTCACTGCGTTGACCACATAAACTGAATCTGAAATCAAATTGAATGCAAATTGACATCTTTTAAACACCTCAATTACTATTTTCAACTCTACTATTTGGGGGGAGCCCGGTTGAAATTGACATAACACGGGCTCTTGTCTTTCTATCAAATAGGCTCCACAGCCTGTCTTTGAGCCATCAGTAAACACATTTGGTGACCCTTGAAGTGGTACTGCTGAAGTAGCCTTAGGGAATATCACTGGGTGCTCCTTAAAAAATGATAGCAATGGATGTTTAGGATAATGGTTATCAATCACTCCTTCAAAGCTACATTGCAATATTGCCCAGTCATCTACAGTGCCAAACAAAATCTTAATTTGATAACTGGAATAGGGCACTATTATACTGGCAGGAGCAACTCCAAAAGACTGCAAGCATTGTTGGATACCATTCAAGGCTAAAGCAGCAAGTGCAGTGGGATAATGTTCTATGGATTTTTTTCAGAGAAATCTTTGAATAGGTCCATAATAATGGTCCGTCCTGCCATAACAATCCTGTAGGTTGACCATAAGTGGCAAATATGCACAATGTAATGGGCTGTCCTTCCTGCCATCTCTTTAGGAAGGCATTCTGCAACCTTTCTTCCACTTTACATAAAGCTTTTCTTGCTTCTTCTGTAAATTGTCTAGGAGAATTAAGTGCTGAATCACCTTTCAAAATATCATATAGGGGTCTTATTTCATAATTTGGTAGCTTCAAATAGCCTCTTACCCAATTGATATCTGCTAACAACCTTTGAAAATCATTTAGAGTCTTTAAATTATCTTTTCTTATCTCAATCTTTTGAGGTATTATCTTTTCAGGTCCAACCTTCGCTCCTAAATAATCAACACATTTTCCTTTTGAACCTTATCAGGAGCAATAAACAACCTTTTCTTTTTTAATAATTGAACTAATTCTTCATAGGCCCGATCTAACATTTGTTCACTCTTAGCTGCCAGTAAGATATCATCCATATAATGAACACATCTCAGATCTGGAAAATCCTTTCTCAAGGGAGCAATGGCTTCCCCCACATACAGTTGGCACACAGTGGGGCTGTTTGCCATGCCCTGGGGTAATACAACCCATTCAAACCGCTGATCAGGTTCCTCATGGTTACAGGATGGAACAGTAAATGCAAATCTCTCACTATCTTTGGCACACAAAGGGATGGAGAAAAAACAATCTCTTATATCTATAACTATAATGGGCCATGAGGCTGGCAAAGATGATAAAAGCAGCAAGCCGCGTTGCACTGGGCCCATGATCTGCATTTGTTGATTTATGGCACGCAGGTCATGCAACAATCTCCATTTTCCAGATTTCTTTTTAACAACAAAGATAGGTGTATTCCAGGGAGATACAGATGGTTTTATATGCTTTAAAGACATCTGTTCATCCACCAACTCTTTGGCTGCATCCAATTTTACAGAGGAAAGTGGCCACTGAGGAACCCATACTGGATCCTCCGTCTTCCAAGTGATGGGAATGCCCTCCTCAGTGGCCCCTAGGAAAAACCCAGGCCCTGTCTCTTTTGTCTTTGCTGCATAGATATGGGACTCTTTCGTCCCTGCAAATATTTTCCTATTCCAAAGCCTGGAGCATATCCCATATCTTGCATCATACGTTGGGCTGAATCAGAATAGTCATTACTCAATTTAAATCCCATATCCTTTAAAAGGTCTCTTCCCCAAAGGGAGATAGGGAGCTGAAGTACATATGGCTGCATTTCTCCTGAGTGATTTTCTTGGTCCTGCCACTTTAATAATCTTGCACTCATATCTGGAGTCTTAGCATAACCCAGGCCTTGAAGTGTTTCAGAAGAGGCTTGTACGGGCCAACCTGAAGGCCAGTCTTTCTTTGCTATGATACTCCTATCAGCCCCAGTATCCAAAAGGCCCAAGATCTTTTTACCATCAACTTTTAACTCCAAGACAGGGCGTTGGTCCAAATCCAGGGAGAGAAAAGTCAAATCCGTGCCCGTGGACCCAAAACCATCTTTTCCTCTCTCTCTATCCTTTGCTGCATAGCGGTCATGTAAGCTCGGCAACATGATCAATTGAGCAATTCTATCTCCAGGAGAGATAGCCGTTATACCACGGGGGGAGGCTACCATGATCTTAACCACTCCTGTATAATCTGGATCTATAACTCCAGGATGGACAATAAGTCCTCTCAAGGCTGATGATGACCTCCCCAACAACAAACCAACTGTACCAGGTTCAAGGGGTCCTTTAAAATCTGTTTCAATTAACTGGACCCCCATTTGGGGTGTTAATATGAGTCTGGTGGTGGAGCAGAGGTCCAATCCTGCTGAGCCTGCAGTGGCTCTCCGCGGTCTCTCGGATGGCGGAGGGTTGGCCATCTCTTTTGATTCTGTTCTTTGTCCTGATTCTCTACTGCCCCATATATTTGTGGGCCCTGAGGTCGTGGGCCCCGCTGTCCGTTTTTCGGACGAGCGCCACCATAACCTTGAGTTAAAGGCTGGCCATGGATGTCTATCACTGAACGGCATTCATTAGCCCAATGGTTCCCTTTTTTACATTTTGGGCATAACCCCGGCCGCCTGGGGCATTGTACACTTCCCATACTTTCTGTACTCCTTCCCCTGGGGCACTGTCTTTTAAAGTGTCCCATCTTGCCACACTTAAAACAAACTCCTGAACTTCCTCCACCTTTTCTGGCCAACTGTATTACTGCGGCAGCGAGACCAGCATTAGTTAACGGCTCTCCAAGTTCTCTACACACTTTCATCCAGGCTTCTAGGCCTTTATTCTTGTAAGGGGTGATAGCGGCTCTACATTCTTTAGTACATTGCTCATAGACCAACTGTTTTATTAGTGGCAAAGCAGCATCCGGGTCACCAAAAATCTTTCCTGCTGCTTCCACCATTCGTGCTACAAAATCTGAAAAGGGCTCCATGGGGCCCTGTAGAATCTTAGTTAAGTTCCCACTCACCTCCCCTTTATTAGGAAGAGATCTCCAAGCCTTGATAGCTGTCTGGTTTTTTTGTCATAAACCTGTTTGGGATATCCTGTCTGCTGGTTGGCAAATCTCCCCTGCCCAAGCAGCATATCTCTATCCCGGGCTGGATTTCCATCTCTCTGATTATTGGCTGCTTGCTCAGTGGCATACTCAATCAAGAAAGCTTTCCAGTCTAAGTATTGCCCTGGACTTAAGCAGGCGCGGACCAGGCCACTCCAATCACTCGGAGTCATACAATGTCTGCTTAATGCTTCCACTTGAGCCATTGTAAAAGAAGCGGTAGTACCATAGGTACGAACCGACTCTGCAAGAGATTTTACCACCTTAAAATCAAGCGGTTCCTCGTACCTATTCCCTTGTGGGTCTTGGTATACCGGATAGGCAAACTGTAATTCTGTTCTTACTTGTGTCCACATCCCCGGGCAGAAAGATCTCCCTACTTTCAGGGACTGAACTGGCTGATCTATCTGAGTGGCTTCTGGATATGGAGGAGGAGTTGAAGGCGCCATGGCAACAGCTTTGTTTACACCAGCTGCCACCAGCGTGGCTGAAGGCGCTGTAGTAACGACTCCACCCACTCCGACTGCCGCTGACGTGTCAGGCACTATAGCAACGGCTCCACCCACACTGACTGCCGCCGACATGTCCTTTTCTTTTACCCTTTTCTTTTCCTTTTTTCTAATAACAGTCCTCTCCAACTGTTCTAGTAGAGCGTGTAGCTCTCCTTCAGAATCTGTGCTCTCTGAGTCCTCAAAATCTCTAAAATCTCTAAAATCTGTAAGATCGGGATAGAGAGGAACTTTCTTTTTGCCTCCCTTTTCACTGTCTGCCTGCACAAATCTTTCGCCTTTGTTACTTTCCTTTTCACTGTCTACTTGCTCAGATCTTTCCCCTTGCAGCAGTTCCAAGGCTGACTCTCCCTCTTTGATTGCATTACAACATCTCTGATCTTCTAAACAACTCTTCACCATTTTCCAAATCGGTCTTACTCCATGCTTCAGAGTCCCTTGCTCCCAAGCAAAATCCAAGTCCCTGCCTAATTTGTCCCAGCAGGATACCGTAAGATTCCCAGACACCGCAAACCACGGAGCCACGGAATCACATTCATTCAAAAATCTTTCTAGGGTAGACTTCTTAATCTTCAAATTCCTAGCTAAAAGTAGCTCCTGAAGAGCCAGAAAAATTGGGTGTGACTCAGACAACCCCATGTTTAAAAATTTACTTTCGGTTTGCAGCTTCCCCACGAAACTGTACCTTTTGTTCGCTATCTCCGCGAAACTTTACCGTATGTTCACTATCTCCACGAAACTTTACTGTATGTTCGCTATTACCCGCGAAACTTTACCTTGTGTTCGCTATCTCCGTGAAACTTTATTGTCCTGATTCATCCCAGGAACTTACCAACGCGTTGCCCCTGCCTGCAGGAGTTCTGAGTCTTTTCTGGGTTCCCCGTACGGGCCACCACTTGTCGCGTCCCTCTCGACCAGCAAGAACGACGCAACTCGCAAAAGCTCTTCTCAAGCAGTTTATTCAGGTCCCTTGAAAACAGTCTTCCGAATGCCCGGGCAGACCCAACCCACAGGCTAAATACTAAATGAACATCCAATCAAGTAAAGCCACGTGGTGCTATCTTAGAGGCCCACGTATGCGGAAGCAAGCCAGATCAGCGGTCTTAGCCAAATATGGACTTGTTTACCACCGAGAGTGCTCACCGTCGGGCTGGTGGAAGGCGGAGACCAGCGCCATCTTTAAGGCGCGGCACGTCGCAGCTCTCTACATATTTCCTCTTGATTCATGCACTCACTGCTTTTGATTGAGGCATTGATTTCTGCTTGTGTGTTCTTTTTTTCAAATGGTCCTCTTTCAATAATTTTGCTGTACAATGTTGTACTGTTTTGTCATTTCTTTTTCTTTTCTTTTGGATTTGAATCCTTATCTGTGTAATATATGGCGTTTGTCTGTGGCACTCCTCTACATGCATGCAGTAAACTTGGATTATTTTCATCACCCCTGCTATGTGTCTACAACTCTCCCCTATTGATTACGATTCCACCTACCCAACCATGGCTCTGGTTAGGCTCAGTATATCTCTGGAACTGGCATGTTACAGAAAAACAATCCTACAACTGTGTACATTTTAGAAAATGACAGAATTTCATTCTTGTTGGCTCAGCATCACCTGATTCTTGACCTTCTTACCTGTTTGTTGTTGATCAGTTTTATGTGGAATTATCCTAGAATTCCAAGCTGAACCCAACATAACATGAGGTA
The DNA here is from genome assembly GCA_907164525.1 of Lophiomys imhausi. Taxonomy (NCBI): domain Eukaryota; kingdom Metazoa; phylum Chordata; class Mammalia; order Rodentia; family Muridae; genus Lophiomys; species Lophiomys imhausi. Next base: position 1,044,661 of record CAJQZJ010033514.1, on the reverse strand, counting down.
TGTCTGCTATGTGTTGTTGGACAACATGTGATCTACTGAGGAGTCTCACTGCAGATCTACATGTTGACATTCATCAATGTTATTAACTTATACAGTGTGTGTGTGTGTGTGTGTGTGTGTGTGTGTGTGTGTGTGTGTTGCTATGTATGTTTCTGGCAAGGGTTTAATACTGGCTTTGTAGACTAAGTTTAGAGTGATCTATCCTTGTCTCTCTGGTGAAGCAGCTCTAGGATCAATGATCTCCATTGTACATTTTGTCCAGTAAATAAGATCCACTGTGCATCCATATGTTGGTCCTAGGCTGTCCTTGTTAGAAGAGTGCATTACTCTTTCAATCTGATACTTCTATTAATCTCATTATGTGTTCATAAGAATCGGAATGTATCATCACAGCCAGGATCCTGCAACAGGAAGGAAGAGGTGGTGCATGTTTGGTAGCCCCTTATGTCAACGCTGGTGTCTGTTCTGTGAATGGAGTCATCTCTTTCTTTGAGGATTGATAACATTCTGGAGTGAAAGGGTGCCTAGAGTTCCCATGAATCCTACTTGTCTCTATCATAACCTCACATTTCAATACTTGTGTTTTCTCTCTGGATTCAGATAATGTGTTTCTCAAATTTGCTCATCTTTGCACAAACACCAGCTCTTTGTTTCTTTCACCAGAGTGTCAACCTCTAAGTGTCCAGTTAGTTTCAATTCTGATTACTCTTTCTTATCTTTTGTCTTAACTGCTTTGTGTTTTGGGCTGTTGCTTTGTTGTTGTTTTGCCTTTTTGTTTTTCTTCCCTCTGACCCCATGATGCATCATTAGGATGCTTGAGAAAGCTTTGATTTGTGTGATGTAAAAATTGAAAGCTATACCCTTGTCTCCTAAACCTATTCTCATTTTTGCTTTTAGCATATTGTGGTGGTGCCATCCTCCACTGGAAAAGGTGGAGGACATGGTGGATAAATTTTCACAGATGGATCTCAGCGATGCCAATTTAACACCAGTACCAGATCAAGAGGTTCAGGGTGGTCCATCTCCAGCCTGGTGAATATTATGTGTTCCCTGAGCCACATGGCAGAGGAAGACATACAAAGTACGGGAACAAAACACTTTCATGATACCCTGGCCAAAAATGACCTTCTCTTCAAGAAGAAAAATTATTATATCCCTGGTCAAATAGTCCATTGTCTGAAGATCCACTCAGCCAAGGGGCCTGCAGGTCATATCATCCTCCCTCCATTTCCCTTGAAGAGGAGATGGGGTGAATTGGCTCTGCCCACCTTCATGTTGTCATCAATGAAAGGCACTAGTGTTCAGGAGGTAAATTCCAAAAGTAGCAAGGGTTTCTCTAGATCCAGCTCACCTGTTTTATATGTACCGGCTCTCCTGTTTTATATGTAGCAGCTCAGTGTTTTATATGTATCAGCTCTCCTGTTTTGTATGTACCAACTCACCTGATTTATATATATCAGCTCAGTGTTTTATATGATGTATAGCTCTCCTGTTTTATATGTACCAGCTCACCTGTTTTATATGTATCAGCTCAGTGTTTTATATATATCAGCTCACCTGATTTGTATGTATCAGCTCGCCTTTGCATTCTGCTCCACAGGGTGATTGTGTAGATGTGGAGAAGAAGAATGGGACAGGCATTACCATGGCCTTTAGTCATACAAGTCTGGATGCGCTGTCATTCATGAAAGACACAGAGAACCCACAGAACCCTGGACCACAGGATGATATTGATGTTGCAAACAGCAGATACACAGATGCAGATGTAAAGGAAAATGACAGCAAGACACCATGTAATGCTGCATTCTGCATAGAACCTCCCCAACATGGGGACTATCTACATGAGGTTGACAAGAACACAATCCTTGATTTGCAAAGTACCAAGGACCAGCCCCAGGAGGCAGCCATATCTTCTAGCAGGAACAGCAGAAGGCCATGGAAGGTGGTGAGGAGGCAGAGTAGTCACCTGTTTAGCGGGTTGTGTTTCTGCCTCCCCACCCCATGGAGAAGACACACAACATCCAGGTAAGGAATAATAAAATATGGGGTTTGGGGTCCCAAGGAGCTGAGCAGGCATGGTCACCATCATTCACATGTGTATTTGATCTTTCCTCTCCAAAGGCACTTTGACACTGGCTGGCTGCACCCATTTATAAGACAGGAACCTTAAGATGTCTGTGACCCTAGAGCCAGCTTTCCCACTGAATCCTGTTCATGTGGATTCTGAGGAAGGAGAGTCAGGAGCAGACAGCAGGGGATGTGACCTGGGGCTGGGGATGGGAGGACAGAGGAGGGAGCAGGGCCTGGTGAAAGGGACACAGGTTAGGAAGGAGGATCCTGTGGAGACCTATAGAACCACAGGGCAGCTCTTTGCTGAGTCTTCATTGTCAAACTCACTAACACAGTCCTCTGTGTCTTCTTTCCAGGGTTGATGATCAGGCCCAGGCCTGTAGTTCCTGAACCATGGGTCTCTGTTCGGCCTGGTGCAGCATGACAGCTGCAGGAGAGAGCCAGGCCAGAAATTAAACTCAATTAAAATATCAAATAAGCCCATTAAAAAATGAGGCATAGAGCTAAACCAATAATTCACAAAAGAGAAATCTCTAAAGGCTGAGAGGCACTTGAAAAAATGTTCAATATCTTTGGTCATCAGGGAAATGCAACTTAAAACAGTTCTTGAGATTCCATCTCACATCCGTCAGAATGGATAAGATCAAAACTCAAATGATAGCAAATGCTGGCAAGGGTATGGAGAAAGAGGAACACTCCCCCATTGCTGGTAGTAGTGCAAACTTGTACAACCACTTTGGATATCAATCTGGAGATATCTTAGAAAAGGATAAAGACCCCATCCATACCACTCCTGGGCATTTATCCAAAAGATTCAACACGAAACCACAAGGACATTGCTTCAGCAATGTTCATAGAAGAATTATTTGGGTTTGTTTGTTTTGTTTTGTTTTGTTTAGGCTGTCAGGTTCCCATTTGACTCTTTTGGGACTTAGAAAATGATACTTCAAAAATATGAAGTAGCAGGTTTTGGTATGGTAGTCAATGGATGGATTTTTTTTAATACTTTATTTTTTTATTTCTTCAAGTTACATCTCAGTCACAATCCCTTCCCTATTCCCCCTTCCTGTCCCACCCTTCCACCCTCTTCCCCCCCCCCCGACAGCTTCCCCTTTCAGACCAACGAATGGTTCCTTCTCTTATAACAGTAAATTCTATACAAAACAACAGAAATAAATATGCCACATTTATGAGAGTTAAATGGCCCAGTATACATTCCCAATGTCTAGTTCATACATATTTGGCCCCTGAGGGTTATATGGCTTAGCGTACATTCCCAATCTCCAGTCCATATGCATTTGGTACCTGACTTTAACATTCTACCATCTAACCATCTCCATGAGTTTAAAGTTCTATAACTGACTCAGCTTTCATACTAACTTGCATCACTATTAAAAACATCTTCTTAGATCTAGAATGCCCTCTTGATTCCTAAACAACTCAAAATTTAACTATGAGACTCTAGCTGTCTATTCTTCAACCACCTCAGAGACCTGAGAGGGATAAATATATCTGATTATATAGGAAGTGCAGGGCCTGCAGCATCCAAAACTAAGAAATGACATACCAGTGACTGCCTGGACAGTTCCCATTTTCTCTCCATACATTCCAGCATCAGTCTTCAACCTTTTGGTTCTGTTTCTCTGACAGACATTTATTGTAGAGCAGGGATTATGAAGGACTTACCTACCCTGTTTTGGCAGAGCTAGGCTGTCGACTTCCCTGCTACCAAGTTTTGTCCTTTTTGGACAGCAGTCTGTCTGCGTTGAAGCAAGGAGTTTTTTCATGCCAAGAGATAGGCTTGCCACTAATTCAACCATCTCCCACTGGAGATTCTTTGATGCTTATCTTCTACTTGGAGTAGAATAGGGGGTGCTGTCAGGAGCTGATACGTCTCAATATCAAAAAACAATCTTAATTTAAGACAACATCTTTGAATGTCATGTTCTGCAGATCTCTTGGAGTTTTTGAAGATGCCCTATCTATCTCTTGTATTTAGATAAGCAAATGTTGCTTGTCTCTTAACAACTTGATTTCTGAGTAGCTTAGAGAATATCTGTGGTAGACTGTCATAGTAGCTAACAAAATGACATGCTTACATGACTTGGAGTTTGTTTGTCTTAACTATCCTAAACAGTTTAAGACGGTTGGTATCAAGAGGCCAGAGCTTCACATTTCATTTTTAAGTATCTCTAGGTAAAATACCATTAGGAAGCATTACCTTTAATTTTGTATCAATATACAAAGATCTATTCAAATGTGGCTAAATATACTCTTAATTTTGTATCAATATACAAAGATCAATACCTATGTAGCCCAATACAATCTTAATATTACGTCAATATACCAGGGTCAATACCATTGTGGCCAACAATAATCTTAATTTTGTATCAATATACAAAGATCAATACCGATGTAGTCCAATACAATCTTAATTTTGCACAATAAACAATGGTCAATACCACTTTAGCCAAATATACTACTAATTTTGTATCAATATACAAAGGTATAAGGGCATATTCAATAATCTGTCCCTTCTTCTTGGTCCTTCCCGTACTATGTCTATGTCTCATTTTTCTCAAGTCTGTGCACTCCTACATAGGAGAGAAAGAAGGATACAGAAAAGGAAAAGAAGGAAGTCCTTGGGTCTAACCTCCAAAACCCATTTAACAAGACCATTTAACAGCTTGTAATCTCTTCCCCTAAATAACAGAGTTTTCAGTTATCCTTCAAATAACCAAAAGGGGGGGGGGCGGAGAAACACCCTCCCCACCTTCTGGGCATGGGACGTCACTCTCTTAAAATGACTTCCTGCTGATTTGGATCGTAGTAAACCTGTTTGGGGCCCGAACCAGAATGGAAAGATGGTTAAAAATGTTAGTACAATCCTTTTATGTTTAGTCCTTCTGTGCTCAGCTGTTTAGATGTCATAAGGAGTTTGTAGGCAGAAGCTGATCTTCCAGGCTTTACTGAAGTTCTGGCTGGGGCAGTGTGTAGAACGGTCTTAGCGATTTTGAGTTGTTGTGGTTGTAGACTTTTGATGGAAACAGCTATTGAGGGAGTCTGTAAGGCTGGATCATCTGGGTCACTCATCTTCTTTGGTGTCTGATTCTGTTTTCTGCTGAGGTTTCCGTTGTCCAGTTGTCCCTGGGTTCCTTGAATGGATGCTTTGAATCTCCTGGAAAGATAAGAACAGAGCCCTGCCCTAATCCTAACTCTGGGACAATTATCCTCTTTTTTTCGGGGGGGGGGGGGTTAGGTAATATTTCTCCTGAAGCAAATTTGGTTTTTTGACAATATATAAAGTGTTATCTTTCAATCTGGGTTAAAGAAGAATTTATTTTGTTATTTTGGAGCTAAACCAGCTTTAGTGTATATATTTTGAGATCTCAAAGGACAATTTGTTTGCATTGAGTAGGCCTTTTGTAAGTAGCTTTTATACTTAGGTCCTTCCAAATCCTATGTGTGTGTCTCTGCATTCTAATTATTGGGATCAGAGAACTGTGGTTCCCATCTGAAGGGATTAAAGATGTGTTCCACCACTCCTGGATCGAAGTTTTTCTTTATTTAGAGTTTGTTTTGTATCAGGCTCACCTTGAGCTCTGAGATCTGCCTGTTTCTGTCTCTAGTGTGTTGGGATTCTTGAATGATGAGATTAAGGGTGTACACTCTCACTACCCTGTTCCGTGTAACTCTAGAATTTATAAGACCACTAACTCTATGGTGCTCCTCCCGTCTCTGCTGAAGTTAAAAGCATGGGTTAACGCTACATTTTTCATGTATTTTACCTTAGCTCTAAGTTTTTTCAACTCTTGGAGGTTTATAAAACCAGGTTGAATGGCTGTAACCTTTATTTTATTTTCAGTGTTTTAACCAATGGATGGATTTTTTAAAGGATATTTCTCTTAAAGAAATTTTTTATTTATTTTGTGAATTTCACATCATACACCCTGTTCCCTCCTATCTCTCATCTCCTCCCAGACCCATCGTCCGCCCTTGCAATCTGTCCCAGCATAAAAAATAACAGCTCATTGTGGAAGCTGCAGCTTATCTCTGGATCTTCAGAGCTGGAGAGCTGTCCCTACTCCTCACATGATGCATCACTCAGGAGAGCAGGCCTTGCACCTTGCCAGGGTAGCACATAACATCTGGTCCTGGATATGGTGGTTGTTGGAGAGCTAGCCCTGAGGGAGTGAGAGGGGGAGAGCCAGCCCTGCCTTTGGTCTGTTATGTGGTGGTTTTGGCTAGGGAGAGATGCCCTCCCCTCCCTTTTGCCCTCACCACCATTGGCTGACACAAGATCTGCCCAGATGGGGTCACTAGAGCAGGAGAGCTGTCCCTGCCCCTCACATGCTGCAGCACTGGGGAGAGCAGGTCCTGCACCTTTCCATAGTACAAATGGCCATGCAAGTGGGGTGTTGCAGATCCAGAACCAGGGCTTTGAGTTGGCCCACCCCAACATCTACCCCATGGATGAACTGGTGGAGTGCAAGAATAGATCAGTTCCACAACCCAGGACAGCAGAATCTCCAAGACAGAGGACAGTTACAGCATATGTGAGAGGAGTTCCAGTGAGGTTCCAGTACTGACAGAGTAGCAAAAACCAGAGGCTCATACCAGACCAAGGAGTCATAATGAACATTTGCAAGCAGAATGTGTGGACAGAGGGGAATATTGTGGGACATCCATAGAAGCTTTATTTGTAGTAGCCAGAAATTGTATGTTTGGGGGTCGGTGATTGTTTTTTTTTTTTTTGAAGTTGGGCCTTTAGAGTTTCATGTGATTGGTTTTATTTTGTTTTGTTTTATGATTCCTTGACTCTCAGGATTATAAGGATGTGATGGGCAATCTCCCATAGTGAGGGAAATGTTTTGAATTGGGAGCTAGCAAAAGCAGTGCCATTATCAGTTTTTGTCTGTTGAGGATGCCTATGAAGGCAAAGGTGGAGAGCATATGGTGAATTAATCTTTTTCAGCTTCCTGTAGCCCATATAGAATGCGTGTGTGTGTTAATAACAAAGACATGTTTTTTGTAGCTAAACTGGGGAGTGTGGATGACATCAATTTGCCAGAGGGCAATGGATTTGAGGCCTTAGGGGATAGTGCCCTGTAGAGAAAAAAAAAAAAAGGCTAATTAAATTATTGAACCGGAATTTAGATTATATTTAATTGGTTGATGGCTGTTATACCTTAAGCCGCAATTATGAATGAATATACACAGATATCACATGTGTTTTAACTAGCCTTGGCCTGAATTGTGCAGTCCTAGCCCATCTAAGCTAGCTCATATTTCTATTACCCAAATATGACCCCATATATACATATGTCCCTTTGAACTGCTATTCTCCACTCTATGCTGTTGTTCCAGGCCATGTGGAATGATCATCTTTAATCTACCCCATGGCATGTGTTCCTCCTTCCTGCTCCTGGCTTCGTCTCCCAAGATACTCTCTGTCTCTGAAGCATGTGCACCTTAGTCCTGCCTACCTCCGTCTTTGCCCAACTCCAGGCCTCAGCATTTATTTAACAGGGACAATGTAAGTCACAGACAGCAAGCGGGATCAATTAACATTGGAATGCTTAACACCATCTCATCAGTGCCCATAGTTTTTAAGCTGGAGTAGTAATAAAGGATGCAGAAGAGGAGCATGTTTTCAATATCCTCTGAAGTCGAGCCAAAGGGACTTGGGGGAAAAGGGCATTAAGCCAGTGTGTGTGTGTGTGTGTGTGTGTGTGTGTGTGTGTGTGTGTGTGTG